>NC_061165.1:45341460-45343960 GCF_022113875.1 Hydra vulgaris
AACTTTACTTGTTTATATATTCTTTTAAGGTTAAGCTTGAAGCTTGAGATTTTTTGCATTATTCAAATCTCAACCATATATAGGAAGCACTATTTACTACTTTATATACTATTTATATAGCTTTACTTGTATATATTTTTTTTCAGAGTTTCAGAAAAAATTTATATTCCAACTTGCTGAAATGAAAAAAATTTTAGTGGATCGAACTGCACTGTTTTCTAATAATCCAGAAGAAGGTTTTAAACAACGTAAAAGTTCAGATAAATTTAATGTTTTGAAAAAAAAATTCGCAGATGGAGATATCCAATACATCACTTTTGTATAAATTTTGTATAAATAAAGAGTTTCATCTTTAAAGTTTATATGTTATATATTATTACAATATTTATTTTAAATTGTCATAAACATTTTCAATATTTCTTATACATTGTTTCTTTTTAGATAAAACAGTTATCATTAATTGGCTATAAAAATCTAGCTGATACAATTAAAAATATTTTGCTCTTGTAAGTAATTAGCAAAAGTTTGAATTTTAACATTTATGATTGACAGTAGAGCATTTATCTTCTTTTTTATATATGTAGACTGCCAACAGACACTATTTTGTCAGAATAAAGCATGAATTGTCTAAAGAAGAAAAAAAAGTTTAAAGAGTTGACAAGTCTATGTAACGCTGTCACTGTAATTCTTATTAGCTTATTAATGTGTTTGATTAATTAAAAATTAAAAATGATGTTTTAATTAAAAAAAAAAAAATTAATTTTTTTGGCTCTGGAACATGACATGTATTCAAGTGTATGTATGACATATATATTTTATTTTATGAACTTATTGAAACATGTTTTGTTGTTTTTATTAGAAGCTGCTTTAAAGTCAAATAAAAACTTAACCAAAATGAATGCTATCCAACTTGTTGGGAGAGTAATTAGGCATTCTTCTGAGCGAATGAAGAGAACATTGACTAATATGGATTTCGATATAATGTTGGCTTAATTAACTGTTTGTCATTTTTAAGCAATTTTCTTCTATTTATAATGCACAATTGATTATATTCTACAGTACCTATTAGTTTTTAATTTGAAAAATGTAACTTTGTTTGAAAAATTGTTCTTATTTTTTGTAAAGTTATTAATTTATTTAAATATATCAAATTAATCTTTATTTACATTGATTTCTTTTTATAACTTTCCTTGCCTAGATTAAGGCAAATCTAAGGTGTGTGTTGTAAATCATTGCATTTTTGTATAACTTTTAAAAGAATGTCTTGGTAAAATTCAAACGTCTCTAGGACGTCTGAAAAAGACGTCCTTAAGTCTTTCATATGAGACCAGCCAGAGACGTCTCTAGAACGTCTGCAAAAAGCGTCTCTAGGACGTCTTAAAAAAATGTCTTTAGGACGTCTGGAATAGACGTCTTCAAGCCTTTCATTTGAGACCAACTAAGGATGTCTTACGGACGAGACTTAAGACGTCTTACGGACGTCCTTAGGACGTCCAAAAATAAATAAATAAATAAGTTGATTATTTCTGAAAATTTTTTATTGACATTTTATGTGCGAGCCTCTGTTCATGTAATCACGTTTTTGATGCAATCGCGTCTTTTCTCTTTTTTATTTTCTCTGTTAATATCTATTATACCACTACTGTCGAACATGATTTAAACTTGAACAAAGCTCAGTTACCCAAGTATTTATTAAATGTTAATAAACACTTAACTTTAATTAACGCTAAACGCATCAAAAAAAATATATTTATAAAGTAAAGATTATCATTTATAAATAGTCATAAGAATACATAGTCTGAAAACACGGACTGTTCCCAGCGGGCATTTTGACGTCCTAAGGACGTCCGTAAGTCGTCTTAAGTCTCGTCCGTAAGACATCCTGAGTTAGTCTCAAATGAAAGGCTTGAGGACGTCTATTCCAGACATCCTTAAAACGTCTTTTTAAGACGTCCTAGAGACGTTTTTTGCAGACGTTCTAGAGACGTCTCTGGCTGGTCTTATATGAAAGACTTAAGGACGTCTTTTTCAGACGTCCTAGAGACGTTTGAATTTTACCAAGACATTCTTTCAAAAGTTATATAAAAATGCAATTATTTACAACACACACCTTAGATTTGTCTTAATCTAGGCAAGTGAAGTTATAAAAAGAAATCAATGTAAATAAAGTGTAATTTGATATATTTAAAATAAATTAATAACTTTACAAAAAATAAGAATAACTTTTCAAACAAAGTTACATTCTCCAAATTAAAAACTAATAGGTACTGTAGAATATAATCGATAGTGCATTATAAATAGAAGAAAATTGCTTATAAAAATGGAAAAAAAAAAAAATACAACAGTTAATTAAGCCATGGTTGATCGAAATCCATATTAATGGATGTTCTCTTTATTCGGTCAGAAGAATGCCCACTTACTCTCCCAATAAGTTGGATGGCATTCATTTTGGTTAAGTTTTTATTTGACTTAAAAGCAGCTTCTAAAAAAAAAAAAACAT
>NC_061165.1:45348960-45443960 GCF_022113875.1 Hydra vulgaris
TTACTTTTCTTAGGAAGATTTAATGTTCACAATGCTCCATCCTTTAAAGTTTTTCGTGAAGAATATAGCCAATATTGATCTTCAGTAAAGTGGAGTTCGCAAATATATATATTGAAAGAATCAATTCGTTTTTTCAATGAATTATTACTAAGTCTGTCTTGAATAATTACGTTATTAAGGTCATTACTCCATTTTTTATTTGCATCATAAGTTGGAGTAGGTACTTTAATAATACTGATACCTTTGTGTCTTCTGCAATTTAAACAACTAAATACTGCACAATTTTCACCAGACATATCAAGAAAAAGCAATTTCAATGAAAACACAAAACAAATTGATAAAATAATAGACAAACGGTAACAACAACAATCTTTATGTGCTGGTTCGGAAGTCCGGAAACGAGAAAAAACAGTATGAATGAGTTTAAACAATGCGTTTTGTTCGTTTCCAAACGGTATCTATCTTATAAATGGGATCGACACAAGTGTGGAAGGCTCTTAGTGACTAGACTCAATATGCTAGATGAATAAAAAAAAGAGCAATTGCTTTTACTCAGCATTTTTGGAGTAATTGGTTAGCTTTAAGTGAACAAAAATTTGATCAATATCGCTCAAATTTTTATTTACGTAAAGCCGAGCAATTACTAGGTCAAGTGAATAAAAAAAAGCAATTGCTTTTACTCAGTAATTGTTGACTTTAGGTGAATAAAAACTTGAGGAATTTTGCCTAAATTACTCCAAAAACGCTGAGTAAAAGCAATTGTTCTTTTTAATTCACCTGGCCTAATGAGTAAAAGCACTTGCTTTTTTTATTCACTCGGTCTAATGACACTTGTTGCGGATAGTTCGTTTAAAAGTTAATTCAAATTCTTGAAAAGTCTAAAGCGTGAGACTTCTACGCCTAAAAATAGCCTGAAAAAGTTGCATTCGGATATAAAACTCTGTTTATCGGAACTAATCGTATACCCGGCGCAGAACTAAAAGCAGCCCTTTATAAATTTGAAAACGGAAAATCGCCGGGCAATGACGGGGACATTTGTTTGGTAAAGCAAATATTTTAACCAGATCATCTTCTTTTGAAGCTTTTTTGATGTGAACCGTAAAGCAGTAAACAATGAATCAAGTTTTGCAACAACTATAATGGCTTTCATGGTTTTATGTTTTTATGAGGGAACAAAATTTATAGTAAGAATGTTACCAGTAAATAATTTGGATTTTGTATACTATCAAATTAATATCCTAATCAACCAAATTAATAAGACAAATGGAAAAGTTATCGCTTTAATTAATGAAAATAAAAAAATGAAAAGTTATCGCTTTAATTATAGAACATTCTGCAAAGGCATAGGTGTCTAGCTGCCATCGAAAGAAAATAAAAATTTACAAACAAAAACAAACAAATGATTATAAAAGAGTAAATCAAGCATTTTTTAAAAATGATTTGATTGCTTATCTCTATGGTTAACAACTGATGGCATTTTTTTGATTTTATACATGTATTAAAGTGTATACGAAACAACTAGATAATTAAAAAGTCTGCTGAAATTTAGTTAGTTAGCTGGTTAAAATGTCTAAGCTGACTTATGTTGCTGCTAACTTAAGACTGATTGTTAGACAAAAGGTTGATACGTGTTAAAAGTATTTTGTGAAAAGACTATAAATGCATTAAATTATCACCAAGGTATTAAAAATAATGATTTTTTTTTTTTTAGTTTAGTTTATTAGTTTATTTCGCCGTTAAAAATATTTACAACGTACAACAATATAAAAAGTACAATTGGCTGGAACAAGAAGAAGGCATAAAAAAGCCTTATCACCGAGCCCCAATAGTAACGCAAATAAATATCCGTAATACACAATAATCCGTAATATATAAGCAAAAAAGACAATTAAAATGTTAAGAAACAAAGTTAAAAAGAAAAAATAAAAAAAAAAAAAAAAAAAAGTATTAAAATAATTGAAGATAAATAAAAAAAAATAAAAAGACATGATTAAAATATAGTAATAAAAATGATAAAAATTTTCTGTTTTTGGTTATAAATTGGATGTGATTCGACATATATATTTGTATATATTATTTTCTTTTAAAATAGTTCAAAATTCAGATAAAAATTCAGTTCCAATATTATAAAATATATCAAGAAAATTGTAGGTAATTTTAAGAGAATATATATATTCAATGAAAGTATGATAAAGACATTGAAATTCTTAGTACTGTTAAATGGTCTAGATTTTTAAATTTATGGTGCTTATTTAGTTTATTAAGTTTTAAAGCTTTAAAAGTGACATAGAAGATCTGCTATATTAAAATTCGTAAGTACTAAATAACGTTTTAATTTAGATTTGAATTGCGGAAGTATTTTTTCTTTAATTTTAACAATATGCTGAAAGTTTTTCCACAAAATTGGACCCCTGTACTGAATTGAATAAGAACATAACTTTAGATTATACTTTTGAGTTACAAAGTTATTTTCTGAGAACTTGGTGGGGTATTTATGGCTTACTTCTCTAAAATAAGGATAGAATATCGCTGGAGACAGTCCATGTTTTATTTGATACATGAACTGTATGACGAGGAATATGTTAATTTTAAACACATTTAATGCATTGAGTTTACGTAAAAGTGGCTCACAAGGCACAGTTCTTTTAACTCCAAATACAATTCTACATACATGTTTTTGTTTAGTATAAATTTTCTTTAATTTAGCGTAGCTGTTGCTTGCCCATACGATATTGCCGTAAGTTAGATAGCTATGTATGAAGGAAAAATATAAACTTTTTAGAGATCTTATATCCAAGAATGGTTTTGCTTTATACATCATTGCAATGTTTATTGAAAGTTTTCTTTCAAGAGTGTTTATATGTTTCCTCCATGTTAAATTTTCGTCTAAAATAATACCTAAAAAGTTTACAGTTGTTTGCCTAGTAATATTTATATTATTGATTTTAAGATTGGGTAATTTTAAAGGAAGGTTTCCTGTTTTGGTTGGTTTGTAAAATAGAATAAATTTAGTTTTGTTAACGTTAAGTGAAAGTTTATTACAAATAAACCATTCATTTACTTTGTTTACTTCTTCATTAACAACTTTAAAGAGGGTTTTAATATCCCTATGAGAATAAAACAGATTGAAGTCATCAGCAAACAAAATAAAGTTTAGTATGTTCGAGGTAAGAGATAGATCATTTATATAAAGAGAAAACAGTAACGGTCCTAAGATTGAGCCTTGAGGAACTCCACATTTTATTATACTTTTTGTCGTTTTAACATTTTCATATTGAATGTATTGCTGTCTGTTTGATAAGTAATCTTTAAACCATAGTAAATTATTGTTTTTTATTTCATAATGTTCAAGTTTTTTTAAAAGAATGACATGGTTGACTGTGTCAAAGGCTTTAGACAGATCAATAAATACTCCTAATGTAAAACGGTCATCATTAAAGGCATTGGTTACATGAGTTACTATTTCGGTCAGTTAAATGATTTTTTTTAAAGCCAAATTGCTTGTTGTACAACATGTTATTTACTGTTAAGTAGCTGCTTAGCCTATTATACATTATACGCTCGAGTAACAAAAGCATGGTAAAACTGATATTGGTCTATAATTTGAAGAATCTGTGTCATCGCCAGACTTAAAAATAGGCAAGACCCGTGCAATTTTTAATTTTTCTGGAACTGTTCCAGATTGAAGAGAAAGATTAAAAATGTGATATAAAGGAGTTTCTATAATATGAAAAACTGATTTAACAACATTTATGCTAATATTATCAAAACCTACGCTTGTGTTGTTTTTAAGAGTATCTAGAGCATATCGTAACTCATTAATATCTAGTTTAGATTCGTCCATGACCTTATCATATATTTTTAAATAAGAATCAAACAATGATGAGCCTGAAGGAATTTTTCCAGCTAAGTTTGGACCAATATTAAGAAAGAAGCTGTTTAGATTTTCAGCTACTATTGACTTGTCATACATAATTTTACCATCTACTAAGAGTTTCTTTGGTTAAATACTTATTCCATTATTTTTTCTGCCAATAATTTCTTTAATTACGCTCCACGTACTTTTGGCATTTCCGTTAGTTTTTTTTAACAACTTTGAATAGTAAATTTTTTTTGATTGTTGTTTAGTTTTTTCAAATATATTTTTATAAAGTTTGTAGTTTGTTTCATTTTTATACTTTTTTTTTTAAGAATTTTTCATACAACTTTTTTTTTCTTTGAAGATTTTAATAAGCCTTTAGACATCCATGGAGCTTGATATGACTTGGTATTTATAACAATTTTTTTCTCCGGAAAAGCTTTTTCATATTGCTCACAAAAAAATTTAAGAAATAGTTTATAGGCATTATTTACCTCTACCGATTGCATTCTAAGATCCCAATCAACGTTATATTTTAAAAGGTTTTGAAATTTTTGTAAGGAGTATTTATTGATCTGCCGCCTGTATATTATAAATTTAGAAGAATTATTATTAATTGTTATATTATTAGTTATTAAAAAAGTAGGAAAATGATCTGATAAGTCTGTTTTGATTATACCTGTGGAAATATAGTTGTTATAAAAATTGTTAGTGATTATATTATCAAGTAAAGTAGAAGATTTCTTAGTTATTCTGGTTGGTTTATTTATTGTTAGAATAACATTATGTTGAAGAAGTTTATCGATAAAATGCTTAATTTTGTTTGAAGCTTGTTTTAACAAGTTCAAATTGATATCGCCGACAACGTAAATATGCTTCCGTTCTTTATTGACTTTAGTTAAAAATGTGTTTAAGTGAGTCTTAAATTTTTTTAAGTTACCAGATGGCTTTCTATAAATAGCATTAACAATTATATTTTTTGTTGTTTTATTATAAAGTTCAATGCACAATGACTCACAATCTGTTTCATTAACGCATAGGTCATTACGAGGGAAAAAATCAATTGAATTGTGGACAAAAATACTAACGCCTCCGCCACCATAACTATCACGTGGTTGATGAATTGACGTGTAATTAATTAAATCAAACTGTGTACTTTGTTTATTGCATTTACACCACGTTTCTGTTAGACATATAATGCTAAAATCATGTTTTATTTCGTCCAACAAAATTTTTAAATTTTCAAAGTTTTTATTTAGACTTCGGATGTTAATATTTAAAATTGAAAATGCGTTTTTATTATTTTTAAGATATTGTGCAGATTGGTAAACTGAGTAGTATTTGCTTTCAAATTTCAATTTGTCAAAACAGTCTGTTTCAATGTCATTATCATTAATATTTTCATTAGAAAATTGAAATATACAGTTTTGCTCCATTTTTATACATGGTTTTATATAAAATTTTGAAACATAAATAAAAAATAAAATTACTTATTTAACTTTTAGATTAAACTCTCTCACTATTAACTTATCGTACTCAATAATAGCATATTTTCCAGCGTTACGCTCAATCTTCATTTTTTCACTTAACTCGCGTCTTATTTTGTTAGTTTCAAATGAAAAATCTTCATTAATAAAAATACCTGTACCTTTCAGCATCTTTGCTTTTTCCAAAATTTTTTCTTTGTCTTTATAATTTAACAGTTTGAGTATGATTGTTCTGGGTTTATTTTTTATTTTCTCTGCGTTAAAGCGTCTTTCGATACGGTGCGCTCGTTCAATAATAATGTTACTTATTTTTAACTGGTCATTAAATATTTGTTGAACTTTTTTTTCAGTTTGATCCCATGTTTCTTTTTTATTTTCTCGTACACCGTCAATTCTAATATTGTTTCTTTTATTCCTATCTTCTAGTTTTCTAATTTTTTCTTGTAGTGCATCATTTAATTTGCTTGCTTCAATCTGCGTTGTTTTTAGCTGTACGGTCTGATTTACAACTTTAGTAATTTCTGTATTCATTAACTTTTTAAGTTCTTTTTCGACGTGTACGAGTTTTTCATTAATTAAGGTATCTTGAGTGAACTCAATACTTTTTTGTAGATCGTCAATACATTTCTGCAAGCTTTGTTGTTTTTTTTCAACTTTTGAAATACGATTTGTTATATTTTCTATTGAATGTAAAATTTTATCCATTTTGTCGTTTTGTATTGAGGCATTTCCTGATACTATTTTTAAAAGCGAACTTTCTTGCGCTTTGAACTTTTCCTCCATTATAATTTCAATTTCTTTTTTACTTGCCATTTAATAGATTATGTGTTAAGTATTTTCAGATAATTACTATTTACTAATTAATTAACAGTGAATTTCTTCTTTTTTTATTTATAAAAATACGCTAACTTAAAAATGTGCGTCCGTTCACTATGAAAGCCAGATGTGAAAAAAATGATATAGATGGAAGTTTTATTTTTTTACCTTAGGTGGTCAAGTAAAAATAGTCCACATAAAAAGTCTATTTGAAGGATAACATTTTTACAGAAGACATCTTACGAGATCCCATATCATCAATGGTTTAATAGTTTAATTAGTTTTATGAAATAAAAACTAAATGTAAATTTAATGAAAGAGAATTAAAAGTATAATTATGGGCGCAACTAAATTATTGATGAAAGTAATATAATCCAATAATATCTTGTTTGATGAAATCAAATTTTTTTTTATTGATTTTATTTTTTTATTGATTTTATTTTCAATTGATGATAGAGAAATAATTAAACTTTTGATAATTAGTAGAAATATAAAATATTTAGAATATAGAAATTAGTAATATTTAGAATATAGAAATGAATAAGTTTAATGAAATGAAGTTTTACTTTTTTTTATTCATTGTTTTTTCTTTAAAAAAAGATAAATGAATTGCTCAAGGGGTCAACCATAAAAACCATATTGCAAAAAAGGAGGGAGGGGGTTGGGATAAGAAGGATAAAAAGAAACAAAGTGGGAGTGAGGGGGTTTACAAGAAAAAGACTTCACTTGAAGATTTTTATGTTAAATAACATGGAAAACTATGTAAACGTGCTTTTATGAATATTTCGTTAGAGTATATATATAAATTTTTTTAAAAAATATTGCTAAAGTGTAAAATATCAATGTTGTCTGCTGCGACTTTTATTTGAACGTCATATTTTCAATCTTCATCAGGGCCGACGACACGGTTTTTGCAGTGTGTGTGTGTGTGGGGGGGGGGGGAGGGAGGGGGTACTTTACCTTATTTAAAATAAAAATCCTTAATTTTTTATAAAAATTCTCAACTTTAATAAATAAAAAGTAAGTGAGGAGAGGCACTTGCACCCTGGCCCTACCTCCCTCTCTCCCTTGTCGTCGGCCCTGCATGTCACAAGATAAATAAAAATTGTTTTTTTAACTCGCTAATAAGGTCTTATAATAACCTTCATCCAACTTATAAAAATAACGATTGTCAAAAAGAAGTCCATAAAATATAGAATGAGATCAAATAAGTTTTTTCATTATTTTTCAAATAGGTAATCATCGCCTGGGGGAGTGAAACTTAAAAAAAAACTCTAAGAAATATACTAGAGTAATTTTAATAGAATGATAGACACTACATAGAAAATTGTTTAAATATTGCGAAAATAGTATTGGTTACCGATTTGCTTTGTAATGATTATAAACAAATTTTAACAAATCAAACATCAAGAGGGGATTTTCCGTCAAGCAATATACTTGCATAACCCAGAGCAAAGATACCACAATTTTTTTTTATTTTTTTAAATTTTTTTATTTTATTTATTTCGTCAGTAAAAAAAAAGAATACAATGCCGTGTAGTATAAATAAGATCTTCATGACCGGGGTTAAAAGAAGACAATACTTGCCTTATCACTACACCCGACGTGCTTTCATAAGCAAGCGTGTACAACCATTAAAAGTTAAATATACAATTACTTTGTGCCATTTAAAAAATTATATACAATTATTTACAAGTATGTTAAGACTAGTTACTAATCTATAATCAAAAGAAAATAGTAAAAAGAAATTAAAAAAATTGAAACTATCAATTTTTTTAATTTCTTTTAACTATCATTTGAAACTATCAATTTGCTTATCAACGGGAAGAAATGTTACTTCAAACTTTCCATTCTTCACAATTGGTTGAAAGAAGGATTTTAAACATTTTTTCGAAATCGATGTTAGGTTAGTGCGCAGGCTATCGCAGACTTGAACCCTGCCATTTAAAGCAAATGCTAATAGCCAATGAGAACTACCGTTGTACAATATTTAAAGGTGGTCGCCAGAAACTGGGAAATATGTGGACTTTTTTTTCTAGCAGTTTAATACTGATTGGTAAGTTTCATGGTTACCAAGAGCCTTACAAATTAACTTTTGCCCTGCATCCATAAGATTGTCGTTCAACCAGCTATCTTTACTTTCTAAAATTTCCTTATCTGCCTCTGTGAGCTCATACAGTTCAAAGATGATTGATTTGGCTGACATACCTTTGTTTTCCAGAAGATTCGATTTATGGTATACCAAGAGTGTTTATGAGGTGTCAAGATAAGCCATGAAGATTGCCACTTTTTATCACTTACGCAATTTGATAGTTGACTAGCTAGTCCACTAGATTTTCCAAAAGTTTTTATTAACGTTTGTGCACTTACAGTATTACTTTCATTATTATGATCGGAGGGCTTTCCAAGAGGCTTCCACAAATCAATATATATCTTTGGAAGTAAGATAATGCCTTTTCTTTCAATTAAACGGGCCCACTTACTATACGTTGATTTGATACTTGCATACGTCTCACATTTGTGACCAGGGAATGAGTTCTCCGATTGTTGCACGGTATACATCAAAATCATCTCAACAATTTCGTCTGGTGCATGATTCCAAAAAAATGCAGATCCTTCAACTAATATTGGTTTTAATTTGTCGTCTGCTCCTTGAACATAAGTTTTAAGTTGAACAATGTTGTATGTTTTTTTTAAGAGTTAACCCAAATGCGTTTTTTAAAGTTGCAACTCCTTTTTCAGAGATATTCACTACAGTGAAAGGACCGAGCCATTTTTGTGAAAACTTCCCTCCCTTCCGATCAAATCGTTTGTTGTTTTTCAATAAAACAATGTCATCTACCTTATTTTCTGACTTTGACACATGTCTACTATTATAATCTCGTTTTTTGCTTTTTCTGCGCAACTTTTATATTTTCGCTTACTTCAGACATGATTCAGGTGTTCTTGTTTATTGCTTTCGTCTTTGACAAGACTATGCTTCACATCAAATGGCAAAATTGGTTCGCGATTACACATCAGCATGAATGGAGAGTAGTTAGTAGAAGAATGTCGACTAACGCGATGAGCAAAAATAATACCCTCAATAATTTGCGGCCACATTTTAGGATTACCTTCCAAAACCTTTACCAAAAAATTCTTTATTGTTCGGTTTTGATGTTCTACCAATCCATTTGCCTGAGGTGATAAGCAGACGAAACTTTCTGCTCTACTCCAGTTAGTTCGTGTAGTTGTTTACATACTTCGTTTACAAAATCCCGACCCTGGTCATTGATTTGGATTTTAAAGCACCCATGCCGACTCATAATCTCGTGCAAAAATTGAGAGACAGTTTGAGCTGATTTTTCCTTGATAGGTTTAGCCTCGGACTATTTTGAAAAATAATCAATCAAGACAATGATATGACTATACCTTTTGACTTTGATTCTGTTCTAAATTCTATTTACAGTTTTTTAAAAACTTCTTTGTAAATTTTCTTTTTGAATCGCAAGTTCTTGGAGTCTTAATTTACCGCTACACCGGTCAAACAAGAGACACTTTTCCTACCCGTCAAAAGCGGGGGTCTCGGATTATTATTACCGAAGAAGCAAAGTTTTGTGATCCGCCTCAAAACGCTTTTCCAAATAAAAGAGTGTAAAGAGGGCAAAACTCACGATTCTTACTACTTTTCAAAGTATTAATTGGCAAGTTCACTTGTAAAATTTACTAAACAAAACCAAAGCTGGAACTTTTTAAGACAAAACACTTTTCCAAAACACTGGGACAACAAAATGTCTCAGTACTACAAAACCACAATTGAATTCTTAACCAAATACGGGTCCCTGTTTAACATCCGCTTAAAAACAACAAAAAATATTTACTTAGAAGTGGCAAAAAACAAAGACAGGCATGCCTGCCGAACTTTTCTGAAACAGTTCAACAAAAACAACACTGCCGTGGACCCAGATTTGGAAAAAAAACTTTACCTCCCACGCATACGGACCAACACAAAGCATTCTCCTTCGATTTCTTCACAACAGATTACCTTCCGCTGCCTTGCTTGCCAAAAGCACAAGGCAACAGATCGTTAAAAACAACAGATGTAAAACTTGCGGATAAATTGAGGACAACCTGCACATATTTGCATATTGTCCTCCTTCTGTTACAATATGGGAATACTTTAAACATGTATATAATCCTTGACATCCCAAAACAACTTTTCTCCAATAAATTCGATATTTTCGATTGAAACTGCGAATTTATAGAAGAAAAACCCTACCTCGCAACTGCTGTTGACAATCACTCAAACCATTCCCGACGGGCATTTGTTTTTAAAGGTTACGTTCTAAATGTGTTTTAAATGTCTTTTAAACATAAATGTTTAAAAGACGTATAAAAGACATTTAAAATACATTTAGATCGTAACTTTTAAAAACAAATGCCCGTCGGGTTATGAGTGAAATATGGAACAGCAGATGCCACCATTTGTTTAACAATTCAAAAATCAACCCAATGGCAGTGATCAGGATAATTATCAGAAATATTATTACTTTAAAATATAATTATCATGTCCGTAGAAACAATACGGACATTTTCTGTCAAACTTTTTGTGTCAATAACGTTTTTTGTCAAATAGAAATTGGGAACCTCAAACTAAACATATGAGCTAAACAAATACACAGGCTTATAACAAGAACTAAATGTTTAGTTAAGTGTTTCCTGTTTTCTACAAATATAATTTCTTTAATTACTACAAAAATGTTGTTATTTATGATTAGACAACCACTGCCGGCCTTTTGTTTATGATATAACATATTATTTGCATGTTTCTCTGTAGCTTTTAGTAACGTAGTATTTGTGTTTAAGTCCTCTACCTTATTTTTATTTTACTTAATAAATTCTTTTTACACTTAAATTAATTAATTAAACTTAATCAACTTCTTCTGAAACCTTTTTCTTATTCTTGATTTCTTTCCGAACAAAGGCATAAAAATAAAAAAAACAAACAAAAAACACAACAAAATATAAAAGTCAAAAAGTTATTTAAAAAAAAATAGGCATATTTATTATTAAATATATTCGAAAAAATCAATGTTAAAACTTATGTGAAAAACCTTTTTTTATTATTATGAACGAATATTATAAAAAACATAAAAATGGAAATATTCCTTTAATTGTAAAGAGGATATATTTATTTATTATGCAGAAATAGTTTATAAAATTTGTTAATATCTATTATTTTGTAATTAAAAAAAAAAAAAAAAGATGTTCATTGCAGCTGAAATAAGTACCAAAAAATTTATCAATAAACTAATCAATATACTTTTTATTCAAAAAAAAATACTATAACACACTACAAGTTGACTCAAGTTGACAACAATTTGAAGTTTTTCTTTTTATATCTAAAATTAGCTATTTTAACGTTAGATCAAAGCAAAAAAACTTCTACTACAAGTTGAAGTTTTTAATTTTTATCTAAAGTTAGCTTACAACCAAACAAAGCTATTTAACTTGTTGTGTTTCATTTTTTTTCTTTCAAAAAACAATATTAAAGACATAACGAAATATTTTCTAGCAACTTTCATAAGGCTTCATAACCATTTAACAACTTTAATCTTTAAAATATCAATCTTATAGAAAAAATTCACGCTACTTTAAAAATAGAGAATATTCAAAAGCATATTTGACTGTATATAAAAGATTTATAAAGTGCACCTAAAGACCTTTAAAAAGTGCAAGTAATTAAACCTAAGGTTTAATTAGCGCAACGGAGTTTCAAAAACCATGCTGAGGTTACGAATTTAACTAATAAACCTGATTAGAAATTAATAACCAATTGAATAGAAATGCTATAATTAATCCGAAGTTAGGTTTTACTTAAATCCTCCTTCGCTATGTTGATTGAAAATCAATACATAAATAAACTTCTTCACACGGTTATATGAGCATTACGGATTCTCTCTACTTCATGGGAGCCATTGCCTGTTTCAGATGGGAGATGGTTAAAGGAGGTAGCATTATAATACACGTTATTTTCATTAATATCAAAGCTGAAATAAAAACCGCCTTGTAATAATAATTCTTCAAGATGGTTTCGTAATTCTGAAAATGTTGGGCGTTGTAACGGATCTTCACTCCAACAGTGCAGCATGATGTTGTATCTAAAAATTCAAAGCGTTTAGAACTCCAAAAAGCGGAGCAACAACAACAAAAAAAAAAAGCAAAACAAATAAAACAGCAAATTAATTGCGTACATTATAGTAGAACAATTTTCTGGTCGATCCATTCTGCAACCAGACTTTAAAAATCCAAGAAGTTTATGATTACTTATTGTTGGATAAGGTGTTCCACCTATTACCAAAATAAAAGTGATTATAAAAATTAATTAAAATCTCTCTCTTTATCTGTCTATCTATCAATTAATCTATCTATCGATCTTCATATCTATATATCTATTTCTCATATATATATATATATATATATATATATATATATATATATATATATATATATATATATATATATATATATATATATATATATATTATATATATATATATATATATATATATATATATATATATATATATATATATATATACACATATATACATTTATATATACACGCAACCTAATTATATTCACTATCAATTTTTAATAACTTACCAAGAGTAACGATTTCAAATAAAACAACACCAAACGCCCAACTAAAGAATTAATCAAAATTAAGTTTAAATCGTAAATTCCTTATATTTCAGCCAATCAAAAAATTCGATATGTAGTATTTTATATTTTCACAGAAAAACAAAAATAAATAAAAAAATTACACATCACTGTATGACATGAATACTAGATCAAGGAGTGCTTCAATTGACATCCATTTAATTGGTACATGACGAATTTTATTGCCAATGTATTGCGATTCATTTTGGATTTTTCGTGACAAACCAAAATCCGAAATTTTTACATTTTTCTTAGCACCAACTAAAATATTACTTGCAGAAAGATTTCGATGAACCACATTTATTTTTGATAGATATTCCTTAAATAAATTGTTTTAAAGTTATATATATATATATATATATATATATATATATATATATATATATATATATATATATATATATATATATATATATATATATATATATATATATATATATATATATCTATGTATGTATATATATATATATATATATATATATATATATATATATATATATATATATATATATATATATAAATATATATATATATATATATATATATATATATATATATATATATATATATATATATATATAAATATATATATATATATATAAATTAGTAGAAAATCACTTAGCAAAATTTTTTCTCATTTAACACTGTGTTTCATCAATAAAGACTCATCAGAAATTTTGCTAAGTGATTTTCTACTAATTTGTAATTGCTCTGTTCTTTTAAGAACATTAAGCACTCTTTTTGTAGAATACATTTTAAATTGTTTATATATATATATATATATATATATATATATATATATATATATATATATATATATATATATATATATATATATATATATGTATATATATATATATATATATATATATATATATATATATATATATATATATATATATATATATTATATATATAAATAAATACAATTAGATTTGAAACATAACTCGGAGTTTCACGCTTTATGCGATCATCAGACGTTACAAACAACCGTAACAACAACAAAAATTATATATACAAAAATACAATACAGTGTTATCTTAGATTACGTTAAAGTTGCAAATAACAAATTTGTTTTCGTGGCGACATTTTGATATTAGTTCATTTCGTTTATTCAGTAGTTTCAAAGATGACGTGATGATATGGTATTTTTCGGTTAAGCAAAGGTTACATAACTTTCCTCCAGGTTTAAATGGTTCCGCCCTATCAATAACTTTCCACGTAAGAATAGGATTTGAAAATCCCTTTTTTTTCATTTCCCAGATATATTTCGAAAGTTCTGTGGTGTTAGCTTTACTTTCGTATTGAAAGGAATTTTTATGTTTGTACCAGCGATCTTTAAAGGTGTGTTCCGTTAGACCAATATAATTAAGACCACTATCCTGCGGTGATGTTTTTACATTGCAGACGTAAATTATATTTTTACTGAGACACATACCTTGCAAAGGACATTGAGAAGGTTGCCGGCAGTTACATGTTGGAACAATTGTGTTGGAAACATTAGATAATATTTTTTTATTGTGTGAATTAATAATATTGGTGATGTTAGGAAGGCAGCTATAACTAACTTTTAAATTATTCTTATTAAAAATTTTTCGAAACTTATGTGTTTTTGGAAAAAAACCAAAATCAAGATCAAGAAACATTATTTGGTTTAATCCTCCGTTTTCACAAAATGTAAAAACCAACATCGCAAAAAATTTTCTAAATCTAATTGAAAAGCATTTTCCAAAAACACATAAGTTTCGAAAAATTTTTAATAAGAATAATTTAAAAGTTAGTTATAGCTGCCTTCCTAACATCACCAATATTATTAATTCACACAATAAAAAAATATTATCTAATGTTTCCAACACAATTGTTCCAACATGTAACTGCCGGCAACCTTCTCAATGTCCTTTGCAAGGTATGTGTCTCAGTAAAAATATAATTTACGTCTGCAATGTAAAAACATCACCGCAGGATAGTGGTCTTAATTATATTGGTCTAACGGAACACACCTTTAAAGATCGCTGGTACAAACATAAAAATTCCTTTCAATACGAAAGTAAAGCTAACACCACAGAACTTTCGAAATATATCTGGGAAATGAAAAAAAAGGGATTTTCAAATCCTATTCTTACGTGGAAAGTTATTGATAGGGCGGAACCATTTAAACCTGGAGGAAAGTTATGTAACCTTTGCTTAACCGAAAAATACCATATCATCACGTCATCTTTGAAACTACTGAATAAACGAAATGAACTAATATCAAAATGTCGCCACGAAAACAAATTTGTTATTTGCAACTTTAACGTAATCTAAGATAACACTGTATTGTATTTTTGTATATATAATTTTTGTTGTTGTTACGGTTGTTTGTAACGTCTGATGATCGCATAAAGCGTGAAACTCCGAGTTATGTTTCAAATCTAATTGTATTTATTTTATTATTAATTTAATACATATTTGCTCTACTTTTGTATTGAGCACTCTCTACCGAGAAATTACTTTTATTATTGATATATATATATATATATATATATATATATATATATATATATATATATATATATATATATATATATATATTATATATATATATATATATGCAGGCCCGTCTTTACACATGTCCAGCCTAGGCAGTCGCTGCGGGGCCAGGGCATTTAGAGAGGCCAGCAAGGAATCAAATTTCTTTCTAATAAATTTTAATAATAAAAAAAAAGTTCAATGGTGCTTTTTTTAATTATTTAAAACTTTTTTTATTTACTAAAATATACGTCTTTTATTTACTAAAGTATACGTCTCTTCTTTATTCCAATTGTTTCGTAATTCCTTTTTTATCTCAAAATATGAGTGATCATTTACCAGAATCGATTAAAGTTGGAATTATTGGACAATCTTCTCAAGAAAACAATCATAAAAACTCAGACAAGTACAGTATTCCAAATTATACCTGGAATAACAATGATTTTTTACAATTATAATAACAATCGCTTAAATACTAATTTTAATTTTCACAATTTTACGAATGACAATTACGATGAGGAACTTATCAAAGTATATACTGTTATTACAAAGTCGGCATCTGAGGCCCTTAATTAATATTTATTCATTAAAACACCGTCATTGTATTCAAAATCCTGGTGGACACCCGAATTAAGCCGTAGTAAAAATGTTCTTTCATTTTATTTTAAAAAATGGCGGGAAACTGGGTACAAAGAATACATAAAAATCGAAATGTTAAAAAATACAAATCCAAAATATTTTTGGAAAACTTTCAGAAATATAAAAAAAGATGCGAATTCGAAATTGTATATCATAAATAATAAAAAAGATAAAGACTTGATCACGAAAGAATTTGCCTACAGTTTTGAAAATCGATTAAACTCTAAAGCAATTACATATGCCTCTACAAATTCCGCCTTGCACAAAATTCGACGAGGTAATAATATCGGATGAAAATATAAAAACGGTTATTTCTCGCCTTAAATTAAACAAATCCAAAGACGCCTTCGGAATATCAGCTGAACATTTAAAGAATGCGAGCTGTGAAGCACTAACAGAATGGCTCAGAAAATTTTTTAACTTTTCTATTAATCATGGACAAACCCCAAAATCGATGTCTACATCACTTATAATACCACTTACTAAATCGTATAAAAAATCCTTAACTGATCCAAATAACTACCGCGGCATTAGCATCATTCCAATCTTTACGAAACTAATAGAATATCTTATCCTACTAATCTGTCCAGAAATAAAAGAAACTCATCCTCTTCAATTCGGTTTGACTAAAAATAGCTCAACCCTAGACGCTGAATTTGTTATTAGTGAAACAATTAAACACTACAACAACAACAACTCACCTGTCTATCTCTGTTCCCTAGATGCTGAAAAAGCGTTTGACAGCTGCAATTGGGACATTCTGTTTGAGAGACTGTACAATGATAAAAAACTCCCTCTGTATATTGTTAATACCATATCGTCATTATACTATGAAAGCAGTGCTTCTGTTTTTTATTTAGATTGCAAATCATATCCTTTCTATCTAACGCAAGGAGTGAGACAGGGATCTATTCTCTCGCCTCATTTGTATAACATTTATACTCAAAACCTACTAGAAATCTTACAAAACGTAAGCGTCGTAGGTACATCAATCAATGGAAACTATACGGGTATTGTAGCATTATACTCCTTAGCTCCACCCTCTCTGGCCTACAAAAGCTTATTAATATATGTAATATGTAAACACACAAAAACTGCATAAAATT
This sequence comes from Hydra vulgaris, assembly GCF_022113875.1. Lineage (NCBI taxonomy): Eukaryota > Metazoa > Cnidaria > Hydrozoa > Anthoathecata > Hydridae > Hydra > Hydra vulgaris. Next base: position 45,366,078 of record NC_061165.1, read on the forward strand.
GAATGCTGACAAAACCGAGTTCCTGCTCACCGGAAAAAAGCAAATTAAAAACTGCACAATAACTCTCAACCACCAACAAATAAAACTTCATGATAAACTTAGTCATCTAGGCTTTACATGGGATACAAAAAGTTCCCCTTTTGCCTCACTTAATAAATCAAACATTGACCACCGAATATCTAATTTCCGGACGGTAATCCAAACCTTAATTCAATCAGGAATCTGTTTTGCTCACCTAAACTCCATTGTTCAGTTATATAAAACTTTAGCTGTTCCAACACTAACGTATGGTCTTGAGCTGTGTGAACATAAAAAAATGTTAATGCAAAAACTTGATATAGTTGGAAGAAATGCACTTAAGTCACTCCTCGATGTTTCAAAACATAGCAAAATTTATATTCATACCTTATTTTTTATTGAAGATATATCAATTATTATACAACAAAACAAGCTAAACTCATTTATTCGTTTGATGAACAATAAAATGACATATGATATTATTAGGTTGCAGCTGAAAAACAAAACAGCGCCACAACATTTTTTAGATAGTATCAAAGGGTTGTGCAATAATCATGAACTAAATCTGGAGACAATAATGGAAAGTAAAAAAAAAAAAAAAAATTGTCGGCCTCAAAAATTTAATTCCTGAAACGGATCTTCAATCTCTAAAATGTGCAGTTGAGTACTGGAACTTAAAAGAGCAGAGAACTATTTTCAAGGACATTCTTGAAAAACATATTCCAAGATGATCACGTTGAAAAAAAAAAAAAACAAAACAAAAAAAAAAAAATTTCCATAATTTTTTATATTTATCTTGTATGAAACTCTTAATTTACCTTACTTGTATAGTGGGTGTTTAATAAATCTAAAATAAAAAAAAATAAAACAACCATGACTCCTACATAACTCCTACATAAATATTTTTTTTCGCCAAGATTGACCACTGATTGAATAAGAAAAAAAGTTCTCTTTTCACAATTTTTTTATACCTTAATGTATTTAATGTATTTCAGGTTTAATGTATTTCGACAATAAGAAAAGTTTACGAAATTAAGAAAATGCAAATAAATAAATACAGAGCTGGGGCAAGAAAAAGACAAATTCAGTCTTACCACCAAGTCTTTTAAAATAAATGTGTTCATATATATATATATATATATATATATATATATATATATATATATATATATATATATATATATATATATATATATATATATATATATATATATATATATATATATATATATATATATATATATGTATTAGGGTAGGTCGATTTTGGAATCTAAGTATCGCTAACCAATATAAAGTTAAATAATTTAATGTAAGTAAAGAAAATAGGAAACTTTAGTTCTTTAAATGATTATTTTTTTGCGTATCTTCAATTGCATATATCATAAACTTATTTTTCTTTGTTTTTTAAAGCACGCATGTACTTTGTTTGTAAACAATTGTTAACCTTGTAACTTCTTAGTCTTTACCGCTTTTACCTCGTAACTTCTTAGTCTTTACCACTTTTAACCTCGTAACTTCTTAGTCTTTATTCTTTTAACTTAACATTTAGAGCGCAAACCAATCAAATTTATAAGCAGCTAATAAATTTTCTTAATTTTTATTATTTGAATTTACTTTTTAATTTGGCTTCGTTTTACACACTTAACTGGTTGTATTTTATAAATGTTACTTTTCTAGATAATCTTGATACAACGGATTAATATAAACAATATATACAATATAAACAATAAAAACGTTTTACAAATGTTTAAATATTATTAACAATCAAGTTAATATTTTGTGCAAAATTTAAATTATTTAGTTTTTTAGTAAATTAATGTTAATTCCAGCGCCGTGGCTTTTGAGTCAGAAGCCCCGCTCCAAAATCTGATATTAAGGCCCTAAAGTTTAAAAAAAACATGAATTGTTAGGTACTACTTTGAAAAAAATCTCCTCAAAATTGAAAAAAAGGTTCTAAATTTGCTCGGTTTGCCATCCCCCCACTTGCTTTTGAGGTGTTTGGGCAAGCTTAGCCACAGCTCTCATTAATTCATTGCAATTAACTTTTATAAGTATCTCATAATAATATTGCAAACAAAATATTTTAGTTATAGAAATTAAGAAACGCCAAAAATAAAAATGTCCCCTTCGGTAACCAAAAAGTGAAGAGAGTTACAGAGGTTGCAATTGTGATACTGATATTTGCAAAAGCAAATATCGAGCGTAACCTTGATTCTAAACTAAATAAACTATTTGACATATCTGATTACAGCTGTTTATTAGGCATTGTGTAATTTAACAATGTTTAGGTTAATTGCAAAAAAGATAAATGCACAATGGAACAAATAGTTTGTGTATACCCTAGAAGCAAAGGCGAGTAGCAAAGGCGCCTATCAAAAAAAGGGCTTAGCTACGAGACTGTCATTTAAAAACCAGGTCTTCGGTAGATAAAAAAAATGTCTTCGGTAGATATACCTGCTAAAAACAGTAACAAGATTTAACAGAAGAAAATATTTTTCATCACTAACATAATAATAATGAGCTTTAAAGTTCATTAATAGATCTCCTAGAATATATAGTTGAAATAATAAAACCTCAGGTATTTTTGTTTGCGTGACGTTAAACTTTTAATTTATGGTATATATTTAACACTTATTATTTTAAATTTGCTTATCTTTAATATTTTACTTTTTACCTATAGAACACAATGAATGGTAACCAAGTAAAAAAACTCTAGCAGATCATAGAATTCAGAAGTTTCCGAGACATGCTATGGAAATGGTCAAAGGCGAATATTCTTCAAATCTTGGCATAGCTCTTGGAAATCTTACAACATGATATCAAGCATCTATTTTTACCGGCAGTTGACATCCGTAATATTCTGAAAAATATTTCATAACAAAATGTGTTGCTGCCGATCATGACCTTACTTTCACACATGATAACGGTAAATATTATTGAATTTAACTGACCCACAGAATAATACCTGTTACCGGGGATGTTATTGCTCATAAGAAATTTAGTTTACTTAAACAGCATAAAATATGTTGCTTGGAGAGCAGTTTGTGCTATTCTTTTAGACAATACTGTATCAAACACAAGTTGGATGAGTGTTTTGGTGGTTATTCTAGAAGAGATATCAGTAGGAAAACTTCACACAGTTGTAGCCTTTATCGAAATGAAATCCTAGTAGAACCCATTTAAAAAAGTTGGATAGAAAAATAACCGATAGATTAAAATTTAGAGGACCGATCAAGAATATATGCTCGGATAGTGGACCGATCAAGAATATACGCTCGGATAGTGGTCCAATCAAGAATATCTGCTTGGAAGAAACTCATATTCAACCTCAAGTAGAATTTAAAATTATTATTAAGTTAATTATTAGTTTCTGAAGCTTTATATTTCATATATAGATTTAAAGGCAGACATAAATCTATGCCAACAAAATTACTTAGCCAAAAAATGTAGCAAAGGTTTATGGAAAGGATGTTATTCTCAGTCATTTGATGATTTATTTGCTTTGCTCTTTTGTTAAATTCTTGAATTAAATATTTAGATTTATATTGCTTTTTAAATGACTTATTAAATTAATAATGATTATTAATTGGATTTATTAAATGTTGAATTCAACGATCGAATAGCAGCTGTGGCGCAAGGGTTTTGATTTCGATCCCTGAAGCACATGAACAATACTATGGAACGGAGAGCCAACTTATTAAATAATATTCTCCTGGTAGCAGTGTGCTTAGACAAGACCATTAAGACTTCTTATAACACCTTTAAAAATAAAAGAAGCCAAAAAAATTTATAATAAAATACAACTTATGCCCTAATTACTTAATAAAACAAAACAATTCACTGTGTCTTATTTATAAATTTATTATAACAATCGTTGATGAGAATACTTTTAAACTTTGATTGCTAATTCGCAAGCCGCCATTTGACTAAATAACTTCAGGTATTTAGTCAAATGGCTTTTTTTACATTTATTTAAAGGTGTTATAAGAAGTCTTAATGGTCTTGCTATATATTGTATATATTGGATTGTTATTCAATGGTTTTACTAAGTTCCAGACCGTAAGTTAATGTTGGTACTAGCAAGGTTTGATATAATTGTGTGATAGTTTTAAATGAGCAAAACAGATTCTAGATTGTACAAGAGTTTGGACAGCTGCCCGAAAATGAAATATTTTTTCAGCAATATTTACCCGATCAAGTGAGGCAAATGTAGAGTGCTCTGTATCCCATGTAAACCCTAAGTGTTTGAGTCTATTGTGTAAAATTATTTACATTACAAGGTTTTAATAATTTTTCAAGAAATGTAAAATTTTGTTTCTTGTGGTAGTCAAAAAGATACCAAAGTTTTTTTTAATTAAAAAAACAATTTAAAACAGAAAAAATACCCTCTTACCATTCCGCTTGCAACTTGGTATGCAAAACTAAGCAGATCTCTAGGTGTAATTTTTTCAACATCTTCAAGAAGAATGTCATGATATATTGCTTCTGTTGTAGAATTTGTAGTTATTGGTCTCTATTGAAGAACAAAAAGTGAAACAACGAAATGTTCAAAAAAACATTTTAACTTAAGGAATTAGAACTTGAAATTAAAATAAAATAAAAATGAATTTTTGATTAAAATACAAATAAACTTTTTCAAATAAAATCAAATAAAACCTCAAGAGATCGTTGATAGGTTGATGCGTAAACAATGCTTTCGTCATTCTGAACTTGAAGCTAAAAATTCACACACAAATCAATTGAGCTGATGACCTTTTGAATGATAAGAACACAATGCAAAAAGTAACTTTAAGCTTTAAAATGTTGGTTGTTAATTTAGCATTTTATCATAAATATATCGTTTTATCACAAATATACCATATTGACACAAATATATCGGTTTGTCAAGAATATATTGTTTTACCATAAATATATTGTTTTATCACACAAAGTCACTCAAAATATTTGATTGCCAATTGACCCCAATTTTGATGACTGACAAAATCTGATCAAAAATTACAATAGTCAAAGTTTAAAATAATCAAAATTTTACAAATTACAACAGACAATGATTTTTTTATAACTTATAATGTTTAAATAACTTTTTACCATAAAAATGCATAAATTTTGTAAAATGTATTAATAACATAATTCTGTCATTATTTATGTTAACCAAAATTTAGATTAGAGCAATAGATTTGAGTAGCAGACTTAAAAACTGTTTATGAACCATATTTCAGAAAGAAGTAATAGCACATGTACACATACTTTTTTTTTTATTTGTTATTAGAGTGCTCCCAGAAGTCTTTATTACAGAGCACCGCAGAAGAGCATTTAAATAGAAAGTTCACACCTCCTTCCTTATTAATGATATATTGGGTTAGAGCCTTTGTTGAATCTCAGACCTCTGGGTTCTGAACCAGAACTCTAACCACTGCACCATGGCTGTAACCACTGCACCATGGCTATAGAAATATGAAAAAAAGTATTGGTTCACAATCTTGTAATAAATTTAAAAATTTAAACAAAGTTCATTCGAATTTTATTAATAAAACTATTAATAAAAATGTTTTTAGAGTAAGAACACTTTTTAAGATTCTAAACGATGCAATGTGTTAGTTGGGCTATGAATCAAATCACCATTCGCACCTAAAATATAACATTTTTAATTAAGCACTGATATATAAAAAAGTTATATCTGACAAAAATATTCTGATAAAAACATAAGAATAATAAAAAATTAACAAAGATTAAAAACTTTCTTAGACTTTTTCTTGTAGAAAAAAATGATACAAATTTATGACAAACTTCTGAAAAATTGTAGGCCTCAAAAAACATTTTATGGAAAAAAGCAAATCCATTTATACCCAATCTTTCAAACAATAAAAGAAAAGAAAGAATTGACTTTAAGAAAATGTATGAAACATGTTTAAAAGTTCCCTATTCTGATGTCATTAATCAGTTGAGGGAACTTTTAAACAGGTTTCTGATCATAAAGAAATCTTAAATTAACTTTTTGTTTTAACTTTTACATGCAAACTGTAAATGTTAAATAAAATAATCACTGTATTAATAAAAAAAATTAATTATTATTATTATTAATATTATTAAAATTAATTTTTTTATATTAAAATTTTCATGTTAAAATTTTTTATGTTAAAATTTTCATGTTAAAAATATTATTAAAATTAAGTATTAACAAAAAAATTAATAAAAAAACAACAGTTTAATAAGAATCTTAGCGGGTTTTTATAGAAAGTTACAAGTTATAAGTTGTCATTTATTACTTACTGATACTTAGTAGGATTTAAAAAAAGACATTTGATTTTCATTAAACATTAATTCATTTGACATTCCAATAAAGTTCATTAATTATACATTCCATTCCATTCCAAAAAATTCATTAATTATACATTTCAATGAAGCATTTAATGTTAGGTTTAGCTGGAAAAAATTTCACAAAACATTAAGAAACTTATAAACTAAGTAACAATATTATTTCATAATGGATATCATTGTAGAGCTAGTTCATCTCGAAGAGGAACTTTTGATTGTTATTATCAAAATTGTTTGATCTTTTACGATAATTTTAATCTTTTATGAACTTTTTATCTGTGGAATCACCTCTTTCAAAATTCACCAAATCTACTTGTTCAATGTAAGAAGAAAGTTATGCTGTTTTATCATCAAACCTCATTTCCCATGTTTCACTATTTTACATCATAATACTTGAAATGGTAACTTTTCTTTAATCTTTAGTGATGCAACTCTGGAAATGAAGATAATTTTTTTAAATTAGCTCGAAAGATTATGGTGTGATATAGGTTCTAAAGATTAAGGTGTGTCCAGACACACCTTAATCTTGCTCTTAATGTAATTGCTTCTAATCTTGATAATAATTTTGTTGATAAAAAAAATTGCTTCTAATCTCTTGTTGATAACAAAACTTACAAATGTAATCTATTCTATTATAACATATTATATATTACTATAATTTATAAATATTTGTTTCAATCTCATTTTTTCTCTATATTCACTAAAAGTACATTTTTTAAAATTCAAAACCAACAATATTAGGTTTTTATATTCAAAACAGATAATATGCATCTTGAATCCCTTGCTTACAAACTGTACAAACAATAGCGTTTGTTTTTCGAAAGATCTTTCTAAAAAGTTTGAACTCTTTAAAGTAAACTTCTAAAACAATAATAAAATGCAGAGGACTAAAAAATGAACCATGGTTTAACCACCTAAACTGAACCTGGTGAACACCAATACTTTAAACCTATTACTCTCTTCATCTTTTATTTTGATTGCTGTTGTGACTTTGGCATACAAAACAATTTATAATATTTTAAAATATTTTTACAAAATATATTTTTCATATATGCTTTAACAACTGTTATTAATCATTCTACAATTTAAATAACTCAAAGCATACCACATTACCATTTTACTCTATCAACTTTCACAAGGTACACAAATTTCATCAAAAGATCTTTTTTCTCTTCCAAAAAATCTTTTTTGAACTAGCTTTACAATAAATAATTCCCTTTCCTTTTAAATGATATAAAAATTTAAAGTTGTAATATAATTCACTATTAAATATATATCTAATTTTCTCCTTCAGGTTTTTTAGTTTTGTTATCCTCATAATGGCTAATATTTGATGTAAAAATTCTTCAGATATATTTTGTTTTGTGCAAAAAGCAAGAATTACATAAAATTGTGAGAAATGTAATATCAAGCATAGCGTATCCCAAATACTGAAATAAAAAAAAAAGAAATGTCATTGGGTGATCAAGACAAGCCATGGGTCCATAATGTGATATGTGGAACCTGCTTAACTACTAGAATAGTTAAAAGGCGAAGAAAGGTAATGACTTGTGCTGTTCACAGTGTGTAAAATGATTTATCATGATGACTACTATTTTTGTATGATTGATATTAAAAAACACAGAAAAGCAAAAGGACAACAACCTCTTCAATATCCTGACATACCAGCACCTGTCTCACATGATGACACCCTACCACCACAAAGTATAAGTATTTATCTTATATTGTTCTCTAAAAGTCATACATTTAACTAAATTAAAATTTACTATACATTTATTTTTTAATAAAGACTCAATTAGAGATTTAGGTTACTAAGTCTTAATAATTTACTAACTTCTCTCACCAAGGCTGAAGGAATAAAAACTACTAGAAAATAAATGCAGGAGATGTGATTACTGGAGACAAAAAGAAAAACTTTAAATTTACTACGCCTTGTATAATGATCTATGTAAAGATGTAACTGGTTTTTTCACTTCTCTGTCCAATTTGATCTATCTGTTACTTTCACTTCTCTGTACAATATTATCTATTAATATAAAAGAATACTGAAGATAAAGAAGAAAGATAACTATGTTATCGTCAAAAAACTTCTTAAAAATTAATTATTCTTAATTCTGATGTTGAAAATGAGTAGAATTTTTGTAGTGATTTCAAGATGCTTGCTTTCTTGCTTGACTTGCAAGGGGAATACACAAAGTCTTCATGTTTTTTTTTCTTATGGTACAACAGAGCTGATATTGACAACTACAAGAATAATTAAAAATTGCAGAAAAACTTTACTCTATTTTAATAACAAGATGTAGAAGAAAAAAACCACAAATGCTTTGACGTAACAATGGGAAGTTAGGACGGAGCAGAAATTTGAGAGTTTGTAGGCTTATATATTATAAGTTCCTTGCTAAAATAGTTCATTTTAATTAAATAGGCTTGTATTGTGATGATGGTTAATAATAATACAAAAAAATCAGAGCCTCAACTTAACAAAATTAGAAAATTTTTCAAAAACATTGGCTTCCAAATCCAAATGAACATTAAAAAAATTCCTATATCAATTAACAATAGACTAAATCAAAACTTTTCTAAAGAAAATATTTTTAACTCTTCCAAACCCGCGTATGAAGATGCTCTAAAAAAAAAAATGGATTTAAAAATTTCGAGCCAAAATTTGAAACAAAAACTGTAAAATAGCAAAATAGAAATATAATTTGGTTTAACCCTCCGTACAGCAAAAATGTTTCAACAAATATTGGAAAAGCATTTTTAAATTAATAAACAAACATTTCCCTCCCTGTAATAAATTGCACAAAATGGTGAACAGAAACACTATTAAAGTATAGTATTAAGCTATAGCAGTACAAAAAATATTGAAAAAATCATAAAAAACCACAATTTTGCATTGATTAATAAAAATTAATTTCTTAAAGAAAAAAATACTGAAAATTGTAATTGCAAGCAAAGAATTAACCACCCAATGAATGGCAAATGCTTATCAAAAAATGTTATTTACAAATGCATTGTTTCCTCGCAAAATAACCCTGATAAATAGTTTATTGGCTTAACCAAGGGCAAATGGAAAAAATGTTATGCTAACCACAAACAATCTCTTAAATATAAAAAATACTCAAAAGAGCATATGCTGTCAAAATATATTTGACAACTAAAAGAAAAAAACTTTAATTTTTGAAAAAAATTAAACTGGTCTATTCTAAAAAGAGCGCCTGCCTATAATAACATTTCCAAAAAATGTTTACTATGTTTACAAGAAAAACTTGAAATTATTAATCATATGGATCAAAAAAATTTACTAAACAAAAAATGTGATTTAATTTCTAAATGCAGACATGAAAATAAATACCTTTTAAAAATTTATAAAAACAAATGGCTTGACTAAAATTGTTCTAACTCTAAAAAATTCTTTTCATGACTAACTTTTAAATTTTAATGTACTTGATGCAACTTTCTGGTTGCAAAATAACTATAGCTATTACTTAATTAATTTTAACAATAATCCAACTTCCTGTGAAATATTTTTTCTATAATTTGAATTATTTGATATTTAAACATAAATTGAATCATTTGATATTTAAACATAACATGTATATATATATATATATATATATATATATATATATATATATATATATATATATATATATATATATATATATATATATATATATATATATATATATATATATATATATCCAGATATATTTATATTGCTATTTTTTTGTATCAAGATTAGATACAAAGCCTCTTGTTCGATACAATGTAAATTATCAAGTAATCAAATGTAAATTGTTTACAAAATAGATCAATATTTGTATATATAGTATTAGATTATATAAAAAATACAACATTATAACTTAAAGTTTTATGCTTATTGGCACTCATCAGTCATATACATTCATTAATTCAAGAAAAAATCGTTAAAAAATATACACTACAGTTTATAATTAATCAAATGAAAAATGCAATTTTTTATTTAACTATTTTTTATGTTTATTTTTGAACTAAAATGCATTGATAAAAATCATAAAAATAATAAAAATGCTAAAGTGGGCAAATCTACATAAAAAATGGACCATCAGCAACTGTAAACGTGGACCAATGTGTCTAGGGATGGCAAAAATTCCTAACATTTTTAATCCCGGATTTTCAGGATTGAAAAACTGTCCCTGGAAAATCCTGGGATTAAATAGAACAAAAATTGAAGAAAGTAAAGCATAAGAAGAACTAACATTTTAATCAAACATTATTTTAATGATAATATAACTAAAATTTTTAATTCTTAAACCTTTTTAAACCACTTTTAAATAACAGCATTTCTTTTTTAATTTTAAAAGTTATACTTTCTACCCTTATAGGTTGTGTTTGTTTTGTTGCCAATCCTTTTTCCATAATTTCATTTAATTGTTCACTAATTGTTTTGACATTAGTATCACATTCGTGACTTGAAAAAGTCTAGTTCAACTTAACACAACTATAAGTCTTAACATAACTCTAAATCTGCTGCTGTTATTATATCTGCCGAGTTTAAACAATTTATCAGGTTTATCATAATTTTTTATTTTGTGTACTTTTATTTGGTACAAAAACATTTGGGATTTTTTATGAAGTAGCTTAGTAAGAAAGATATACTAAGCTCCTTAACAGTGTTCTCCTCTTTTAAACTTGGTGACTCAAAGCATTATCCTATTATTTTTCGAATCCAATTTGTTGTTCTTATTTTTGTCAACATGAACCTGCAAAGTCAAAAGAAATTAAAGTTATGCCTCGTTGACAAAGTGCTACTAAGTTAAGTAAAGTACTACAAAGTTGCTAAAGTTGCTTTAAAGGGAATCAAAAGTACTACTAAATTAGATATCATTCTACATTCTTTTATGTTTATCATAATTAAGTCATCAATGTTAGAATCCAATTCTAAACCTAGAAGTGCCTTTTTAACACATCAATTTTTTTAATATTAACTGCTCAATCAGGTTTTGCAATCCATGATTAAATGGATGACCTTTCCAAGCTCAATTTTTACGTACTTTAGGAAACAATTTTTACTTTAAATAACAATAACTAAAATTCATTTAATAAATCTTATGTATTTTTAATTGTTAATCATATTTCTTCTTTTGTATTTCTTTATTCTTTATTAACTTCATTAATTTAACAGACCTTAGGTAAACTTAATTAAATGTAATTTAATAAACCTTCTGTATTTTAATAACTTCATTAACTAAAGCGATGTTAAAAAAACTTTTGTAAATCATGCACATATTTGTAATTAAATTGAGTGGACATAAAAAATGAATTAAAATCTCACATACATTTGGAATTAGAATTTATTTAAAAATTTAAAACAGAATTTCGGTATTGCTTCTACTAAATATTTTTGATCTTCCTATTAACAATAATAATAATCTATTAGACTTTTCAGTTGTAACTTTAGGTCTTCCAGAACGAAGTTTGCTTTTGATAGTTTTGCACAGACAAAATCTTTTCATGTTTCTTATTCTTAGTTTAGAAACATTGTAAAGTTTAGAAATCTGCCTATGAGTCATTTTATTTCCAACAGCTTTTATAACTAGTTTCTTTATTTCCTTTAAAACTTCCTAAGCTTTTCCCATGCTTTTAAAATATCAATAATATTATTCAAGTAATTGAATTATAAAATTTTACAAACATTTTAGCAAGTAGTTATACTTCATTGCCTTTGAAATATCTCTAAAGTAATTAAATTATTAAATTTCACAAAAATTTTAGCCTTTAATTTTGCTTTTGTTTACAAAAATATGATTTAATTGCAGGGTATGATACTGTTTCTAAACTTTTGCACGCAAGCTTTTTAAAAAAAACAATTAAATGTTAATTAACCGTTCAACTTTACAACTTTTATGCTTTGTATTTTAAATTGAAATAATATAGCTATACAAATATACAATAATAAATTTTGATAAATTCCTATTAAATTGAATTAATATATTTGGTAAAAATTCTTATTTAAGCTTATTTAAGAAAGTTTGTGAAAAATTATGCAGTAAAAACTGAAAAAAGTAGGTGTTTCTAAACTTTTGAATCCTACTGTAAATAAGTGTATATATATATATATATATATATATATATATATATATATATATATATATATATATATATATATATATATATATAAATATATATATATATATATATATATATATATATATATATATATATATATATATATATATATATATATATATATATATATATATATATATATAAATATATAAATATATATATATATATATATATATACAAAGTTGCTAAAGTTGCTTTGATATATATATATACAGTATTGTACAAAACATTTGCGACCAACATCGAACAATGCTAAAAAGTGTTCCTAATTTTACATGTCTTAAAAACGAAACGAACTATACTACCACAGCAAACAGTTCAAGAGTCTGGAGTCATAGCATGCCATGACATGAGCAATTAGCTGACAGGTGATAGTACACAGACAGAATTTTGTTGACAAGTGCCATTTTGCAGCGGACAAAACAAGTGCTACTTTTTTGGTTTGTTTCATTTTCTTAAGTCTGGTTCGTATCAACGTCATGGAAGTTTTTTAATAATTAAAGGAAGTATCCAGAAGTTTCCAGAAGTTTTCAGAAGCAAGCAGAAGCTTCCAGAAGTTTGCAGAAGAAGCATCTGGAAGCATCCAGAAGTATCGAGAAAGTGGAATGTCACAAAAAAGTATTTGCGATAAATATTCGTGTGAAAAAATGGACCGTATCAAGACTATGTTCCAAATATCGTTCTACGGGGAAGTTGGCAGCAGATAACAAAGGTCTCACCGCGTTCCACAGAGGATTCTATGATCATTAGATCCATCAAGAAGGATCATTGGATATCATCAGTCGAGGTACAAAATCAATTAGAGCTGCCTGTATTGGACCGGACAGGTATCGAGAAAACAATCCGGCTTCAAATAGCGTCCTGATGAAACCGGATTATTTTCTCGACACCCTGCAAAGAAACCACTGATTTCAATAAAAAACCAGAAGAAATGACTCCTGTTTGCTACATCTCATATTGACTGGAATGTGAAGAAATGGCGAACTGTCCTGTTCAGTGATGAATCGAAGTTCAACATCATTGGGAGTGATGGCATTTGCCATGTACGTCGACCAGCCAGAAAACGCTTCAATATACGATACTGCCATAAGACTGTGAAGCATGGTGGAGGCAATGTAATGGTCTGGGGGTGTTTTTCTGCTAACGGTCTAGGTCTAATACATCGAATCAATGGAATAATGGACCGTTTTATGTATAAAAAAATTCTTAAAGATGTTAAGTTACCTCATGCTGAATGGAGTATGCCAATAAAATGCGTTCTTCAGCAAGACAACGATCCGAAACACAATCCAAAAGTAGTCAAGCAGTGGTTTCAAGACAACCACCTATCGGTGATGGATTGGGCGCCTCAATCTCCGGATCTCAACCTTATCGAGAACCTGTGGGAGATCGTCAACCACAGAATAAATCATGAAGGTGTTCGTAATAAGGATCAACTGTTTCAACAAATCAAAAAGGCCTGGGCAGCAATTCCACAAAGTTTCATTGATTACCTGATCATATCTATGCCTCGAAGATGCAAGGCTGTGATTGACAACAAAGGATTTGCCACGAAATATTGATTGCAAAATACAGCTTGGTCAACATTTTGTGGAGTTGCACTTGTTTTGTCCAAAGGGAAATCAACTTTTTTAAATACTTTTGATTAATTTATTAATTTTCGTGTACAAATAATGAACTTTGTGATCAATAAAACTTGAAGAACGTTGTCTATAAAAACAGCCCTTGTTAAGAAGCTCTTCCCAATTTAAGTTTTACGTATGTATTTACAATTTTATGTATGCGTTTCGCAATTTACGGTACGCAAAAACTTTTTTAAATAAGTTTATTTTAAACAGTCATTTAAAACAGATTAAGTGGAAATCATTAAACTGTAATTAATTGTTGTAAAAAAACATTTGTGGAATATATTTTTTAAATAGATATAAGAAAATAGTTTAAATTTTTTTTAAAAAAATATTTATAATTTATTTTATTAAATTTGAAATAATTTTATTATTATTTATAGTTTTAGTAATTTAATTGATGAAATTTAATAAAAATTCTTTTAAAAATTTAAAAACGCTCCATTTTACAATTTTTTTACTGATAAAATTTCCAAAACTTATGTTAAAGTAAAAAAAATAATTAACAAATTTAATTCAAGTAACTTTAAAATGTTTGCATTACATATTCATTTACAACTTCATTTTAATTTCATTTAAGTTTCATGTCATCAGACGTCATACAAAAAAGTTCTTTCAAACTCAAGTTTAAATGTTGTTTGGGTTTTCCCTTATGCAGTAGAATTTTTTATATAAAACGAAACAAACTTTAAACAGATTAAAAATAACACAATCAATAAATATTCTCTTTAAAAGCCCAACTTATTTTTATTTTGTTTTAAAAACAAAACTAATACTTGTACTATAGATATAAGATACGTAAATTTTAAAATTATATTGATAATTGTTAAAATCAAGTTCTGCTAATAACATCATAAAACCGAAAATACTATTTTTCTTTTTTGATTTAGTAAGAAATAGTAAAAATACTTTAGGTTTCACGGTACATAAAAATAAAATATTTTAATGGAAATAAAAAAAATCAAAGCCGAAAAGCGGTAATCTTTGTTTATTTACCATTTTTAGTTTAATCAAAAGCCAGTAAACGCAAAGGTTTTTTAAAAAGAGCAAAACCCAATCTGAGTATGTGGAAGTATACTTTAATCCCTTTAAGAAAATCAACCATAAACAAGTGTCCACTAATTTTAAAAAAATAACCGTAGAAAGAATGTTTTAAAGAAAAAAATTAAGTTTAAAATTTAAACTGTAAATAAGTATAAGATTTTAAAACAAGGAAAATATTTTTTAATCAAGATTTAAATTTAATTTATAACTTTTTTTTTATAACAATATTGTTTAATTTAAAGATATTTTATTTAAAAGAGTTACAATAATATCTAATGTGTTTTTGAATTGAATTACAATCGCATTCTTGTATTTTAAAATACGCAACTGACGCAATTAAACTTATAATGTTGAAAATATCTTTTTTTAATAAAGTTACATTAATTTAGGTTGCGCTGTTCTGTTACGCATCAAAATCTCATAACAATGCCTGTAAACAGTTACATAGTTATTTCTCTAAATAGAAAAAATGCAGCACTTCTATATAAAGAAATTAAATTAGCATTATTTGGTTGCACTTGTTTTGCCCGATACTGTATATACATAGGTTATCCTAGTCATATTTTAAATATCCGGAAAATTGTTTGAATAAAATATCCGGAAAAAATCCGGAATTTGTTTCCCTTATTTTCTTTTTAATTTCGCTTTTAGCTAAGTGATGCTAATTTTTTTAAATACTTTTCATAATTTCTTTATGAGTGATGAGTGAAAAAGCTTAAAAAACAAATATATTACAAAAATATATACCTCAACTTGCATTTATTGAAAATGTCTTGGATATCCGGAAAAATTATAAGTTGAAAAAAATATCCGGAATTCCGGAAATATCCGGAAAAAGATAATCCCTGTATATATCTATATCTATATCTATATCTATATATCTATATATCTATATCTATCTATATATATATATATATATATATCTATATATATATATATATATATATATATATATATATATATATATATATATATATATATATATATATATATATATATATATATATATATATATATATATATATATATAGTCTTGCATGGTAGTCACAAAGTTTTTCCCACAAACTGTTGTTTTAAAGGGAGCGTTAATAAGCATGACCAGAAAATATTGAAAAACCAAACTCTCAGTCGATGTAGCAGCACTCCCTTGCGAGTCAGGCTATTTGTCAGTCGATGTAGCAGCACTCCCTTGCGAGTCACGCTATTTGTCAGTCAATGAAGCAGCACTCTCTTGCAAGTCAGGCTATTTGTCAGTCGATGTAGCAGCATTCCGTTGCTAGTCAGGCTATAAGATAGTCGTTGTACAACACTCCCTTGTAGCAGCAGGCTATAAGATAGTCGATGTAGCAACACTTACGCATGTTTTAAAAATGTTTTTTAATAAAACAAAAACACCACTAATTAAAAAAAACTTTCTAGTCATTATTATTGCGGTTTTTTTAAAAAACAACAAAATTTAATTTAACTCCGCATTAATTTAATTGCTTTGACATATCGATGGCAATCAAATACAGCTTAAGAGACGATGTAATAAAAATTGTAGTCGAAAGAGACTTTTTTTACTATAAAAGTCTCTTTCGACTACACTATAAGGATATATATATATATATATATATATATATATATATATATATATATATATATATATATATATATATATATATATATATATATATATATATATATACTTTTTTTTGTAGATATAAATGCATGTGCGTATTGACTGAGAGATTAAGTTTTAAAGTTGTTTAGTTAATTCATTTACAAAAATATTTCAGCATAAAAATAATATTTTACTGTAGTACGTCTGTCACATAAAAACTGCAACAAATCACCATTCTCCATGTATTCTGTTACTAAGCATAAAGGTTTTTTAACAGTAGAACAACCAAGCATATTCAATATATTATGGTGATATCCAATTTTTTTCATGATATTTATTTCTTCCTTAAAATCATTGATTTCTAGTTGACTAGCACCAGCTATATTGAATTTAAAAGGAAAAAGATGCATATATATATATATATATATATATATATATATATATATATATATATATATATATATATATATATATATATATATATATATATATATATATATATATATATATATATTAATGTAAATACACAAACACAAGTATATATGCACAGAAAAAACTAGATACTTTCTTAGGCAAAAAAAAAGACAAAGAAAAAAGAATTGAGTTAACAAATATAAAACAATTAAATTTAATTACCACCTTTTAAAAATTTAACTGCCACATTACTTCTACAATTTTTATTGAGGGCAGGTAGAGAAGCTATGGATCGATTTGCATGTTTTGTTTTAGAAAGAATCTTTGCATTTATTTTTACCATGAAAACAGTACTATATGCGCCACCACCAATTTTTTTATCAATTAGGAAGCATTCTGGATATATCTCCCATTCATCTGCTATTGTTTCATGAGATGTTACTTGATTGTTATATCTAAATTAAAAAATATAGTAAGAACAAAAATAAGACACTAATATATATAAATTTTTAAACTTTATTCAAAACATTTTATTACTTTATTTCAAGATATGTTTAGACTATTTAGTCATCATCAGCTAAAATATATCTATTAAAAACAATATAAAATAATATAATATTGGCACTTTTTGTGAAAGATACAAAAAACAATTTTTTTGTGTCTTTCAATATCATAAGCTTATTCAAAAACATTCTATAAAAAGAAACAATAGATAATGCTGTTATCATAAAAAACAATATAAATATAAAAATCAACAAAAGTAATTAAAAAAAAACTCATTCTTTTGCAACAGCACAAATGTATTTTCACTTTAAAAGACAGATTATGACCAAACTGATTATGCTGCTATGGGTTCTCCTTTCACAGTTGTAATTGTCAATTTGTTTATGGGTAATTTTGATGAAAAATAGGTCAAATCTTATAATAGAGTCAAACCAGTGTTTTGCAAATGTTATGCAGATGGCATTTTTACAGCGTTCCCTTCAGAAAACCATTTTTGCATCTTTATTCTTGAATTAATCAACAACAATCATTCCTCAATACCTTTTACCATGAAAAAGGAAGAAAACGTTATTGTAAATATTTTTTGGTTATAACTCTATATATGCTATGCCAAAAAAATATATTTTTAGCATAGTTCATTGCTTGAGGTGCCCTGTACAATTTATGATTGAGTCTACTAATTTCTAACAATTTAGAACACAACCTTGAATGACCAAGTACTTAAAATATTAAACATAAAAACTCATGTCCACTATCAATTTGCTATTTGAATATTTACAGTCTTTTAAGTAACTTTTTATTGGTCTTGACTCTTCAAGTCTTAACTCTTGCAAAACTCACCAGGGTATGCTATTACCAGACTTTCTCTGTTGATGACATCCTATTATAGTGAGTATATAGAATACTATAGTGTATAAGACTATTATTCACAAAAATTCTAATAGTCACATACTTAGCCTAAGCACATACTTATTAAATCACTTGTTGGTCATAAAACTCTGTTGGAACCTTTTGATCATACTTTTATGTGCTTCCGCTTAGCACCTTTCTCTTTGCTATTTATTGTTCTCCTTCTTTTCAAGACCACACTTTTTTTATGCATTTATTTTCTGACCTAATTGATCGTACTCTTTCTCTTTACCTCTTAGCCAATATTGTTACTATTAGTGACATTTATGCTCATCACACTAAATGGTTTGGCTTTAGTACCACTGACCTTGATAGTTTTAAAATGGATAACCTTACATATAACATATCATTATATAACCTTGCATGGGCGCCGGCAGGGGGGTGCTAGTAGGTACATGTGCACCCCCCTAGCTTTTGAAAAAAAAAGGAAATAGAGAAAAAAAAAAAAGAAAAAAAAAAAACTTTCAATAATAAGATTTATTTCCCTTGACATTTTTACTAATAACTGATTAAATCAATTACTTGTGATTTACAGGTGATATTACATAACTTTATTATTATTATTTTTTTTTATTAGGTGCCCCAAGAAGTGTTTGTGGTCTTATCACAGAGCAACGCGGAAGAACATTTAATAGGAAGTTCACGCCTACTTCCCAACCTATGTTGCATTACTTGGAGTTTGAACCATGGATCTTACGTTTCTGAGGCAAGTGCGGTACCACTGCGCCACGGCTGCTCATAACTATAATTCAAATAAATGACTGCTTATAACTATTATACAAATAAATGAACTTTTAGAAAAAAAAAAACATGTAGATAGAGCCAGCCAGCCAAGCAAGCATAAATCAATGCTAATTGTTCTTTTTTTTTTTTGAAAAGCACTGTAAACAAGAAAATGTATGTTTAAGTTTAAACAAGAAGTATTTAGGCAGTTAGTAGCAGGAGAGTTAGTTAGCAGTAGCACTGAGAGATTCAATAAAAAGATATCTAAGCCTTAGATTTAATGTAAAGGAAGAGAATAGTAAAAAAATAGAAAATCAATTATTTTACTTATTAGATTTGAGTTCCTTGGTAAATTTTTCATAAGAATCAATAGAATTTTTTTTTTGGAAAAATGTCAAATAAAAGGAGATCTACCACCTTAAACTAAGTTAACATTTTTTTAAATCTATTGCATTTAAATTATTTGCATATATGATAATATTTACCCTTCCCCCAAAAACAATATTTTATAATTTTAACAAGAAAAATATGTTACTGCACCCCCCTGAATTAAATCCTGGAGGCGGTACTGTAACCTTGTATATAATATAACCGTGTAACACAACATAAATTTCTTAAACTCTCACTCATATAGTTAACTTTGTGTTAAGTTTGTGACAAAATTCGTTACTAAAATCCATATTTCAATTAAACACTTCTACAACTTCAAACAGCATTCCAGTCATATCTTAAGTGTATTCTTCAATACTATCTAAACTAAAAGGTTAGAAACACAAGTTTCTATCATTTCATACTTTTAATCTTTTTTTATAAAGGCTGTTACTGACTTGACTATATAAAAGAGGCTGAAAAATGTTGTAAACAATTTAAATTAGGAACTCAATTTTTAAAAAAATCTAAGTTACATAAAAAAAAATATGAGCAAAAAATAACAACCAAATGAAATGTGTACAATAATATAACACAATTCACTCCAATTCAAAACCTAATTCACTCTAAAAGCAGTTAAAAATTGACAGCCCTAAAGAGATATATACACTTTTTATTATCTAGCAGTGGGTTCTTGCTTTTTTAATTATTGTAAAATTTATCAAAAAAATTGATTAAAGTTGTCTCTCTCTCAACATTAAATTCCAAAACCTGACTAACTCTTCACTAACTCCCCTTATAATACATTTACTGACTGAAACATCTTTGCAATATGGTTGCATATGAAAAATATGAGCAAAAAAAAAAAAAAAAAAACCCAATCAAATGTGAACAATAAAATAATTTTATTTAACCTGATCAACTCCACAAAACACTCTTTGTCTACATCTACATCTTTTAAATAAATTATGAAAATTGAGTTGTTTTGCGGATTTCATAAGTTGATGATGTCGTTTTCCAAGGACAATAAAACTACAATCACAAATTAGACATTTTGCTTTGGACATTTTTTAAAAAAATAAAGTTTTCTGAAATTCCTTTAAGAAAAGATAAAAAGAAATCTGTAAAAGCAAGATCTTTTATTCCTATTCCATTTTTTTTTACCAATTTAAATAAAAGATGTAATTGAAATTATTATTTAACAAATTTACTATCAACAAGCCTGAAACAATCACTAATAAGTTGGAAAACAAAAAGTAAACAAAGAAATATAAAGAGCAAGAAAGCAATCAAGAGTCAACTTAAAAGCTTAAAACTGTGTGTCAGGAAAACATGAAGTCAGGAAAGAATTCCAAAGCCCTAATGTTAACAGACAAAAAGTAGAAAAATATTTTTTGAGCAAAAAGAAACAGTTGACAGAAGACTTAAAAATCTGTAAACTGTATAGGTTGGGAAAACATGGCGAAAAATTTTAAAGTTGTTGTATTATGTGTGAGGGAAAAACTAGATAAATAAAGGTTTTTGGAGTACAATTGCAATGAACAGTTGCAGTAAAAAAATGCAACTTTATTGAGTCATGCAAATTTGGTTAATGGAACAAGTGATGGAACAACTCTCTTTAACAGCAACTATGGTAACATTTGTAGAATAGAGATGCATTTGTAGATTAGAGATGCAACAATAGGACTCAAACTTAGCAACAGATTCAAAAGACCTAAAAATGTGCTTTAGGATTTTGTTTAAAAGAGATAGAGACTCAATAGAACAACAAGCCGTATATGATGATGTATATATTCCATAATATATATATATATATTCCATAAAAAGATAACTAAAAGATTTTTGTATATTTTAATTATAAAAAAAAAAAGTAACAAAAAAAAAAAAAAAATAATAATATATTATGTCAAATTTATTTTATAAAATTTATTTTTTTTATTGAAGTTTTCAAGTTTTATTTTAAAAGTTACTCTTTTACAGAAAAAAATTTCCTTTTTTTCACTAAACCTTTTTTTCACTAACCCTTTTTTCACTAAACCTTTTTTCACTAAACCTTTTTTTCACTAAACCTTTTTTTCACTAAATGACCTGATTGTTTTTCTAGTTTTCTAAACCTTTTTTTCACTAAATGACCTGATTGTTTTTCTAGTTTTCTAAACCTTTTTTTCACTAAATGACCTGATTGTTTTTCTAGTTTTCTGCTTTTAGTTTTAACTTAACATTTTCTATTAGTTTTTAAACATTTTAGCAAAACTACTCAAAACTTCTTTACTTAATTACAACTTTTTTTAGCGATATCTTTTACATGGATTAATTGATTAACTGTTTAATTTTAAACTTTTAATTGTTTAATGCAGATAAAGTGACAAAAACTCATTTTCTGATTGTAGAAGAAAAAATACTTATAAAAATACTTATTAAAAAAAAAAATTTATTAAAAAATAATAAAAAATATGATATCTTAAAAGAAATCTACAATGACATCATATACTGAAACTGTTATCAATTAAACGCACATGAAATAAATTATTAAGTCTGCAGATTGCAACGTATATTATAAAGACTCTAAGAATAGACTAAAAAATTGAGAAGATGAGCCTCAACTAAAACACCAATTTTAATTATATTATTACGCATTTATTATTTAGCTTTAATCAAAAAATTTAGCCCAAACATTTTTTTAAAACATTTTCTTCAATAAACCCAACTTGTTTTGACATGGGTATTCCTTTAATGTGTACCATCAATTCCAACAAATACTTATTGTATTCTCCAAACAATCTTCTAAGCCCTATCAATTCCAGTCCTTGCAACCACCAATAAAACAATATGTTCTGGTCCTAGTCAAAAAACTCTATTTTATACATTTCTAGTTTATTTAGAAGGGAAAATGCTTGTAAGCTGGTGCCCACACTTATGTCTAAGAAGGGTAAAACCTAGATGTAAAACTTCTAGAACTGAAAAAAGTAAAATCAAATAAAGATTGCAAAAAAAAAAAAAAAAAAGAAATTATTAAAAAACAAATATTTTTTAAATCATTTTTTAATGATATGACTGTGAAATCTAAGCTCATCAAATAAAATTGGTTTAGGAAATACAAGTAAAACTTTTTAAATATACATTTCTTTTAAATAACAATTTTATTTAACTTTATTTTTTAAAAAACTATTAATAAACATTATATTTATAATTTTATTATACCATAACTATCATATCATAATTATTGACTGTATTTTATATTATTATTTCATTATAACATATGACAACATATATTATTAACTGTTGACTGCATGAATAACACGAGTAAGTGACTGAGTTTCTCTTGAGTTATATTGTGTTTCTTCTGAAAAATTAAAAGTATTTTTGAAAATTAGAATTTGTGAGTGAAATAACCACTGAATTGGTTTTGGCACTTACCAATTCATTTATAAGTAGTAAGGAAAACAAAAATACATTTTTATCTTATGTATGTATGTACATGATAAATTCAAACATTTTTTGACTTAAAAACCACAAAATAATTTCATAATACTTACTCAATAGTTTGAAGAAATGCGTTGGCCATTGGTAGTTGAGATTTTTTTTTTTTTTTAAATAAAACAACAGTAACAGCAAAAATTACAATAAAAACAAATAAAACAACACCTAGTGTTGCTATAACGATAACAGCTGTTTTGCCTAAAAAATAAAATAAAATATCTTACACATGAAATTTTTATTTTAAAAAAATCTTAAAAAATCTGTCAATTTTTTATTTTGGGTAAGGGTAAAAGGAGCTTGTAAACATTGCATATTTCAACTATAATAAGAATGCCATTATCTGCAAAATTGGTATTGCCAAGAAGAGCACCAAAAAAAACACCTTTTTGTCTTCTTTCACAATAGAAGTATAATTAAACAAAAATTAAACAAAAGGGGAGAAAAAAGAGCTCTTTGCTTACTGAAAGGAAAGAAATTTTTTAGAGCAATTTTTTAAAGAAATTTAGAAATACATCTTATACTTTTATTTACAATAAGTCTGCTGGAACATGCAGAAAGAAATATTATTTTTTTAAACAAAAAGATTTTTATCAATAAACTTTTACATGCTTGGACATTAGAAATTTTTTGTTTTTTGATATCTATTATAATACCTATTTTTTGTGTTTGATATTTCTTGTAATTAACATTAACATAATACCTATTTTTGTTGCTTTGATGATGATTTTTTGCTATGTAATATATATATATATATATATATATATATATATATATATATATATATATATATATATATATATATATATATATATATATATATATATATATATATATATATATATATATATATATATATATATTACATAATACATTTTATATATTATGTAATATCTTCCTAAACGGCGAAAAGGACTTGAAAGTCTCTTTGAGTATTAAGAATTAACATAAATTTTTTTTTTAATTTAGTTCTGCATAACTTTTTTTTACAAAATATACAGCATTTCTTATTTTTATATATTATTGTTTAGTTGAATCAAAAATGTCAAATACAAAACTATTAATTCAAGAGGAACCTGGTATTTAATCATGGAGAAAATCCCCAGATTGATTTTAGAGAGAACTGATTTTAGAATCAAGTGATTTTGATGACAACTTTGTCCCTAAAATGGGTCCATCAATAATCGTCTAAGATTAATGGAGAATTTATCAAAAGCCTTTACTTAAAGTCAAATGAATCATAAAAATACAATAACTTTGATTGAAAAAGTCATTTAAGCAGATGTTTTAATATTTTACAGTCAAAAGCAAGTATTAGGGGCTATAAGGATAACCAAATTGTTTGATTAATGATTTGACCAGTACTAACCTAACCAGTACTTGGTTAGGTTATTTTTCTGAAACATGGTTTTTTAAATGAAATCATTTGCGCAAAAGTCTTCTAATTGTAACAACACTTGGTAGGATGGTGGAGAATACTTCAGTTAAAATTTCAGAAGCACTAGCAAACAAATATGTATTCGCATAGCAATGAATGCAATTATCTGTTCTTAGAAGTAGTTGTCACTTTTGGTTGTCTGGTTTGATCTTTGGTTTTCAAATCACCAGTTTCATTATATGTTTTTAAAATTCAAAAGTTTAAACAGTCAGTCCTTGCTCACATAAACTAGCAATTGGAGCACATTTTTGTTGTTGTTAATTCATTAGTTTTTTTTATAATAAATGTTTTACTCGTTCGCTCGAATAACAACAAACTGTAACAACAATAACAACAGAATAAAATTTTAGCGACCAAACAATCTATGACTAAAAATTTAGCGGTTTAAAACATACATCCGCAAGTATATGATTTTGTTACTCAAAGTTTTAAATGTAAAAAAAAAAAACTGTAAACAAATAAACAATTTATTTCAAATTTTAAAAATGTTTCAAACTTTTGATCGTGATATATAAACTTACTGTTAAAAAGTTCGATTGAAAACAAGGAAGCTATAACAAAAAATTATAATAATTATTAATTTTTTATAAAATTCATTCAACTCTAAAAACAAACTTATTAAAGCGTAAATAAATATAAACAAACTTATTAAATATGTATAAATGCATATTGATTTACAAATGCTAATTGATAAATGAAATAAATGAAATGAAAAATTTGTAACTTATCTTTTAAATTTTGAAAGCAATTAAAAGTTTTTAAAACGAAGTTGTTTCTTTTTTTTCTAACTTTCTTTTTTTTACCTGTTATTTACTTTGTTTTTTTGGGCTAATCTGATACTTCAACTTGAACATTGAAGCATCAGATTAGCCCTAAAGCTAAAGATTTAATAAAATCATTTAATCTGATACTTTAACTTGAACATTGAAGCATCAGATTAGCCCTAAAGCTAAAGATTTAATAAAATCATTTAATCTGATACTTCAACTTGAACATTTAAGCATCAGATTAGCCCTAAAGCTAAAGATTTAATAAAATTATTTAATCTGATACTTTAACTTGAACATTGAAGCACCAGGTTAGCCCTAAAGCTAAAGATTTAATAAAATCATTTAATCTGATACTTTAACTTGAACATTGAAGCATCAGATTAGCCCTAAAGCTAAAGATTTAATAAAATCATTTAATCTGATACTTTAACTTGAACATTGAAGCACCAGATTAGCCCTAAAGCTAAAGATTTAATAAAATCATTTAATCTGATACTTTAACTTGAACATTGAAGCACCAGGTTAGCCCTAAAGCTAAAGATTTAATAAAATCATTTAAAAAAGCTATACTTATACTACAAATACAAAGCAAAAACTTTTGATTAATAAATAATTAAAATTATTAATTAAATCTAAATTATATTCTAATTATAAAATTAATAAATACAATTTTTTAGTAGTTTTTTTTATTTTCGCATTTACTTCATGCACATGCTTTAATTATAAGGCAGTTTTCTCAATCAACAAAATAGATAGCAGAATAGCAATAAAAAGGGTATCTATCATGATAGATATCTTCTTTTAAATTTTTATTCTGATATCTTTTTTAATTTTGCAAACATTTTAAGAATCTATGATAAAAATAACTTTGAAATGTAGGATTTACAATATCATATAATAAGTATATTTTATTCATTCATAAACCTTTTTTTTTTTAGCTCTTATTTTTCTGTTTTGCGCTCCAGCTTTTATGAGCATTCATATAGAATTTTGTTTGTTCACAAGTTAGTTAAAATGAGACTAAATGAACAAGAGTTAATTTAATCTTATAGTTATTTTAATACTGATATCAGTATTAAAATGACTGATTGAAATTATTTATTATAAAACTTGAAAAGCAAAGATATTAGGTATAAGATATTAGGCTGTGTAATACAAAAAAAAAAAAAGAAAAAAAAAAGAATTTTTTTTTAACTATTTTCTAAGTTTTTGAAGTGATTATATAATAAGTATATTGTATACTTATAATATAATCATATTGTACATATAAATTTAAAGTATTGTTAAAAAAATAGTTAGAACTTGCAATATCTGAAAATCTGAAATAAAAATATCTGAAAAAAATCTGAAATAAAAATAAAATGTCTGAAATAAAGTAGATAAAGTAAAAGTCAGTAACATTAACATAAATGAGCTAGAGAAAGTTATAACCTTAAAAAATAACAAAACATATTTCCGAAACATTAGCAGAAATCATTATTTTTATACAATATTTTGAAATAAATTTTTTTTAAATGATTTTAAACCATCTAAAAGTCTTTAACACAAAAGATAAAATTTATAACACATACGATAATGTCTATAATACATGAGATAAAGTCTATGATGCATATGACTTTTCAATGTCTGAACACCACTATACAAACTCCAAGGTGTTAAATGAGTACCTATGTAATGCCTATGACCAGTAATTGACATACAAAAACATTCAAAAGCCTGTAAGTGTGTGGTCAGAATCTTAGTTTTGTATTGTAAAAAATGAAGTAGATTTCAGGTTGCAAATCCTAACAATTAATATTATATGTATTCCATAAGATTAAACACCAGAAAATTTAAGCTACCAGAAAGTAAGTTGTTCGATTATTAGAGGTTAGTTTAATGACTTTTCTAATATTAAAAAGATTAGACAATGAATAGAGAGATCTAAGGAATCTTGTCAGATTTAAAAATGGAAGTTTTAAAAATTACAAAATAATAATTATAAAAAAAAAGTCACGTTTTTGAGCAGAAAGGAAATTAATTTAACAATGTTGTTATTTAGACTTGATTTTAACACAGATTTCATTAAAAAAATTGAATAAAACAAATAAAACCGATTATAGAATAAGTGAACATAAATTATATCAATGAACAACAATCTAATTTGTGTGCACTTAGTTTATGATTATTTTAAGACATATTTTACTTGCAATTTGTTAACAAATTAAATTTGTTTCCACCATATAAATAAAAAATAAAAAATTAAAACAAAGCAAAAAATAAAACAAATTAAACTGAAACATACTCACAATTTAAAAATTACAAAATAAAAAATTGCAATTACAAAACAAAAAATTTATTTATATTTACTTATTTATTACTTATTCTTTTATTACTATTAATATTTCTCTCTGTATTTTTAACAAAACTGAAATCAAACAAAACCCAAAACAATTTTTCATAAGTAGGTGATTACTTGTACACAATTGATTTATAATACAACAACAAAATTGTTTACGTAACCATTTTGTATTGACATTACACAAAATATAATAAACTATAAAAGACCTTTTACACATGTTATGTTATCAGACTGAAGATTGAATCCATTTGGACAAAAACACACAGCAAAACCTGATACCACACTGCAATAATTTGAGGTGTAGCAATTCTTATAATAACATGGATCTATATAAAAACATCATTATAAAAAGTCTGAAAAAGTTATTTATATAACTATTCTATATTGAAAAAAAAAAAAAAGCTAGAAAATACCTTGTATACATGTTATGTTATCAAACTGCAGTTTGAATCCTATTGGACATGAGCACATAGCATAACCTGACACAATACTGCAGTAATTTGAAGTGTAGCAACTCTTATAATAACATGGGTCTGTGTAATAATATCATTAAACAAAGTGAATTTTGTTACCATTACATTTGACTTTATACAAAACTTAACTAGGAAATACCTTGCACACAAGTTGTGTTATCAGACTGCAGTTTGAATCCAATGGGACATGAACACATAGCAACACCTGACACCACACTGCAATAAGTTGTATTGTAGCAATTCTTATAATAACAAGGATCTATAAAAAAACATCATTAAAAAATTAAATTTAAAAAAATTAAAAAAGGATTATATAAAGTTATTAATTTTATCATTTAATAATGACTTTAAATAAGTAACTAGAAAATACCTTGTACACATGTTATGTTATCAGGCTGCAATTTGAATCCAATTGGACAAGAACACACAGCATAACCTGACACAACACTGCAATAATATAAATTGTAGCAATTCTTATAATAACATGGATCTAAAAAATAAAATTATAAAAAATATATATAAAGTAATGTTAAAACTTTA
The DNA here is from genome assembly GCF_022113875.1 of Hydra vulgaris. Classification (NCBI taxonomy): domain Eukaryota; kingdom Metazoa; phylum Cnidaria; class Hydrozoa; order Anthoathecata; family Hydridae; genus Hydra; species Hydra vulgaris. The sequence goes on from NC_061165.1 coordinate 45,394,752, forward strand.
TGTTAGCTTAATATAGAAAATAAGTAACAACAAACTACCGAGTACACATGTTATGCCATCTGATTGCAGTTTGAATCCATTTGGACACGAGCACACTGCGTAGCCTGATACTACATTGCAATAACTTAAAGTGTAGCAATTCTTAAAATAACAAGGATCTATAAATTAAATATTGTTATAAAGAAGTTATATAAAAAATTATAACATTTGATTTTGACTTTAAATAAAACATTTATAACTACAAAATACCCTCTACACATGAGATGCCATCAGGTTGCAGTTTTAATCCGTTTGGACATGAGCAGACAGCAATACCCGACACCACAATACAAAAGTTTGAAGTGTTGCAGTTCTTATAATGACATGGGTCTATGTAAAAACATCATTATAAAAAGATTATATCAAAGTTTTATGTTACCATTTTAAACTTCCTTCATTTAAAAAGAAAAAAACTACAAAATACCCTGTACACATGTTGTGCCATCAGATTGCAGTTTGAATCCAATTGGACATGAGCACATAGCAACACTCGACACCACACTGCAATAAGTTAAATTGTAGCAATTCTTATAATAACATGGATCTATAAAAAAATCATTAAAAAGGATTATATAGAGCTATAAAATGTTATCATTTTATACTGACTTTATACAAGTTTTAATATAACTTTATGTTTTTTTTATAATGTTATTTTTTAGTGATGCCATCAGTCTGCAGTTTAAACCCAATTGGACAAGAACACACAGCATAACCTGACATAACACTGAAATAATTTGAAGTGTAGCGATTCTTATAATAACATGGGTCTATATAAAAACATCATTATAAAAAGATTATACAAAGTGAATTAGGCTACCATTATATTTAACTTTGAACAAAACATAACTTGAAAATAGTGAATAAATAAGAAATAGTGAAAATATTGAACAAGGTAATTTATATTTTTATTTTTAATTGACATAAAAAAACACCCAAAAAACTACAAAATACCCTGAACACAAGTGATGCCATCAGACTGCAGTTTTAATCCAATTGGACATGAGCACACAGCATAACCTGACATAACACGGCAATAATTTGATGAGTAGCAATTCTTATAATAACATGGATCTATATAAAAATACCATTATGAAATATCTGAACAAATTTATATATGTTACTATTTCAAACTGACTTCAAAAAAAATATAAAAAACTAGAAAAAACCTTGTATACATGTTAAATGACACAATACAGCAATAATTTGAAGTGTAGCAATTCTTTTTATACCATGGGTCTGCAAGCCTTCCCAGGAAAGGCATGCGGTTTTTTGTCTTGTATGACCACACACGAGTATATTATTTTAGACAACTTGAACACGGCCGTTTGCAAGTTTTATAATAATGCTGAATAAGTTTCAAAAACAAAAAACAAAAAAAAAACTAACAAAATAAAAAAAGATTGAAATAGAAAAAAATAAAAACAAATTAATAATTTAAATAACTTGTGTACTGTTTTTATTTTTGTTTCTTTAGAGTGGTTGTTACATTCAGCAACAAAATTAGATAAGGCAAAGCAAAAAAAAAAAAAAAAAAAAAAAAAAAAAAAGTTTGAAGTCTACAATAAAAAGAATGATTTTCCTTTTCTTAATTTTTTTTTTAAGAGGATAGCAAAAATACAAATTGCAATGTGTTTGTAAACTTGTTTTTAAGGGAGAATCAATTTAAATTTGTTAGCCAAAAAATAAAAAATAAAACAACAAACTTACGATTACAAAAGTAATAACACTCTAGTCACTAACTGCATTACAAAAGTAATAACAGTATAATAGTGTTATTACTTTTATAACGCACTTAAAACTTTTAAAATTCATTCTTTGTTCAAGCAACATTAGTATTCCCAAATTTTAATTGAAGTAGAAAAATATCTAGAAGAATAAAGTGGATGTTCAAATAATATTAAAACTTAAATAACTTATAAAAACGTGACAAACAACTTTATAAAAACGTATCATTAAAAGTTTAGCATTATGAAAAACGTTACTAATGGACTGTAAAAACGCGCATTAATTTTAAAATTAACCAATACAAATTTTTTATTAATTGACTTTAAAATTAACGCGGGTTTTCATGTAACATTTTTCATAATGTTATACTTTTTATAAAGTACTTTTTTATAACGTTGTTTAAGTGATCTGTGAAAGTTCCTAAAAATTTTAATAATATTTGAATATCCGCTTTATTTATTCTAGATACTTTTCTACTTTAATAAAAATGTTTGGAATTAATAATGTTGTTTGAACAAAGAATGAAATTTATAAGTAATAAGTGCTTTATAAATGTAATAACATTATTATAGTTTTATTACTTTTATAAGTTAGTGACTAAAGTGTTATTACTTTTGTAGTCATAAGTTTATTGTTTTTGCTTTGTTTTTTGTAACTTTCTCGCTAGCAAACTTTTAATAATTTGCTCCTTATAAACAAAGTACACAGCTATGCATAACTAAAATTTTAAAGACCTAATATTTTACCAGAGTTTGAAAATAGCGATCTTATAATTTAACTCTTGATATAAACTTGTTACATTATAATTATACAAATATATTTTACAAACAGATGATATACAAATATATTATACAAAATAAATTTTTTTTTTTTGCTTTGACTTACTGAATTTTGTTGCTGATAACAATAACAAATAACCACTAAGAAAAAACAACAATAAAAACAACACACAAATTAATGAAACTACTATTATTGTTTCCTATATAAGTTTACTTTTATTTCTTATGTAGTTATTAAATTTAAAACAATTTTTCAGCAACGCATACAATAAAACTTGCGCAAACAGCCGTGATCACATTCTCTAACTTGAAAAACGTTTTCGTTGTCGTTCGAAACAAAAAACCTTTCCTGGGAAGGCTTGGTCTGTATAATAGCATCATCATAAAAAAGTAATTATGCTATCATATTTGACTTAATACAAAATTTAACTAGAAAATACCTTGCACACAGATTGTGCTATCAGGCTGCAGTTTGAACCCAATTGGGCAAGAACACATAGCAACACCTGACACCACACTGCAATAATTTGAATTGTAGCAATTCTTATAATAACATGGATCTATAAAAAACCATCATTAAAAAAATATTGAATAAAGCAATTTATGCTATCATTTTAAATTGAATTTAAGCAAAACATAACTAGATAACACCTTCCACATGTACATGTGCATGTAATAACATGGGTCTATATAAAAACATCAATATAAAAAGATTATATCAAAGTATTTGTAACAATTTTAATTTTCTTTCATATAAAAAGTAAAAAACTACAAAATACCCTGTACACATGTTGTGTTATCAGACTGCAGTTTCAATCCAATTGGGCATGAACACATAGCAACACTCGACACCACACTGCAATAAGTTAAATTGTAGCAATTCTTATAATAACATGGATCTATAAAAAAAATCATTAAAAAGGATTATAAAGAGCTATAAAATGTTATCATTTTATACTGACTTAATACAAATTTTAACATAACTTTATATGCTTTTTTTATAATGTTATTTTTTAGTGATGCCATCAGTCTGCAGTTTAAATCCAATTGGACAAGAAAAACCAGCATAACCTGACATAACACTGCAATAATTTGAAGTGTAGCAAATCTTATAATAACATGGGTCTGTATAATAACATCATAATAAAAAGTGAATTATGTTACCATTATATTAGACTCTATACAAAACATAACTAGTATATACCTTGCACACATGTTGTGTTATCAGACTGCAGTTTGAATCCAATTGCACATGAACATATAGCAACACCTGACACCACACTGCAATAAGTTGAGTTGTAGCAATTCTTATAATAACATAGATCTATAAGAAAATACCATTAAAATGAGTTTATATGCAGTTATTAATGTTTTCATTTTATACTGACTTTATAAAAAACATAAATAACTGGAAAATACCTTGTATACATGTTGTGTTATCAGACTGCAGTATGAATCCAATTGGACATGAGCACACAGCAATACCTGATAACACACTGCAATAATTTGAAGTGTAGCAATTCTTTAAATAACATGGATCTATAGAAAAACATTTAAAAATGATTGTATTTAGTTTTTATGCTATCATTTTAAATTGGCTTCAAATAAAATATAAGAAACTACAAAATACCCTGTAAGCATGTTATGTTATCAGACTGCAGCTTAAATCCAATTGGACATGAGCACATAGCAATACCTAATACTACACTGCAATAATTTAAAGTGTAGCATTTCTTAAAATAACATGGATCTAAAATAAAACATTAATAAAAAATATATATATATATATATATATATATATATATATATATATATATATAAAGTTATTTGTGTCATCACTTTATACTGACTAACACAAAACATAAGTAACTAGAAAATACCTTGTACACATGTTGTGTTATCAGACTGCAGTTTGTATCCATTTGGACATGAGCACAGAGCAATACCTGAAACCACGCTGCAATAATCTGAATTGTAGCAATTTTTATAATAACATGGATCTATAAAAAATATAATATTATAAAGATAAATTACCAAGGTAATTATGTTATCATTTTATATTGTTTTTATACAAAACATAACTAGAAAATACCATGTACACATGTTGTGGTATCAGACTGCAGTTTGAATCCATTTGGACATGAGCACACAGCAATACCTGACACCACACTGCAATAACTTGAAGTGTAGCAATTCTTATAATAACATGGATCTAAAAAAAAATAATAAAAAGATAGTACAAAGGTAATGTTAACATTTTAATTTGACTTCATATAAAAATCCCTCATTTAAATTCAAAAATATTGAAAGAATAATATCTGGTTTTAAGCCCTATTGTAAAATTTAAATATTGAAAGTTAAGAAAAAGTTTTGATATTTTTATAATATAATCAGCTATAATTTTATATTATAGCTCCAAAATACCCTCATTTAATGCCATTACACTGCAGCTTATCAAAAAGATTATAGTTTCAAAATAATATGAAACCTTCTAGAACATTCTAGATAATTATAAAATATTCTAGAAGAATATAGAGCATTTTGGAATATAACCATTTAAATCATTCTAGTATGTTTTAAAAACAAGTGAAATCTTCTAGTTAAGAGATAGTAGAATACTCTGAAAAAAATGTTAAGTTTTTGAAAAACTCTAAAAACTGTTCAACCTAGGAGATTGTTTTTTAAAAGTTTTAAACAGGTTCCAAATCTGGAAAGATTTAGAAGGCTGTTTTAGTGTATATAAGGATATGGAATAAGAGGTTTATACATCAGTTAGATCAGAATGAGTGACAGATTGAATGCTTAAGAATATACTACACACAATGTATTAGGAAAATGTTCAGGAAAATAGCTTTTTGGTCATCCAATTGAGAGAACTTCTAAAAACACTTTTCCATACCATCAAGAATGCTTTTTTAGACTGTTACACATTCAAGATTGTTCTCATTTAGTCAAAAACATTTTTATCTAAACTGTGTCTTATCCATTATTGTGGACAAGGTAAAATCAATTAATCAATAATTCTGCTGAAACTTGAGAAAAGAAAAAAAAATGTTCATATAATAAAGTTATATTTTTCAACCATGAATCAATCTCCCTGAAAAATAATTTCAAAAATAAAATATAAATATAAGAAAAAAAGGTTTTGTTAAAGATAATTAAGCTCTGCAACTTCTCTGACATTGAAAGAATTTCAAAACATTTGTCCATTAATACTACAACTTTGCCACTACCTTTTGAATATTTTTCGACTAGTCATTTTTTTTTTTTTTGTCAGTTTGTCCAAATCTTTAAATTTTTATTTAGATTCAAGGCAAGTGATTGTGCTATTCAGGACATGAGTCAAATATTGCTTCCAGCAAAATAACCAGTGATTAAATATTAATATGGAACAAATGATATGGAACCATAGAACAAATGATTTGGAATAACTACAAGGTATATCATTGACATTCCCAGTTATTAAATAATTCACCTTTCTTTATGCATAAATTCAGTTAATAAACTATTTACCAATAGTTTATTAACTGAATTAATGCATAAACAGTTTTGTACTTACCAATGATTTTCAATGAGAAAACTCTTATACCCTAATCATGCTCCATCTCCCATATGATAGTCTTAATATATTTCTAAACACATTTTAAAAGAATTATATACATTATTTTACTTTCAAAAATATATGAATAGGTAACTCATGAATATGTAACTGCAACTTTTAAAAGGCTCCAAATACAAATCCATCTTGCTTTGGAGCTCTCTAGATAATAATATCATGTTGAGTATAAAAGTTTATAAAAATACTTAAAAAAAATAACTGTTTCTAAAAAACATTTTTGAAGTTTTGTTTATTTAGACTTTAATAGAAAAACTATTCAACTTAATTAATGTTTAACTAAAGAGTATTCCTATTGAGTCCAGTTATATTAGTTCAACTTAAGCATGGCTGACATTTTATTGAGGCCAGGGGGGCACAACCCCTTAACTTAAGGCTAATGTTCTTTATTCTATTTATTATATTAAAATCTAAATACAACAACAAAAAAAATATATATTACAATAAGTTAATGTTATTTATGTTTTATATGGAACTCTTTAACAAAAAATTTGAGTAAATTATTTTGATTTCTTTATTTCTCATAGAAAAACTTCAAGTTATCCAAAATTTTTTTTCTAGAATTGGGGAGAAAAAATGGTTTGACTTAACAAATATTGAGTTATCCAAGATTTGACTTAACTGGAGAACTTTTACAGTAATTAATTAAAGGGTTTCAAAGGACCAAATGAAACAGTTTGAGATAACAAAAGTTCAAGTTAATCGGTGTTCAACTTACCAGGAAGAATTAACTGTATATATAAAATAAAAAATTCCATTTTAGATCTTGTAATTTAAAATAAACTCATTGTAATTTAGATGTAGTGCAGGTTTGTCTTTTTATTAACAAGCCTCTTTAATTGTATATTATTAACAATACTAAAGTTAATGTTTTATTTGAATTAGTTTTTGAAAAATAAACTACTGAATATTGTCGTATTTAAATTTTATAATATATATTTATATTAAAAAATCATATATATATATATATATATATATTAAAAAATTATATATATATATATATATATATATATATATATATATATATATATATATATATATATATATATATATATATATATAGCCTTCCCAGGAAGCGTGTGCGGTCGCATGCCTTGTTCATCCACATTCAAAGTATTTTTTTAGATAAACTGACCAGGGCAGTTTGCAGTTTTTAACTTATAAAGCGTTACAATAATTCGCTACAAAAAGCTAAACTTATCTTTTAAGAAAAAATAAAGCAAAGCTTAAAAAAAAAAAAAAAATGTAATGAATTATCAAGTTTAATTAAATAAACTAGAGAATTTAATAATTAAAAAAAGTAAATAAAAAAATATCATTTTTATAAAATTTTTATACAACTTTTATATTCTTTTTTTTTAGAGTCAAAAACATGTTTGATAACTATTTAACAACAATTGAAAGTTTTGATATGCAGTTTATTCACAATTTTTATAAGTCCATATGATTAAGAAACTAATTTGCTATGTACGCTAGAACTAAAAGAAATTTTGTTAATTTTTTTCTTATGTTTATTTATTTTTATCTCTTTTTGCTTTTAAAAAAGTTTTTATTATAGTTGACATTTTTTCTCAATACTTATATATTAGGAAAAAAAGAAAATAAATTCTTATTTATTTGTAAAATATATTATTTTGATTAATAAATTTTGTTAATGATGGAATAAGTTTTAAATTTTTTTTTAGCTTGTTTTATTTTGATTTTCTATTTTGTATATAAGTAACAAAAAGTTGTTTTGAAGTATTTGGGAATACTTCAAAACAACTTTTTGTCTTATTCGCAGGTTTTTTAAGTTATTTTTTTCATATCATAAAACAGTGACAATCAAAATATGTTGCTTAGATTTAGTAAGCTACATTATAATATGTAGTTCTTTAAAGGATCATGCTATACCTTTGAAACTTTTTTTATAAATTATTATAATATATATTATAATTATTATAATATATTATAAAAAATCTTAGTAGAATAAAAATAATCTACACTTTACATCTGCATTATGATTTTTTATTTTATTTTTTTTGGTAACTAGTTGTGGGACAAATATGTCCCGTCAGGCTTTTTGAAGTCTTGTATGAAATGTTTATTTTTTGCTTTAAATTTTTGCTTTTTTACTAAGTCTTTTAGTAAAAAAGTTTAGTGAAAAAATCAAGTCAAAAAGGTATTACTCTGCTGCTGAAGTTGCGAATATTATTTTAGAAGATATTTCAATAGAAAATTACAGTGATCTGGAATTATCAGATTCTGAGGATGAAGATTTTATATTAGTAGACCGAATTCAAGCTGAGCAAGATGACAGAGAGTTAAGTTTGATTCCAATTCAAATAATGAAAATAATAATATAGCATAACCAGATAATTCTGGTAGTTCATATGATCTTGCATCTAACAAAGACAATTTTGTTGTGGATCAAGACAGAAAGTGGAAAAAAAAAGAAAAAAGGATGTCCTCACTTGATTTTCATGAACCTCAAGGTAGGTACTTGATAGATTCCTGTTTGGCATCAAATATCAATAGTTAGAAATTGTTGAATGTATTCTAAATTTTACATAAATTATTGATTAATCATTGTATCAATTAATGATTAGTAATGATAAGTAAAAAAAATTTTGAATCATTTGTTCATGTACAGGTCCTGTAAATGTTCATTTTGATGAATGCGAAAACCCAGTAGATTATTTTTTGAAATACTTTGACGATAAAATTATGGAATCTATTACTTATCAGAGTAACTTGTATATACATCAGTTACAGAAAAAAGTTTTTTTTTTTTTTTTTTAATTTTTAATTCGCCTCCTCAAGGCTGAGAAGGCCACTACAGACGAGGAGGCTACTTATTTGTGGCTATAACCCTCTCTCAACTCTATAACTCCAAAACACGAACCTTGACGAACAAGGCCGCTGCCCGGAGAAACGAGTTGAGCGCGGTACTACCAGGGACGTGGTGGGGATCGAACTCGGAACCACTCGTTTATGAAGCGAGCGCTCTACCACTACACCACTACCGCATTTTCCATACCGCAACTCTACCATACCATACTCTACCATACCATACTCTACCACTACACCACTACCGCATTTTCCATACCGCAAGTTCCAGTGGTAACAAAAAACGATTTATATGCTTTCATTGGAATCAATATGGTAATGGGGTATCATAAGCTTCCTTCCTGGAGAAACTACTGGAGTAATGAAACCGATTTGACAGTGCCATTTGTTTCAGATATCATTCCACGAAATAGATTTATTCAAATACTTTCAAATATACATTTAAACAACAGTTTAAATGTATCTGACTAAAAATTTATGTAAAGATAAAAATTTGAAGAGGGGGACTTTGATTACAGAGTTTCTAAAGATAACATTGTAGTTTATAAATGGATGGATAATAGACCAGTGCATGTCATATCAAACTTTCATGGCACTGAAAAAACAGAGATCAAACGAAATAATAAAGATGGCAGTATTGTGATGATCTCATGTCCTCAGGCGGTAAAAGACTATAACACTTATATGGGGGGTGTTGACAAAGCTGATATGCTTTGTTCTCTTTATGGCACATCCAGGAAATCTCTAAAGTGGTGGCACCGCATTCTTTTTGGCTTAATTGATAAGACTGTTTGCAATGCTTATGTTGTCTACAAGAAATTGAAAGATAATAATATTAGTTTTCTCAATTTTCGAAGATTAGTGGCACAATCATTAGTCACTATAGGTAAACCACCAATATGCCGGCCTGGTTAAGGTGGTATCGTGGCATTATTTTAGTGAAAACGGATAAATATTAAAAAATGTTATTGAACCTTTAATTTAAAAATTTAATAGTAAATATCTTTTTTTAAAAAAATAATACTGTAAAAGACGGTTCAAACCATAGGGCGACCAATTTCATCAAATCGATCATGTCAGTTGTCTACTAACAAAAGAAGAAAATCAAAATTTTCTATTCTAGTATTGATTCGGAAGGAAAATCTTGGCATCCATTGGCCAGAGCTGGAAGTATGTGAAGTATGCTCTAAAAATAAAACTGAAGCATGACCTTTCATCAAGTGCAGCACATGCAAAGTTTATTTATGCATTAATGTTAAAAGAAATTATTTTAGAGAGTATCATATGTAATATACAAAGTTATTTGATTTATATAGAAATATTTCTTTTATAATTATTTTACCGGGGTAAGGAATTCTATATGCCGCTAAAATGGTTTTCACCAAAAAGGTACCCATTTAATATCACCTTACACCCAATACCACCACTCACCTAATCTTATTTAGCTACCCAGTTCTACTATCCATCTACCCATACAGTCTACCTAAATGCAGCTCAAGTGTAAATGTAATATATATATATATATATATATATATATATATATATATATATATATATATATATATATATATATATATATATATATATGTATATATATGTATATGTATATGTATATGTATGTATATATATATATATACATATATATATATATATATATGTATATATATATTAACCTGTCGGGACATATCTGCCCTGTTATAGTTTCCATGGCAACTTAAACGGAAAAATTTATGATTTTATGCTATTAGTGCCTATAGTATATAAAATCTTAAGAAGATTTTTAAAATGCAGGAAAAATGCATGTCATACCTTGGGCCTGAAAGGGTTAAAGCTTTGTTTTGCCGCAAATTATTAAAACGCTTACTATATAAAAACGTGGTCAAGTAGTCTAAAAAATTACTTTAAGTGTAGATGTACAAGGCGTACAACCGCTTGCGCTTCCTGAGAAGGCTTGATATATATACATTTACATTATCAAGACGAAGAGACATCTTTTTCTGAAAATGCAAGTTAATGTGTACAACTTTATACATTATATATACTGTTTGAATGAATTTACAAAAATGCTTACTTGTATTTCCATTAAAAACATATAAGTTTTTTATATAGCCATCTGTTGGTAATGTAATATCTGCAGCATAAACTCTAATTTTGTTAAACCTTTGAGATTGATAGTTAAGTTCTACATATACAACAACACCATTTAATTTAATTGTATAAACATATTGTCCACATTTCAATACTTGACTTATTTCTATAATTATCCAATTTTTTAAAATAATAGCATCTGTGTTAAAGTATCTAAAACCATCTCCATTCATGGAACTCGCAATCAGCAAGCTCCCACTTGAATGTAAATAAACACTAGAAACATTATATTCAATGTCATCAGATTCAGAAATATTAGTGAAACGAATAATAGAATAAAAACCATTGGGAGGAAACGAGTTTGGATAGAATTCAAATGATACTAAGTATTCTTTTTCAATTGATGATAGAACAGTAAGAATCTTTCCATTAACCAACGGAGTTGCAAAGTTCTTCACAAGCCAATCTATGTTGTATAAAGAAACAATATGTAGTTCAATAGTTCTTTTGACGAATTTTATTATCATAAATTTTGTTTATAAACATCTTAAGTGACACTTAATCTCTTTATAAACTTTTTTTAAACAACTAAAAATAATGCATTAATTTATTAGGTTTAAATAGGTAAAACAAAGTAAAATATGTTGTGATTAAGAAAAAAAAGATTGTGTCAAGAATAAATTGTTTTAAGAAATAAAATATTGTAATAAAATAAAATCTTTTTCAAATACAGAATTCAGTAATTTTTGTTATATTAATATAAAATTTTTTACAGCGGTTAAAACTAAATTTAATTACATTGCGGTAGTATAAAACCGCATCGTAATTAAATTTAATTTAAACCGTGGTAAAAATAAATTACCATGCGGTAGTTTAAAATACACTCATGACATAATTCAACTTTTAGTGATTTATCTTTTCTGTGGTAAAGCTACATTTATTAGCATTACGTATTTTTGATATGCAATAAAATCTTATAACAAGGCCTATATATATATATATATATATATATATATATATATATATATATATATATATATATATATATATATATATATATATATATATATATATATATATATATATATATATATTCTATTTTTATTTATACATATTTAAATTTATTATTTTATTATTAAAATATATTTTTTATATTAATTTTTGTTATTTTTATTTATTTATTTTATATTATATTTCATTTTTAACTTCTTCTATTTACAAAAATGATTAATTACAATAATATAACCAAATATTAACCTTGCCATAACCCTAACCCTAAGCCTGACTTTGATGCCTGGCATAACCAAACCCTCAGTTGATGTAGCAGCATTCCCTTGCCAGTCAGGCTATTTAATTCGATGTAAGTACTTTTCATTCTCTATAAAAATTTCTTATTGGTACATTTTTTTACAAAAAAATAATGGTTACAGGGACAAAAAATTAACGGGTACACTAAAATGTCCCTGATAATGCTAATGTCCCCCTAGGTGTTCGTTTTTTGTAAAATATGTTCCCATAAGTATATATATATATATATATATATATATATATATATATATATATATATATATATATATATATATATATATATATATATATATATGCAGCAAATAGAAACATCTGGTCCTGCTTTGGATATTAGTTCTTGGTCTAAGTCTGAAGATGAGGACAATGACAACAATAAAGACTTCAGAGTTTCATCATTATCAACTGCTCAAACTCCTTCCTCAAAGCCTTAATGACTGAAAAGCGTGATAGCAACTCCAGATTTCGCAGAGGCTTTAGATAGAGTAAATCTTCCTGATTGTGTAGCTATGTATATTTTTGCATCAGTAGCAAAGGCTTTAGGCCATACTCTTGACAACCTGACACTGTCTAGGAGCACCATCAGAAGGTCACAGATGGCTACCCAAAAAAAAGTAGCTGAAGCAAAAAAGAGATCTTTTTTAGTCGAACTTTCTCTTCTTCTCCACTGGGATGGGAAACTGCATCACAATATAGCTGGTGCAAAAGAAACTGTCAATTGAATTGCGGTGTTTGTCACTAAGAATGGTATCGAGAAGCTGTTGGCAGTCCCAAAAATTATAGGAGGAACTGGGGAAGAAAAGGCTACTGCATGCTTAAAAGTACTAGATGACTGGAATCTACAAGATAAAGTTCAAAGTCTGGTATTTGGTACAATTTCCTCCAACACAGGCACTCATTGAGGGGCTTGCATTCTTATTGAGAAAGCCATTGGCCATGAACTTGTAAACATTAAATGCCATCATCATGTCCTGGAAGTCTTTCTGAGCAGTGTCTTCACAGCTGTTTTTTGTGGGAAGGGTGGACCAGAAGTTGGTCTTTTTAAGAGGTTACAGAAGAAATGGCCATGCATTAGGCAAAGAGAGTATACGCCAGCTAGAGACAAAATCTTCAATGAGGAAACCGAAACTCTTTGGATGGAGATGGTTGTCTACTACACCAAAACCGTAGGACATCAGCAGCCTCGGGAGGATTACCTCAAGCTCTTTCGACTATGTCTCGTCTTCCTCGGTGGAAGCAGTTTTAAGATGGACTTCCAGTTCTTAGCTCCAAGAGCTCGGAACCGGAAGTCAATGCATTATGCTCAATAGATGATGAGGCCATCTATTCTCTAAAAATGGAGCTATTTGAAGGCCAGTTGGAATTGACTACTAAAGAAAAGCAATGTCTGAATGAGCTGGCACTTGTTTCTCTCAATTATGGACATTTCTGGCACAAGGCAAAACTGGCTTCATATGCTCCCCTAAATGATGCAATGATGATTGGGCTTCTCAAGAAATATCCAAACCCTATCATTAATGATGCGGCTTACACTGCGTTTACTCAACATCTATGGTTCTTCTCAGAACACCTCGTGGGCTTATGTTTTTTGACAACCGAGTCCCCTCTAAATGTTAAAAGAGCTATGATAGCCAACCTCCAGCTTCCAAAGACTCAGTCAGCTCTGAAAAGAATAAGTACGTGTGGTGCAGACTTCATCTTGAAAAGTTTGTGACCCAAAAAAAATTTCGTCTCTTCAAAGTGTGTATATATATATATATATATATATATATATATATATATATAACATATGTTAGTTGATTTTAATAAAAAGGCAGCGTATAACTATTTTTAAATATATTTTGATTTAAAAATATATTAACGATATTTTGCTGACCTATTGTGTTCAGTGTCATCAGGTAATAATTTAAGGTTACAAAATAACATAAAACAACCGTTTTATGTCGAGCAATACAAATCTGCTATCAAAAATATTTTTCACAAGAAATTGATTTCCTCATAAATACATTTTTTAAAAACGGCAATAACAAAAATAATCTGATTAAAATAACCAAAAACTATTTAAATAGCATGTCAAAAAATACTACATCTAATCAATAAGATCAAAAGTTTATTAAACTACCTTGGATACCTATTATTGGCCTAAAACTCCAAAGAGAATTTAAAAAACAAACCATCAGAGTTATATTTACTTCAGCTCCTAATTTAAATAACATATTATGCAACAACAAAAAAAACTACATCCGAATTCAAATCCAGAAGTTTACCAACTTAAATGCTCATGAGGAAATATATATATTGGTAAGACAAAAAAAGAAAATCATTTCAAGAAGTGCAGAACACCAAAGAGCTTGCAAAAATCAAAAATGGTTGAGTTCAGGAGCCACAATATTCTAGAATATGCTGTGGTACCTAAGATGGGCTATATGCTAACCTTTAATTTTTCATATCCTGTATTCTTGAATGACCTTGGCAGTCGTTCAAGAATACAGGATATGAAAAATTAAAGAATCTCTGGAGATTAACAATGATATAAGATAGGTATAAAGGAAGGTGCTCTAAATCAAGATGACGGGGATAAGGTTAAAACAAGAACTTAGGGACCCATTTTGACAAAAATTTAACTGACGCCATTATTATATTATTTAATAGGTTTTTATATATGACGCCTTTTAATTTCTTCTTTTTAAACAGTTTGTTTTATGTTATTTTGTAACGTTTTATTATTACCTGATGACGCTGACCACAATAGGTCAGTGAAATATCGTTAATATATTTTTACATCAAAATATATTTAAAAATAGTTATACACTGCCTTTTTTATTAAAATCAACTTACATATTTTATATATATATATATATATATATATATATATATATATATATATATATATATATATATATATCTTATACTGCTGAGTTAGGTGAGCATGATGATGTCATACTCACCTAATGTCAAATAGCCTGCTGTCATTCATTATTCTTCGTTTTCCCTCATCGTTTTCTAAATTTAGGCTAGCAAAAAAAGTGAGCAATTGCGCATATAAATATGCTATAGTAGATATATATATATATATATATATATATCTACTATAGCATATATATATATATATATATATATATATATATATATATATATATATATATATATATATATATATCGTATGACAAGAAATGACTTTTAAAAATATAAATATATATTTATGTATTAGCATATGGAACAGAGCATATACTAATACTCCCTCAACAGAGTATTAATCTTGCAACGAGCATGAATAAAAATCTATTCACAGTGTAAGCAGGTAATTGCATTTACAAATTCTTCAGGGGTCAAAATAATTGCCAGAAATCAGCATCGTTTGAATTGTATTTGAGACATGTCTGAGGGAGACAACCAACAATTGTTCAGTTTTCGTAACAAAATGAATAATGGTTAATTAATATTGACAATGTGCAGTACTTATTTTGACCCCTATTCTTTACTAATTATTACAATGGTTTTTAGAAACATAGGCCAAAGTTTGTAAAACAGTATTGTTAGGAACTATTCTATTTGTGAAATAGTTGTGACATATTTGACAATTATCACTTATTTTTTTGCTCAAATGCCTATGTTGACTTTTTATGTTTAATTTTTTATCGATCCTAAAATTATATTAGCTTTTTGCAACTTTAGAAATGTTTGAGTGCCCCATTTTGACTTTCTATATAATGGTGATGCTGAGATCCTTTCCAGATTTTAAAAGAATTAGCTTGCTATAATTTGCAGCATCAAATATATAGTAATTTTTTTAAGGGTTGTTTTTATCCATATGCATACTTTTGCATTTTTTCTAGTTCAGTTTCATGCAACTTAATTTCAACTTTATTAAAAAAAGATATTTACATCGTTAAAAGTTGAATTGCGTCAGTTGCGTATTTTAAAATACCAGAATGCCATTGTAATTCAATTCAAAAACACATTAGAAAATATTGTAAGTCTTAAATAAAATATCTTTAAATTAAACAATATTATTATAAAAAAATGTTATAAATTAAATTTAAATGTTGATTAAAAATAATTTCCTTGTTTTAAAATCTCATACTTATTTACAGTTTAAATTTTAAACTTAATTTTTTTTCTTAAAAACATTCTTTTTACGGTTATTTTTTTTAAATGAGTGGACACTTGTTTATGGTTAATTTTCTTAAAGGGATTCAAGTGTACTTCTACTCAGTTAGATTGGGTTTTACCCTTTTTAAAAAAGTTTTGCGTTAACTGACTTATGATTAAATTAAAAATTGTAATTAAATGAAGACTACCGCTTTTCGGCTTTGTTTTTTTTATTTCCATTAAAATATTTTATTTTTATGTACCGTGAAACCTAAAATATTTTTACTATTTCTTACAAAATTCAAAAAGAAAAATAGTATTTTTAGTTATAAGATGTTATTAGGAGAACTTGTTTTTAACAAATATCAGTGTAATTTTAAAATTTACGTATCTTATATTTATAGCACTAGTATTAGTTTTGTTTTTAAAACAAAATAAATATAAGTTGGGCTTTTAAAGAGTTTATTATTGATTGCGTTATTTTTAATCAGTTTAAAGTATAAAAAAAATTCTACTGCATAAAACTTAACGGCAAAGAGAAAACCCAAACAACATTTAAACTTAAGTTTGAAAGGACTTTTTGTATGACATCATTTATTAACTACAAAAGCGCAATATTTAGACCAGTATTTGGAACTGGAACTACCTAAAACTTAACTGAAATTAAAATGAAGTTATATGTAGTGTGAACATTTTAAAGTTACTTGAATTAAATTTGTGAATTTTTTTTTTTACTTTAACATAAATTTTGGAAATTTTATCAGTAAAAAAAATTGTAAAACAAAACTTTTTAAAATTTTTATAAGATTTTTAATTAAATTTAATCAAATAAATTATTAAAACTATGAATAATAATAAAATTAATTCAAATTTAATAAAATAAATTATAAAAATATATTTTTTAAAAACGGAAAATAGAAAAAAGATTATCTATCTGTTTATTTATCTAATAAAAAAAAAATATTCCACAAAAATTTTTTACAACAATTAATTGCAGTTTAATGTATTCCGCTTAATCTGTTTTAAATGACTGTTTAAAATAAACTTATTTAAAAAAGTTTTTGCGTACCGTAAATTGCAAAGCGTGTTCATAAAATTGTGAATACGTACGTAAAACTCAAATCGGGAAACGCTTCTTAACAAGGCCTGCACATCATCTACACCTGGTTCTTTGCATTGGTTGAGTTTGTTAAGACTTGCAAAACGTGTTCATAAAATTGTGAATACGTACGTAAAACTCAAATCGGGAAACACTTCTTAACAAGGCCTGCACATCATCTACACCTGGTTCTTTGCATTGGTTGAGTTTGTTAAGACTTGCAATAATTTTTTCAAATGAAGCATCTAAAACTAAACTTGTAATTTGATTCCTCAACTTCAGTATTGGAGAAATGAGATCAAAATGAGTTAACAAAAACAGATTTAAAATATAAGTTTTAAATGTTGCTTATCTTCGGACCTGAAGTGAGTATTGCTATTAAAATCATGCATAGCACTGATATTCTTTTTCGTTTTTTGATTTTTGTTTATGTTGCTAAATAGCAATTTCTTTAAATGCTGTGGAATTTTTTAAAATTTCTTACTCTTGAGTCATTAATAAAAGGGTGAGGGGGAATGTTGATGTTTTTTTAATTTGATGGTTGATTTTTTAATCTGATTGCTTATATATGTCGAGAACTGATATAATTGGTAAAACTCTATCTAGATTTCCTGGACAATCAATAAATCCCATTTTTTTGCAATAAGATTGCGCAACTAATCATTATCCAGGGTGGTTAAACTTTAAAAATTAATTTCTTACTACGACATATCTATTTATTGAATAAACGATTATACTCAATGAGAAAAATTTCTTAACATTGTGTTGTGTTTTTAGAATTAAACAAAACATCCTAGTCAACTTTTTTGATATCAACATTCAGATTTTTGAATTCTGCAAACCTATAATTCAAATTCAACAGCATAAAAACAGGTTTTATTGTTTTAATGGTAACCAGATGCCATTCAATAAACAGGTGATGTTGATTGGTAGTATTACAAATTGGAGGAAGAGGATTAAGATTGTATATGCGGTTGGATGATTCAGTCAATATTATGTCTACAAAACTTTTATATTTTGTTTGCATTGCAGAGTGACTGAAAGTTAATCACTTGTTCAGTTTTCAATTTCAAATTCAACAATGTTAATAACGAGTAAAATAACAAATTAATAAAAAACTGTATTAAAAATCTTTATCTGTATAAATAATCAATTCCTGGCTTGGCTAAACCTGCTGTAAAGTCACTGTAATTTCAAATTCAAGAATCCTTGCAGTCGGAAAGTCACATGGTTATGGAAAAATAACAACAGCGCAAGTTGTTACCATATTGGATGGGGGAAAACAAATAATTAGTTGAGTTAATAGAGCAGGACAATTAGTACAAAAAAGTGATTTAAAGAGTTTAAAAAAAGAAATATCGGTTTACAAATACTTTGAAAAATTAGATTTTAACGTCGCAGAAAGGTATATAAATAAATTTGCAATCCTTGGAATCAACCGATTTCTACACAAGTTCCTTGCAAATACTTGGAAAGATGATCAAACTGAATGGCCATGAGTTCAATACCATGACGTTTATAATTATTTATTAAAAAGTCCTATAATATTTTCTTTTGAGGCTATAGGTAATTATGAAGCATTAGATGCTTATAAATATTTTGGCTTTTGCTAGATGCAGGAAGTTTTTCACAAGACATTATATTAGTTATATTAGGCTCTAGTTTTGTTGTTTTGAAAACACAAGTTGTCTGACTTGTGCATTTAAAACAACAAAACCATCTTAGTCACCAGAGTTGACTAAAAATAACAAAACCATCTTACAAAACATACATATATATATATATATATATATATATATATATATATAAAAATCAAAAATCACTTAAAGACACAACAACCCTTGTGCATTTTAAAGACTTTTATGTTATGCCATTGTTTTCGTTTCATAATGAAAGTTTATTTTCTCCCAACTAAAATGGTAGATGTTTGCGGCAAAGATTATGACGTATTTCCGACTGCGAGGATAAATGGGTTTTGACACTTTCCGTCGTTAGTCTTGTTCGTTGCACAATCAATTGATTTAAACTTGTACTTTATTCTTTGGATCTTTGCATTATATAATATAAGACTATTTCTTTTAATTTTTAAGTCCCTATATTTTGAAATCTTACTATAAGTAGAATAATTAAAAAAAAAACTTATTTTAAATGTAGTGAGCAGATTTTCATTCATTATTTTTTCTTTTATCATTCTTACTTTTTAAAAATTTTATTTTTATATATATATATATATATATATATATATATATATATATATATATATATATATATATATATATATATATATAAATATATATATATATATATATATATATATATATATATATGTATATATATATATATATATATATATATATATATATATATATATATATATATATATATATATATATATATATATATATATATATATATATATATATATATATATATATATATATATATATATATATATATATATATATATATATATATATATATATACAGGGTGTTCAAGATAAATTTGACATACTTATAATTGATTATATTTTTTTGTAGATTAGAGGTATTAACACACACTACAGGTCATTTAAAAGTTTGGACCCTTTTTCATTCATATACAAGAACCCACCTGAATCATGGAAGAGAATAACTTGCATCATGAGGATTCGTGCCGACCATCAAAATAAGGATATTATGACTGCTGCCCAATGCTCCCTGAACACAGTAAAAACAATCAGGCATGAACAAGAGACTTGCAATGGTGACTACGAGGATGTAGTTAAAAGAAAGATCCCTAGCAAATGATCTGATTGCATTCGTACAGCAGAATTCCTTGCAAGTCTGCAGGAACAGGTGTTGAAAAACCCTGGCATTGGAATTCGGGTTTTGTCACGTGAAATGAATGTTGCAGCCTCTACTATGAGGCTTGCACTCAATGAAAACCTTTGCTACTACTCATACAAGCGCCCCAAAGGTCAGCTACTCACAGAAAAGGCCTGTGAAAAATGTTTGATAAACGTGAAGAAACTTCTAGACAAAGTGAAACATCCTGTAGAACCACAAACAATCTGGTTCTTTTTTGATGAGCTTTGCCAGGATCAAAAACACAACACGCAGAATAACAGATAGCTTGCATGCAGTACAAAGGACATTCCTTGTGTAATACAGACTAAATTTCCCCAAACTGTGATGGTTTTTGGATGTGTATCCTCTGAAGGCGATGTGATGCCTCCGCATTTTTTCCAAGAGGACCTCAGGTTGACTTCAGATGGCTACGTGGAGTTGCTGAACACTGTAGTCAAGCCCTGGATAACAAGGGTAGCCAATGGTAGGCCGTATGTATTGCAGCAGGATTTGGCCCCTTGCCATACCTCTGGGAAAAGTCAAAAATGGTTGTCTGAAAATTTCTACGACTTCACCAGTCCAAATGTTTGGCCTCCAAACTCCCCAGACCTTAACCCCATGGATTATTTTGTATGGGGCGCAGTTGAAAAAGACACCAATCGCACTTCCAGTAATACAAAAGCCCAGTTAGTGGATAAAATTAAAACAGTTTTTGAGGCTCTTTTCAGGGAGACTGTAGCATTAGCTTGTTCAAAATTCCGAAGCAGGATTGAAGCAGTGATCGATGCTAATGGTTGTTATTTTGAGTGAATTTTGTTCATAGTATTGTAATTTACTATGCCTGTAATTTTTTTGTCAACTCATTAAATTTAACAAATACAAAGAAGATTTTCCTTTTTTTTTTGAAACTGTCAAACTTATCCCGAACACCCTGTATATATATAAAAGTTTTATTATAATATATAAAAAAAAGAAAAACCCAAACATTAAAATTTAAACTTTAACAACAATACTTATTTTTATTGATATCGGATCAACAATTTAATTGGACCAGAAAAAAAAATTATCAAACCAGAACCTTTCTTTGCAAAAAACAATATGGCGTTAAAAATTTTGTTATTACCTCAATAAATAATTTGTTTCGATAAATTTAACTAACTTTAAACTTATTTTTTAAGGTTTATTTAAAATATGAACACAGTTTATTTTGGTACATTTGGATCCCTTTTAGTGTCACTTAAATGTTGTAACAACTACATTAACTACAAAATAATTTTATCATTTTAAAAATTGGTTAACAATTTTAGTGGCTAATTTTTTATATTTATTTATAGAATTAGATTATGTATATATATATATATATAAATATATATATATATATATATATATATATATATATATATATATATATATAAAATTTATTTTTTTTAATTCTTATACCGTTGAATATTTTAAATCATTTCTTTCTTTATTTCCACAAGAACAGTAAAGGTAATTTTTATTTGTTTATGTATTACTTTTTTGATTGATATATAAAAAAGCGTAAATAAATAAAAAAACAACAACATATAAATATTTTTATTTAGACATTAACAATAAGAAATAAAGATTCTCTGAAGTAAAAACATCTTTCATTGCAAGAAATCATTGCAAAAAAATATTGTCCAATGATAAGGTTCATTATTCTCAAATTACTAAATCTGAAATTTAATCTTAGAAGCCAGGTTCTAGAAGCTTTTGGAAAATTTTTAACTATGCCAATCAAAAAGGTACATCTAATATTCCATTTCTCTTACATGGGTCTGATCTTATTACCTCTTCTAAGAAAAAAGCAGAAATATTTGTAAAGAACTTCTTTTAAGAAGTTTTTTTTTTTTTCTTTCTCTTCTCGTCATTCTATAGAAACAGATTAATCCACTGTTAGACATTTAAATTACTCAAACTACTTCCATAGCTAAAGCTTATAATTCTCCATTGGATCCATTAGACCAGATCCTGACCCAAAACCACTACAGGGTGCTGTCTCTTTGAAATGGTTCTGTCTTAAACTCGTTTGCCTACTTTAGACATTCCAATGATCAAGTCTTTGCATTAATTAACTTGAAGTTTTTACCCCTCATTGAATTTAAAATTATGTGGTTTAGATTTTGTCACAACTTAAAATAAACAAGATTTGCATGTTTTTGGGTTCTTGGAATTCATTTTTAGCTTTCTTTTTGAAAATCTATTATTATTTAACACTTGGTATCCATTTAACTGTCTGTTCATTTTATTCAAAATTTCAGTTCTGTCTTCCAAATTTTTAAATAAATAATTAAATAAAAGACCAATGAATCTTTATAAATTTTTCACTCAACTTTGATTATTATCAAATCTATTACAAAATATGCCTGAAAGCTCTGAGGAAACTTTTACACGCATGCAAATTGTTACTGGATTTTAAAATACTGGTTTGTTTCCACTCAACATCAAGAAAATCAATCAATAGAAATTAAAAATTGCTAATATTTTTGAAACACTTTCATCTTAACATTAATTTTTATCATTTCAACCACTAGAATCTATGCCAGTGCCACCACTAGCACCACTAGCTACAGCATCTCAGCAACTGCCTTCTTAATGTACACCAACATTTAGTATCAGCATAGGTTGTATAGACCAGCTTTATACAACCTATTTGACTGTAGAGTTAACTCAGTTAACTCTACAGTCAACTTGTATGCAATCAACCTGCAATATAACTTCGGTTGTTCAAAAGAAAAATTGTTGAACAATAAATGAAGTTGAAAAATAATTGCAATTAGCCCAATTGCTTGCCAAGTTTTGCAACAAATGTTTCGCATCAAAAAAACGTAGATGTGTCAAGATGTGAAGGAAATTGTCTCAATAAATATGAATATACAAAAGATTGAAAAAAAACCCAGCAAAGTTTACTAGAAAACAAAGCAAGCTTGACTTCAAACAAAAATGCATTCCAAAGCAATATATAAATGACACTGAGTTTTATTGCATTAAAAAGTGCAGCACGTTTGACAACTCAACTCAACTTCCAAGAACCTTTTAAAGACAACATTATCACATAAATAAACATATTTTCTTTATTGTTATTTTTTTAATTGTTATCGTTGGTTGGATTTTTAAATTAAGTAACTTTTATTTACCCATCAATTTGCATATTTCACTCTACCCAAATATGAGGGTAGAATGAAACTCTATCCTTGTGTTTTTTTCCCAGTTAAAATTAATTTAAATACACCTCACAATTCACTACAACTTAAAAACCTTTCTTTCGCAAAAAAAAAAAAAAAAAAGAAAGATTTAAAACTCTTAACTATTTTATTTGAGCTGCCTATACTCTGCTTATATAGTAAGAAATAATATGTAGTAATCTTATATAGTAAGAATACTGCTTATATAGTAAGAAATAATTTTTTATTTTTATCAAAGTAGACAAAAAAAAAAAAATTCTATTAGCGGCCTAAAATTATAATTTTAGAATTCTTACAAAATGTAGATATTATTGGATCATCAGTAGTGGTTATAAAATTTATAGTTTTGCTTGTTGTTGGAGCATCAGTACTACTTGTTGTTGTTGGAGCTTTAACTGTAGTTATTGTTGTAGATTTCATCGCAACAGTGTTTGGAGGTTCAGTTAATGTTGCTAAAAAAAATTTATGATTTTTTCAAACTTTTATAAATAACTTATTCTTAAACCTTAAATAACATTAAATTACCATATCATTATACTATACAATGCTCAACTTAATGACAGCAGCCATTACACCTTAGTTAATGTTGAGATTTTTATAAGAAAATGTGAACTAAAGTGTATGCAAATATCTAACTTATTTTAACTTTAAGTTATGTAATGTTAAAAGTTATATAAAGTTTCACAGTTTTACTCTTCTCACATGAAAATTGTATTGCAGCAATATCTCCTTAATTTTGTTAAATATTGTTAAAAAATATTAGTGTAATATGCTTTAGTGACCAAAGTGGTTAGCTGGCTGCGCTTCTAAAGGGAATTGCGGGGTTTCAAATATTTTTGCTTGCACATTTAATTTTTTGTTTAATTATTTCTAACTTTTTTAAAATACAGAATAAAATATTTTTATAAATTATTTAGATTTTATATACATAACATATATAAAAATATTATATACTATAACAAAAGAAAGAATATTTTTTAAAAAGCTTAAAATTTCTAAAAACATCAAAACACAAGGAGAAGATTGTTGTGCATATGTCATAATAGTCATGAATATTAATTAGTTTGTAAGTAATAGTTAATTAGTTAAGTATGCATGTATAACATTAAAGAGACTTTATTTTTTATATGAAAAAAATTTTTACATTCACACTTTTATTTCCTCAAAATAAAATCAAAATTAATTAAAAAAATTTAGTAATTGTTAAATAGAAACTTTATTGTAAAAAAAAACAAAAACTATAGTAATTATATTAGTACAGTTAATAATTATTCAGATGAGATTTAGATGATAAAATTTATAATTATTTAGATAAATATCGCAACTGCAGATAAGATTTTTTTCATAATTTTAAAAGATACTCAAGACTCAATTTATTTGATATTTAGTCTACCATCCTGGTGAAGGCAACTTACTTATGAGTAATTTTTTGTGGGTAAGAGTTGGAGTTTTTGCACTTAAACCATGAAAAGCAGTCTTCCCAATGATGGATAGTAACCTGTTATCACAAAAAATGTCCTAATCTACAAAACTGGTCAAAGTCAAGTCAGAATTTTAAGTTGATTGCATCAGTTGCAACTTACTGCTTCAACTCTTCCATAATGTTACATGTATTTTACATTACATACATACGTACAGAAAATGACTTAATGATAAAACAAGTTTTGAAAGTGATATTATTTTTATAGCTTATAACCGTGACTGTATCATACTTTTTAGATGGAGTGTGAGAAGGAACTTTCATAAAGCAGATTTTTATCTTTGTATACATAATTGTTATGTCAATTTTTTGCAAAATCAATAAATTTATAATCTATGAAAAATTTTAAGTTTTACTTAATAACCTCTAAGTATTTGAAAGTCATGGCCATGTAAAAATTACAAACCTTTTTTGGAGATTGGAATATTCTATGGTCATAACTTTCTTTTTTTCAGTGATGATATTGGACAATGTTGAGATTGCTTCTCTCAATACAGTCCAATACAGTACATTTATATTTCACACCTTAATTTTAAAAATGCCATCAATAATCAAAGCAACATTAATTTTGCTTTAACAAATAACCTTCATATATATATATTAGGGTGCATTGGAATATTAGGTGAAGAAAAAATAAACCAAAATTTGTATATGTAATAGTAATAAAATTCCTTTTTGGTTTAAAATTATTGAATTTCCCCCATAAAATTAAAAAAATTGTGCATTTCAGATGCCCCAAAAGTTTTTTTTAAAGTTTTTTTTTAAAGTTTTAGAATTTTTTTATTCCTTTTTTTTTTTCTTTCTTTTAGCAATGTTAATTGTTAATTATTAATAAAAAAAATTTAAAGGACTTTTTGGCCCCTTTTTAGACCATTTGGGACAATTGAACACCATAATTTTTTTTTGGGATTTATTTAAACAGAAATAATAATTTAAACTAAATTAATATAAAGTTGTGATACAAACATTATTTTTTAAACATTATTTTTCAAGATAAAAAAAAATTAATAAAACTTAAAAAAAAAACGGTTCTTAGAAAATGGTTTCCCAAAAGTGTTAAAAGAGAATCAAAAACCTTTTTTTTTACAATAAGCTTTGCAAATACTTTATTTAAAAAAAATTTAAATAAAAAAATTTCTAAAATTAAAAAAAAAAAAATAATAAATTTATAAGACTTTTTGGCTCCCTTGCCACCTTTTCGTTTTTCTTTCTTTTGGCACCTAAGAGCTTATCATTTTTTTTTTTTTTTTTTCAGAAATTTTAAAGCAAATGGCAACTTTTTATTGCTATAACTTTTAAAGAATTCAAATTTAATTTTATTGATGCACTCTATGTATATTGTACCTACTTAAATTCAATCTTTAATTTGATGTATAAACTGAAAACCCCACAGATGACCATTTCATTATAATGTTATCAGTTTTGTCTTATGTAAATATTTCAAAAAAATACTTACTTGCATTACCAGTAGAAACATATAGATTTTTGATTAACCCATCTGTTGGCCATGAAAAATCTGAAGCATATACTGTAACATTTTTAAATCTTTGAGATTGATGATTGATTTGCAAATAAACATAATTACCATTTAGTTTAATTCTATATACATAATCTTCACATATCAGTATCTGGCTTATTTCTATATTTATCCATTCTTTTACTGAAATAGGATACGTATTAAAGAAGCCAAATCCATTGCCATTAAGAGAACTAGCAATTTGCAAATAACCGCTTGAAAATAAATAAATGCCAGGAATATGATACCCATTACTAGCATAATTAATTCCTGTAGTATTAGTTAAACGAATAACAGCATAAAACATATCATTAGGAATTGAGTTTGGATAGAAATCAAATGATACTAAGTATTCTTTTTCAATTGATGGTAAAACAGCAAGTATCTTTCCATTAACCAATGGAGTGGCGATGTTCTCAACAAGTCGATCTATAATATTTTAAAATTAAAAATAATAATAATAATAATATTTTATGTGTTATGCAAATTCATCGCCTATCACAACAAGCCAGCTGGGTCTCAAAAAAACGGTTCCATTTCCTTCCAGGCTGTAGTACAATGGACGCTATTACTCAAGTTATAGAGGATTGGAGTCATGCTAAAGATAATAATAAATCAATTTTTGCAATATTCTTCGATTTTGCAAAAGCATTTGATTTGTTGATCATGACAAGTTGCTACTAAAGTTGGTGAATATACTACCTAACTGGCTCACATCTTGGATCGCAGCTTACTTATCTAATTGTTGCCTAAGAGGAAAAACAAGTTATCACACCACTGACTGGAAATATAAACAAGCCAGAGTACTTCAGGGTAGTGTTCTTGGCCCAATCTTATTCAAACTCTTTATTTCCGATATAAATACCTACCTCCCACCTGAAACCATTCTCGAAAAATATGCTGACAACATCCTGACCTACATTATCTATGATAAAGTTCCTGTCAAACCTCAATCAATTGCTGATGCTGTCGCAGATTGGTCTTTGGTCAATGAAATGAAACTCAGCAGCTCAAAATGTAAAGTCATTAGAACCAATGCCCTGTGCTCCAACACTCATGCTCTAACATCTCCCATACTCAATAAAACTAAATTTGAAATACAGTTTGAAATACCGTGTTCAATGAAAATCTTGATTGGGATGAAAAATGGATAAAAGTGCACAACACTATAAAATCAGTGCCATTTCTACTCAAGCGCTTTAAGCAAATTGGACACACTTAGCCCAACCTTCTACAAGTCTACAGATCTTACGCTATTAGCTACATGATATATAGTACCACAGTTCTTATCTCTTGCCGTCTTGCAGCAAAAAAAGAGATACAACATTTCCACAAAAATGCCTTACACATCATTGGAGTTAATGCAACCAACTTGAGCCGTCTTAATATTTGTTTTGACATTGAAGAACTTCTTGACAAGACCTGTATTAATATCCTTAAAAAGATACTTGCAGACACAAACCATTACGATAACCACTAAATTAACTCACATCAATAGCAGAAACCCCAACAGATTCCCATTCGCCCTAAATACTGCAATCACTACTACCTATCAGCAATCCTTATTCAAATATACCTACATATTCTTAATGATGGAGTCAGTGAACTCTTCCTCCCACAAAATATTGGAAGCTCAGCTGCTTTTTTAACACATAAATGATCAGTTTCTTAGCTTTTACTTATTATTTAACAATAGATAAAATTGTACAATTAATATAATGTTAGTCAATTTCAAATAAAGATTTATAAAAAAAAAAAAAAAAAAAAAAAATTATTATAATAATAACATTGGTCTAATTATATAAAAAAAGCCTTTAAAAAAATACCCCAAAATAAAACTTATGTCCTTTATTTACTTTTATCTAAATTGAAATTGCTGCACAACAGAGTTTTGAATGCAAACAGTTAATACTAATGACATTCACATTTAATAATTATTTACATATACATTTAATTTAGTTAGAAATTTTTAAATATAATTTTAATAACCTTACATGTCATAGATATTATTAGATCTTTAGTTGTTGTTGCTGTTAGAGCTTCAGTTGCTTTTGTTATCAAAGATTGCATTGTGGTAGTGTTAAAAGGCTGCAGAGATGTTGCTGCAAAAATTATATGAGCTTTTAAACATTTTAGTACTATAAATTAAATATTTTAAACATATATAGTATTTTAAATCATAATTATTCCTATTTAACTATTATATGTAACAATAGCATAAGGATAATATGAAATATATAAAAAAAATAAAATATGAATATAATTATTAGGAATCTCAAAATTGAAAGAAAATTCCCATAAAAAAATCAGATTTTTAAATTTATGCCAAAACATGTATTTCAAATAATTTAAATTATGGCCCAATCACTGCAATAGTTTTCAATCATACCACCTTAATTTATCATATCTCTGTCTAAAGCAGATCCATGGTTAGCATCAAAAAGAGGTAGCTAAAAGCATTCAACAACAATTATAACTCATCAGTCAGCTAATGATAAAAACAAGCAAAATAGTAAAGCTAATAATAATAAATTGTTTGTGAATGGAAGTAGAGAGTTGTCTAAGTTAAATCTCACTAACAAAAACGCTTCAACAATTTTATATTCCTCTGAAGATGAAGAATATCTATGCATTTATTGTTTTGAATCATTTGCTAACAGCAAATCAAAAGAGTCAAGTTTGAAAAAAATAGGCTCATGAAGAATGTGCACTTCAGTTTATTTGTGAAATATGTTCTTCAAAAACATTAGCTGAAAATTGACTCTTTTGATTTGCTGTTAGCAAATGATTCAAAACAATAGCTGAAACTAAGTTGTGAAAAAAACTTAAAAAAAAAACTAGGTAATGTTTTTAGTATGTTTAGAACAATTAGAACAAAATTCAAAACTAAAATTTTTTACCTTGTTATGACTCTTTCCATTTACTATATTAGAAAAAATTAGAACAAAATTTAAAACTAAATTTTTTTAACTCTCATTAGTTTCTAAATCTTAAAAATTATGTTACAATTTAATAATTGACCAAATCTGGTACTAAAATCAACTTAATTAAAGGGTTTAACAATTAACAGATTTTTTTAAATTCTGATTGACAACATGGCTTAATTAAAGACCAATAAAACATTTTACAATAAAGAATGTGATGCTCTAATAAAATCTCTTTAAAATTTGTCTAATTTTAAACTTTCTCATTACCCTTCTGCCAATATTATTGTGATTGGTGACTTTTATGCTCATCAAACTGAATGGCTTGGCACTAACTTTAATGACCCTGCTGGCACTAAAGCCAAAAACTTCTGCATTTCCTAATCTCTTACTCAGATAGTTAGCTTTGTGACTCCTTTTCTAGACAACCCTAATTATTTATCTTCACTCCTATATTTGTGTCTTGTCTCTGACCCTAACTACAGAGTGTTAGCCAGTCCAATAGTACCGCATATACTGTGCACGGCTTACAAAAATCCCAATAATGCCAACCTAGCTGACCAAGAATATAGGGTGATAGTGTAAACACCCCGGTACCCGTCCAGTTTTACGGTGTCTTATTTTGAGCATCTTGCACTGCAGAATATCATACAGGGTCGACCTTGATGCGCCTTTGATCATGAAGTGTCTCACAATATCACTTTTCTTCATATCCGGATGCAAATCTATTAACGCGTACACGCGCTTTCTGAGGTCTTTTTTGGCCTGTTTTGAGATTTTCTTTGCCATTATAAATAATTGTTTGCTAAAAGATATATTGCAATTTGTAGAGAATTAAATTTACTACAGCATAGCATAAGTTGCATTAATTTTGCAACACTCCTTAAACAATTTATGTGGACCGAACTTTTGTCCGGATTTCTAGGTATCACATGTTAAAAGACTATAACACATTATTTATGCTGTAAACAACAAATGATATGCCACATACAGTTTTATAAGTTATTATAACTAAGATCAATAAAAAACACATAAGTGGTGCTCAAAAGGTCAACAATGTTTTGTCTGATATTTTTTGAATTAGGAACTAATAATCAAGATTTGAAGTCTAATCAAAATTTATGTAACTTAAATACACACTTAAATATTCAAAGGGCATAGATGCCTAAGATGAAGATAAAACTGTTGTGCCACAAAAAAAATCAACTTAAAGGTAAAAAAGAGATAAAAAGTAAAACAAAAGCAAAAGTTAAAATCATATACCAGTGGAATCCAGAAGCGCCTTAAAACAAACCATAAATTTGAATTGCTAAAAAAAGAATTGCTTCAAGATGCAGTCTCACAATTGGCTTCCTTTTTATCAGCTTTATTGCCATTTACAAAAAAACCGAAACCCCTGATTCTTCACAAATAAAATTAAGCTCAGTCTTTCACAAGATGTGCAATCGCACGCAATTATATGACCACGCAAAAAATAATTAATTTCAACGATATGATCACTGCTTTTGACATATTTTCAAAATTTAAAAATGCATTACAAAAACTTACTTAAACTTATTTAAAAAAACTTTAAAAAAAGAAAAAAAATCATAACGAAAAAAAAAAAAAAAAGTTAACCAAAGCAAAAACGCACACACACAAAAAAAACTCATCAAACTAGTTTAGTTATTTTAACTAAAGCATTAAAAAACCATTTCATTCTTTGTTGCATTTGTACTTTTTTTTTTATTTTCTAATATGTTTATGACCCCTTATGTTTTTGTTTTTTTAAAATAATATGACCAATATTTTAATGTTACATTTATCATAAAAAAGACAATTACACAAGTAAAAAAAAACAACAGTTTTTAATACTTATTATAAAAATTCATTAAAAGTGTTTTGTTACTTTATTAAAAAGCATTTGGATAATATAAAAGAATTTAAGATCAAACTTACTTAATTGTAACGGCTTTCTAAAACATTTTTCTTTTTTTTTTCAACAAAAATTTGCTTATCATTTCAAATGTATTAACTTTAATTATTCTTATATTAAAATTCGTTAAAAAGACTTTCGTTGTTGTAGAATGTCATTGTTTATAAAAACAAAACAATTTTTTATTTTTTAATAGCATTTATTATAAAAAATGCACACTTAAACAATTTATATATCATAAATTAAAAAAATATATACAACTGTCAATTAAACTTAAAAAAAAAAAAACATTATCAGTAAATTGTTTTATTCATTTATTAGATTTAGTTGATGCGGTAGTGGTGTAGTGGTAAAACGCTCGCTTCATAAGTGAGAGGCTCCGAGTTTGATCTCCACCATGTCCCTGGTAGTACCGTGCTCAACTTATTTCTCAGCGCAGCAACCTTGTTCGTCAAGGTTTAGTTTTAAAGTTATAGAGTTGAGAGAGGGTTATAACCACTATTAAGTAGCCTCCTCATCTGTAGTGGCCTTCTTGGCTTTGAGGAGGTTAATAACAAAATTAAAAAAAAAATTTAAAAGCGTTTCCCTAATATAAAAACATTTGTTCAATGTGATTTATTTCACTAAAGTTATAATTCAGAACATTTTTTATTTCATATATTTCATTTTTAAATGTTTTTTTAAATAGTCCTGGTCAAATTGTGAAAGTAAAATGTAATTTTCCTGGACATATAAAGATGTGCGATCGCATGTCTTCCTGTAAAAGACTTGAGCTTAAAAATTTTTTTAGATGAACTGCCATTTAATAAATTTGCCACAGCTGAATTGAGAACATTCTAGAAGCTCAATGGTTTACTCTAAAACTTTATTGAACGCATACTACTA
This sequence comes from Hydra vulgaris, assembly GCF_022113875.1. NCBI lineage: Eukaryota > Metazoa > Cnidaria > Hydrozoa > Anthoathecata > Hydridae > Hydra > Hydra vulgaris. Next base: position 45,427,079 of record NC_061165.1, read on the forward strand.
ATTTATATTATCTATATACACTAAGGGTGTTCAAAAAATTAAAACTTTCAAAACACAAATACACAAAAAGCAAAATTTGGTGCAAATATAAAAAAAATACAATACCAATGAAAAAAGTTTGAAAATATTGACATTTACTTAGTGCTCAAGCAGCAAAATACCCTAAAAAATGCCCCAAACCATTCCAAAATTATTAGGCTTTGAGCACATGGTAAATCTCAATATTTTGTAAACTTTATTTTTCTATGTGATCATAATAGTCAAATTTTTTTTTAGATTGTTGTGTATCCTGATTTTTACATTAAAAAATTTAAATGAAAAAATGAAAAAAAAACAATATTGTTTTGCGTATTTGTGCAAAAATATTTTTTTGCACAAACATGCAAAGCCAAATAATTTAGGAAAAATTGGGGCATCTTTCTAGGTATTTTGCTGGTTGAGCACAAGGTAAACATCAATATTTTTTAAATTATTTTTCGAAATTGTTTTTTTTTAAATATATTTGATTCAAGTTTGGTTTGTTTTGTTTTGAAAATTTTAATTTTTTGAGCACCCCTATTATACTCTTACATACATAAATATACATAAATACATCAACTTAAATATACCTTTGCATTTATCAACTGAATAATCAAATGCATAGCCTTCAGAACAAACTAAAGAACGAAAGAGAAGTATGAAAAAAATATTTTATGCAAATATTTCTTTAGCTATTGTTAAAATACATACACAAATATAAATAAATATAAATTTTTCTAACCCCAAAATACCAATTAGTTTTGCCTTTTCACATTGTCATATATATATATATATATATATATATATATATATATATATATATATATATATATATATATATATATATATATATATATATATATATATATATATATATATATATATATATATATATATATATATATATATATATATATATATATATATATATATATATATATACATATATATATATATATATACATATATATATATATATATATATATATATATATATATTATATATATATATATATATATATATATATATATATATATATATATATATATATATATATATATTTGGGTCAAATCTTATAATGGAGAATATATATATATATATATATATATATATATATATATATATATATATATATATATATATATATATATATATATATATATATATATATATATATATATATATTTGGGTCAAATCTTATAATGGAGAATATATATATATATATATATATATATATATAAATATATATATATATATATATATATATATATATATATATATATATATATATATTATATATATATATATATATATATATATATATATATATATATATATATATATATATATATATATATATATATATATATATATATATATATATATATTTGGGTCAAATCTTATAATGGAGAAAAATTGTTGTTTTACAAACATTATGTAAATGACATTTTTGCTGCTTTCCCCTCAGAAAACCACACAATTTTATTCTTGGATTATATAAACAAAAAACATTCTTCAATATCTTTTACCATGAAAAAGGAAAAAAACTCAAAAACATCTTATTTGGACATAATTCTATATAAGCCAAGCAGTTAAAACAGTTTTTTCATAAAAAAACCTTTACTGGATTATACACCAACTTTTACAGTTTTACTTCATTTTCATATAAAATAAGTCTTATAAAATGTTTAATTGATAGAACTTTCAAAATTAACAACACTACCCTTGGTCTCCGCTATGATATTAAAAATCTTTTCAAAATTCTCAAACATATTATGTGCCCATCTTGGCTGATAGAAAAAATCCACAACACTTACTTTAATAAAGATAATTATGTCGTTCTATTACCGTCTGAAGACTTTACAAACTCTCGCTATTTCAAATTCCCTTATATTGGTCGAATATCTGAGCTAACCAAATGAAGATTACACACAATTATAAAGAGACATTGTAAGTCATTTACCGTAAAATTAGTATTTACTTTAAAAGAGTCTAATTTTTTTCATCTAAAGATTACCTTCCTGTAGATTTAAATCATTCGTCGTCTACAAATTTGTTTGCGCAGGATGTAAATCCTGTTATATTGGCGAAACCTCTCGCTACCTAAAGACGCAAGTGATTGAACACTACAGAAGGGATAAAAACTCTCTTATTTATAAACATCTTCACTCAAAAGAAAAATGTTTTAAAAATTATAACGATGAATGCTTTTCAATTTTGGATCATGCTAAAAACAAAATTGAACTAATTATATGTATGTATATGTATTGAATTAATTATATGTATGTATATGTATTGAATTAATTATATATATATATATATATATATATATATATATATATATATATATATATATATATATATATATATATATATATATATATATATATATATATATATATATATATATATATATATGTATATATATATATATATATATATATATATATATATATATATATATATATATATATATGACAATGTGAAACCACTAAACCAATTGATATCTCATGGTTAGAAAAATTTATTATTTAATTTGTTATCGAATATTATATGTGGTAGTGGTGTAGTGGCAGAGCATTTTCCTCATAAGCAAAAAGTTCCGAGTTCAATCCCCAACATGTCCCTGATAGCATTGCGCTCAACTTGTTTCTCCTCGCAGCGTCCTTGTTTGTTAAGGTTCGTGTTTTGGAGTTATAAATTGAGAGAGGATTATAACCACAAAAGTAGCCTCCTCAACTGTAGTGGAATTCTTAAAAATTAAAAAAACTAAAAAATAATATATATATATATATATATATATATATATATATATATATATATATATATATATATATATATATAATAAATATGTATATATATATATATAACATATTGTTATTGTCACTTTCAATCAAATGATATCCAAATTCATATCCGAAATTATGGACTTGTATCAGTAAAAACAGATCAGAGTTTCATATAACCTTAAAATTGTCAAAATTTTATTTACTGAAATTTACTGTTTAGATTAGTTTATACATTATTATAGATTAGTTTGTACATTGTTAAACACTTTGTTATTGATAAAGATAACGTACCAACAATAATTAACAAAGTAATATTTATTGTACTATAAAAAGTTAAAATAACTAATATAAAGATATTAGGTGTATAAAAAATTCTACAAATACAAGTAAAATATTTTATTTCTCTTTGATATTTATAAATAACTTGATTTAAATTTTACCTATTACTATGAATAAATATCAATTAATTGCCTTCCTTTATGACAATGGAAACAAATATTTAAAAAGAGGCGGTTCAGGGAAAGATTAAAATGGGGGAGATGACAAGCATGTCATTCCGTGTCAGAATTTATTAAGCTAACTATGATTATGATGCTGGATTGTTGTGCTGAATTATTTGTTAACTTTAATTAATTTAATATGGAAAAAAAGTTCCACAGAAAAGACTTAATTGCAGTCAACTAAAAATAATTACAAAAAATTTGTAAGAGTTCATTTGGAATAAATAGAACAAGAGAATAGAATTGTTGATTTTCTCAAATTAACTATGAATCATATACTAATACACTAAATAAAATTTTTTTTGTTTATTTAATTTAAAAGCATATTAATTTAGCAAAAAGTTATATAGTAAAAAAAACTTAATTATAAATGTTTATTAATGATATATATATATATATATATATATATATATATATATATATATATATATATATATATATATATATATATATATATATATATATATATAAATATATATATATATATATAAAATTATATTTCAGATATGGTAAGACATTATAAGATAAAGAGAATCACCTCTTTTTTTATAGTGTCTAACCATTCCTATAGACTCTCAAGAGATGAGGGGAGCAAAAAAGATATGGCCTCTCCTCAAGAAAATGTAAAAAAAAGACAAAAAAGCTACTTGAGTGCTTCAAATATGTTTAATGTACTTGAAGTTACACTTCCATGCTGCTTGATAAATGATAAAAATGTGAGGATAAATAATAACTTTTAACAAGGTTTAATAATTGCTAATTAGAAACTAGTTACTAATTGACTTAACCTGTTGGTTTAAGTCATGTTCTGAAACTTTTTTCACTAGAATTCTAATTTTTTTTTTAGAATTTTTTTTTTTTTTTTGAGAATTTTTGTTTTGGATTGTACTAGTTGTAATTTGTTGTATACAAAGGAAGATTTGAAAGTCTTCAATTCTGCACATCATAAAAACTTTAAAACCCCACTTAACAGCAAAGGAAAAAACTATTTTTGTCTCACCAAAGAAACAAAGCAAATGATTAGTTTTTGACTTTGCACATGTTCAACAATGACACAAAGATGGCAAGAGAAGCATAGATGCCTACTTTGATAAAGAAACATAAAATTAATGTACACAGACAAAAATCAACAACAATTACCAGAGCAAAAGATTTCAAAAAAGAAAATAAATAGATAGATTTTTCAACACTTAGAGGGAGCAAAAGAAAAAACATAAATTTCCAACTTCAACCTACAATGCGGATGAATAAGGTCAAAGTTTAGTAACATTTTGTTTCTTGTGCCTAATAAGCACAAGAGTGCAATCGCATTCGCTGCCCGATCAAGCCTGAGACAGGAACAAAAACATATATATATACATATACAGAATGCAATCGTAAATAATTGTACACTTGAAAAAAAATCGTAATTTTGAAGATTGCATCAAAAAATTAATTTTGCGTTGAATTAGAATTATTTTTTAGATATCTTATCAAGTATTGTTTTGTGAATTTATTTGTAGATTGATGAGTTAATTACTTTTTATACCTATTGAATTTTAAAGAATTGATCTAATGATGCATACAATTGACTGCAAAAAAAATAATATTACGCTGACAAAATAGGTCATTATTTTAGCATAAATTGAGCAAATTGAACAATTAAACTAGTAAAATTAAAAGTAGACCACTAGTGCAATTGATCTCAATTTCATTATTAATGTTAAGAAAAAAAGATTTGTTTCGGCAGCTAAATTGGCTCTAAAAGCTCAAGAAGATCACAATATCACAGTAACCCCTCAAACAATTAGAAATTGTATAAGAGAACAATGATTAGAGGTAAATAGTTCAAAAAAAAATTTTTCAACTTCAAAATGAATAAAACAATGATTAGAATTTGCAATGAAGTATAAAAAATGGCAATATCTCATTGGAAAAAAATTTTGTGGTCAAATGAGTCCAAATACAACCTTGTCTCATCGGACGGAGTTCAAAAAGTGTGGCAAAAAAAAAGAAGCTTATAACTTAAGTTGTTTGCGAAGTAGTATGGAGGAGAAAACCTGATGGTTTGGGGTAGTATGAGTTGGATAGGAGTTGGGAAATTGACATTTATTGATAAAAAAATGGATGTTTTAATGTATTGTGAATTCTTAAAACCAACTTGCAACCATCTACTAAAAAATGAGAATGGGAAACAATTTTATACTGCAGCAGGATAACGATCCAAAACATACTGCTAAAAAAACGAAGGTATACTTTGACACAATTAACATCAATGTTTTGGAATGGCCATCTCAAAGTTCGGGCTTGAATCCTATAGAAAATATTTGGTATATTTTGGTCAAAAAAATTGATGACCGAGCATTTAGACAAAAAGATGACTTAAAGAAGCTAAAATGAGTGCTGGGAAAATAAACAACAGAAGAGATTCAAAATTTGATCAACTCAATGCCGATTTGCCTAGCTGAGACCAACAAGGCCAAAAAACGCCCAACTCAGTAATAATTTCCATGAAGTTTGATTAATTAGACATTATTTTTGAACTGTATGGTAATTTTTTTTGCAGTCAATTTTATGCATTATAAGATTAATTGTGTTAAATTCAATAAGTATGAAAAGTAATTAACTTACCAATACGCAAATAAATTCTTAAAACAATACTTGATAAGATATATAAAAAAAAATTTAAATAATTTAATTTTTTTGATGCAATCTTTAAAATTAGGATTTTTTCTAAGTGTACGATTATTTTTTTTGCATACTGTGTGTGTGTGTATATATATATATATATATATATATATATATATATATATATATATATTCATACGTTTTTTTGCAAACTGGCAACTGTTTAAAATGTTTTTTATAACTATAAGAGTGCTCAAAAATCTTTCATTTTAAGACTGTTTATTAGTATATGTTTTTTTATTTTTAGTTACTGAGGCTCATATTTTTAATATGGACTGTTCCTAATATAATCGATTGGTTTCTATTTAACATTATTTAATAATGTTTTCATATCATTATTTATCTTAATTACTCTTATGTTATACTCTGTATCACAATATAGCAATAATAATATAACATACAACAATTATAGATTATTTTTTATTATTAATATTCATCTTTATTAACTTTATGTGTGTGTGTACACTAGGGCTGTACTGGATTTAATTTTTTCAAATCCGGCCGGAGCCGGATTTGCCGGATTTCTACTGACAGATCCGGCCGGAATCGGAGCCGGATTTCAAAACAAAACTACAGGAGCCAAAATCCTGTACATCCCTACTTGGTGTTGAGCATGGTCAACAATGTGGACTATTCAGAATACCAAGTGACTGCTGTTTTCTGTTAAACTTCATTGTTGTTATTTAAAAAGTTTTATAGCAATTTCTATATATAAATTAATAGAAATTCTAAAAAAATTCTATAGGCCATATGTTTTAAAAGTTTATAGTAATTCTATTGAACTTTTTTTCCGGGATTTTGTCACTCCGCCACTGTAGTGGATCATTGTGTCTATTTATTTCTGGTTCTTTCGGATATTTCCTTAGTTGAGTTTTAATGCCTTTTAGTAATTGTTGTTTATGTGCCCTGCCACCAGCGGACGTAGACTGAATAATTTTATCAATAAATTGCCAGAGTAATGATGATGATGATGTAGAAAAATTATTAAGCCCGGCTTATTTTGGTAGATTTTCTTCAGTTTTGTCAATCTTCTGTTCAGCATGCTCAGATTGACTTCAATCTTGTTTTTTCAGCTGTCAGTGTTGCCTGTAATGAGGAGAATTTAGTTTTAAATTGTGAGTCAACCAGCCTCGTCAGTATATAAAGAGGTTTCTCTTTTCAATGCTTTTAAAACGCTCATCCAATCACTTAATTAGGGTTGACATCATAGTCTTTATACCTGCATCATTGTAGAATATCGTGTGTCTTCCCTTCAGAATTTTTTGTTGCATTGTTGTTTGAAATTAGACTAAGGTTATTAAATTGAAAAGAAATATAAATACAAATATCAAAACAAATATGAGGTTCATAAAATATAGAATTACAAAAAAAATTGATTTTTATAAATAAAATATTAGGTATACATGTAAACACGGGCAAAAAAAATGTAATAAATATTTGACAAAATTCAAAACTCCGGCTAAAATTATGCCGGATTTGCTAAATTTTTGCCGGAGCCGGATTTGGGCCGGATTTGTAAATATGGCCGGATTTCGGCCGGAGCAGGAGCCGGAGCCGAAATCCGGTACAGCCCTAGTGTACACACATATAATCAATAAAGATAAACAATAAAATGACAACATTGTACATATATGTAGATATATATATATATATATTTATTTATATAAATATATATATATATATATATATATATATATATATATATATATATATATATATATATATATATATATATATGTATATATATATATATGTATGTATATATATATATATATATATATGTATATATATATATATATATATATATATATATATATTAGTATATATATATACACATATACATATATATATATATACACACATATATATATATATATATATATATATATATATATATATATATATATATATATATATATATATATATATATATATGTATATATATATATATATATGTATATATATATATATACACATATATATATATATACATTTTTTTTTCACATCTTCGCTTCCAACAAGACTGCAAGCAACCACTAATAAGAATTGGTAGTTACTGGAAGAGAAAAGATGAACATTGTAGAGCAAGATAACAATTGACAAACAACTTAAAAGATTGCAAATTATATGAATCGTAAAACCAAGATGAAGGAAGCAAAGTCCAAAGAACTGATGTTCGAGGAAAAAAACTAGAGGATTTTTTAGAGCACAAAAACAGTCACAGAAAAAGAATGAGACTTGAGAATTGAATGATGAGTAGCATGAGAAGGAATTTTAGTAGATATTACAAGAGACACTAGCTCTTTAGAGCAGTGCCCATTATAGTATTTGCAGAAAAGAGAAAGAGAAGCAACATTACTACGATGTGATAATGGCTAAAGGTTGGCTGCAAGAGCAGGTCCAACTATGTTTATAATGCCTTTTTGCACTATGTCTTAAAGAAAAAGAACATCATTAGAAGATCCGCCTCAGATATGGCAACAGTATTCCATACAACGCCTAGATCTGAGATTTATAGAGATAAAGAATAGAATCTGGAGTAAGAAAGTGTTTAGCTCAAAAAAGAGATGCAACCATAGCAGATGCTAATTTAACCAAAAATTTACCAGATGCTAAATTTGCAACGATGAAGGGTAGATGACTTATCAAGTACATTACCGTCCATAAATATAGGAAGGTCTATATTATTGCAACAACAATTGGCTGAAAAAAATTGAATTTTCGCTGAATTAAAGTTCATCAGCCACTATGAGCCCCATGCTGTAGCAGAATTGAGATTTCAGAGTTTTGGAGAATTGTTTTGCTGATAGATAAGGAAGTAACAGTTTCGATTGGCAATTGCAGCAGCACAATGTAAGGAAAACTATGGAGATGAGTGAGGCTTGACCTAGAATTGTTGAGAGGGAATATAAGATTCCATGCCAGCCCGAATCCAAGAAGTTATATAAGAAGCACATTCGCCAACAGGAAGGCGAAAGTTTTCTACCCAAGTGCCATCACAAAGAAAATCACAGAATGAGTCCCAGTCAATGATAGGGGGATTCAGATGATGAAGAAGAATAAGATAATAGTTTTAGAGAGATAAAAGAGGATAAAGAGAGAAGGCTTGGTTAATATGATCAGAAATAACATCAAGAAGAGTGCAGTTTTGAGATGAAGGAGAGTGATATAGAACAAAGAGAAAGGTGATAGAGTGAAGTGGTGCTAAACGAAAGCACATAAAAGAGTAGTCTGTGGATTTAAACCTAGTTTCTTGACAAATTCTTATGAATGTAAATGCTTAGGCCAAGCATATGACTATTGAAGTTTTTACGAACTAAAGAAAGATAGCCAACAACAACAACAACAACAACAAGCTATGTATTTTCTGTAAATCATTTTACAATAGTTTTGATAATAATGATAATAATAATAATAGTAATAATAGCAAAAATATATAATAATAAAAATATATAAGATAATAAGTATGTTTACAATAATTACAATGAAAAAATAATAATAATAACTAATATTAATATAATAATAAGTTACAAACTTATTAGGATGGTGTCACTCATACAGAAATCTGATCAAAGGAGTGACAACAATTTTTAATATAATATAAGTATTAATAAGCAAAGACATACACTGAGACACATGGACTGTAAACACACAAACCAAAGCACATAAAATATACATCAAAACAAACATGTAGAAATTAATTTGCAGGTTTTACTAATTAAAAAAATAAACAAAAAGGCTGATGATAATTGTAGTAATTCTAATTGATAATTGTAATAATTGCAGTAAGTTTGTTATTAAAATGTTATAGGCTTATATACATATATATATTTTTTAAATCAAGAAAAGTTCAATAACTCCTTGAAAAACTCAAAATTTTCCTTTAAAAGTCCTGGAAATATCCTTGAATTTCGAATTAGCTATTGGCTGGCCACCCTGTCTAAATTAAACATTTAAGTAGAAATGAAAAAAGTTAGAATAAAAAGTTTTTCAGAATTTTTTTAAATTGATATTGTTTAAGATGGAGTAAAGGTATTTTAGTATATATTTTTTTGGACTCATTCAAAATGTATGCAAAGCTCCTGTTCCATTCACAGACACAATGATAATCAATAGAATGTTTACCATACTTCTGGGTTTTAAAAGATGGTACATTTAGTTTTCTATTGTGTATATTTCTAGTCGAGTAGGAATGTAATAGTCTAATTTCTGTGAACAAGTTCGTGATAGGAGATATTTAAGGAAAAAGATTAGCATACTTCACTAGCGCTGGAAATGTTGGAATAAAAAGTTTTTGAAGGACTTTGATGTACCTGATTTAATTGGTTGGAAGTTTTTTAATCTGATGGATTGACGCTGAGACGATAGCAACTTGTTAATGCAATAGTTTCCAACTTGACCCTAAACTTGACAACAATAGCTTAGATGAGATGAGAATAATGCATAGTAAATACTCCTAAGTGCAACTTCATTGACATAATGACAAATTATTGAAAGCATACCATTAGCTCAAGATTTTTGCTTAGCTCATCAGTATGAAAGTTCCATGAAAGGTTACAATCAATTAATACACCAAGATATTTAATAACTCTTGAAGGATATAGCCGTTTATTATTAATTTTGATTTTGATTTCAACATTTTTAAAGAAATTGTTTTTTCTTCGAGATGAAAAAAAAATTAGTTCAGTTTTTTCGGTGTTGAGACATATTAGGTTAGCATTTAACCAGTGAACTATAACTTTTAGATCCGAATTAACATTTTTACATAAAGAATGAAACAATTTGTTGATGTGCAAGAGATATGTATCATCAAACAGATGGACTGAAGAGAAGTGAACAGAGTTGATTAGGTCGTTAACGTAGATTAAAAACAAAAGAGGAACAGAACCTTAAGGAACACCACACAAAACTGATTTATAACTAGAATAGAAACCATTAATACTTACAAATTGTTTTCGATTTGAAAGATAAGATCGAAACCAGTCATTTACAATACCGCGTATTTCATAATGTTTTACTTTAGAAATAAAAATACTATGGTCAATGGTATCAAAAATTTTTGTAAATCGATAAAAACACTACAAACAAAATGACCAGTATTAAGAGCTTTCCTGATTTTTTCTGTTATACTTATTAATGCATGGCAAGTAGAATGTTTCGATCGAAAACCAAATTAAAATCATTTAAACAATTAAATGAGTTTCGAAAAGAGTACACTCTAGAATACATAAGTTTTTCAAGAAGCTTAGTAATGTTAGATAAAAGAGAAATAGGTCTGTAGTAAGAGCATGAAAGTTTAGAGCCATTTTTAAATATTGGAATAACGCAAGATAATTTTAAAATATCAGAAAATTTTTTATTTGTAATTGAGGTATTAAATAGTTTAAAATGAATATTTGAAAAATCGTAGTTAAAATCTATTAGAATATTTGTGGGATTGCTGTTTGGACCTAATGATGTTTTTGGATTTAATTTAGATATAAGAGATAAAATTTCAGAAACATTTCTTGGAGATGATAATAACTAACTATGGAAATTTGGATGCTTAAGATATTTTTGATAGTTAATGTAATGATGAATGAATATTAGATTTGAGTTTCTGAGCAACATTTGTAAAAAAAGTGTTAAATGATTCAGAGATTAAAGTCGGGTCTGTTATATATGTATCATTTTCTTGCAAACAGTTGGGAGATAATTTATTCAAATTTTTTATATTAATTAGAGTGTTAATACCTTTCCAAAGTTCGTGAAAATTTTTTACATTTTTTGAGAAAAATTTTTTAAAATGTTTTATTTTACTAAGTTTAAATAATGTAACTATTATATATTTACATCTTTTAAAAATACTTTCAAGTTTTTTTATTAATAAGATCTTTAGATCTTAAAATTTTTTTTTGGAAAAGATTGCGCACTTGAATAGATTTTATAATTCCTTTTGTAATCCATGGTTTGAATCAACGTTTGAAGTTTTTTATACTGATTTATTTAAATGGTGCGTAATGATCTAAAATAAATGTTGTTTCAGTAATAAACATTTATAAACGTGTTAGTATCATTGGACTTTGTAATATCGTCCCAGTCAATTTTTGATCAATCAGACTTAAAGTTTTCTTTATAAAAGTTTTTAAAACTTCTGCTATATAAATTGTGTCTGCGTGGTATAAATAATTAATTGAAATTGGGACAAATACAAAATTGAGGTAAGTGATCAGAAACAGAAGTTGTCAAATTTCCTGAAACAATTTCATTAAACTTTTTTTTTTCCAGCTATTAAACTAGAGAAAATATTATCAATAATTGTAGCAGAGTGATCAGTAATTCTAGTCAGCAAAGTAATAAAAGGGCAAATATTATAAAAAGAAAATAAGTTTAAAAATTCAGATGTCGCAATGTTATTATTTAATTGCATCAGATCAATATATATATATTTTTTAATTATTCACCTCCCCAAGGTTTGAGGGGGCCACTACAGTCAAGGAGGCTACTCATTTTTTATTTTTTATTTTTTTTGAATTTTTTTTTTTGTTGTTGTAAATCGTGGTACAACCCTCTCTCAACTCTTTAACTCCGAAACACGAACCTTGACTAGCAAGGCTGCTGCGTGGAGAAATTAAGTTGAGTGCGGGTACTTCCAGAGACATGGTGAGAGTCAAACTCCGAACCTCTTGCTTACAAAGCGAGCGCTCTTACCACTACACCACTACCACATGATAATCACCAAGTAAGAAAACAGATTTATTTTCAGCAGATATTTTTTGAAGTAAGACAGACATGAAATTATTGAAAATATTAATATCCATGCAAGGGTGTCTATAAATGCAACCAACAATAATATTAGACTTTTTAGAAAAAATAACTTCAACAAATATGGATTCTAAACAATTAGGTGTATAAATCATTAAATCATCTCTTCGTTTGTATATTAGTTTTTTTGATAAACATAATAATGTACTGCCACAAGAGGATTTTGTTGGTGTCTGCTTAATGTTGTAATAATCAATGAGAATCGGATGAAATGAGGATGTTCCTTTTTTTAACCTTGTTTCAGTTATACCAATAATGGAAAAATCAAAATTAATTAATGATAATATTGTGTTTAAATCCTCAAAGTGTTTTTGCAACGATGATATGTTTAGATCAAAAAAGGAGAGAGCGCTTATTTTATTAAAGTTGAGTGTACATAATTCGCTTATGTCATAATATTTACAAAATATGTCTAATGAAGAAGAAATTGCTTCCTCAGAATCTTAAACATGAGATGAAACATAATTATTAATTCGATTAGAGACTTTATTTAAATGAAAAGACGGGAAAAGGTTTGTAGACAGAGGTAAATCATCAGTTTCAAGAATTATATCAGAAGAAAATAGCAATTTAAATTCATTATCTTGTACATCTGTGAATGGAAAGACACTTTTAATACAGTTTAAACAACTTCGCAACGAGCAACTTAATTGTAGTAAACTGTACTTAGTATCATTAAGCCTGTCACATTTTGTATGAGACCAAAATAAACAAATATTACATTGAAATGAGCGGCAACTTTGACTAATTAGTTTTTTACACAAATGACAGTTTAAATCCATAGTGGAACTGCAATATTAGAGAGAACGTAAGAAACAATAAGTAGGAAGTAAATAGCTATGTTATTAATAATTGTTAAAATAAAATAATGCGTATAAATAGATAATTAAGAACAGCCATTTAAGGTATCAAAAAACTATCAATTATAATAAATAATATTAATGTAGTTAAACAATAACGCAACAGTCAAACAAACAGTAAACAAAAACGAAAATTTTGAAGAAAACTAATTAAAGTTAAGAGAAATGTAAATTAAAAAATATAATAACAATATTAAAAATAAATATTAAATACTTTATAATAAAATAAGTAATCTAATAATAAATTGTAGTAATATAAAAAAAAATTATAGAGTAATATTTAAAATAAGATAAAAAAAGTAGATACAAATAAAAACTATAAAAATTATCTACTCTTTTAAGAAACTGATCTCTTCTGATCTTTTTATTAATTTATCAACTTATCTCTTTTTTTTTTAAACTATTTTTCTTTTCTTATCTTTTTCTTTATTTGTTAATTAAAAATGGATGTTCGAATTTTTTTTTATTTTTTTTAGATGTTGTTTTTTTGTGTTTTTATTTGTTAAAGTTTCTTTTTTATAATATGTTTTTTGTTTTACTCTTCTTTTTGATATTTTCAAGTTCTTTATCTGAAACAATTTATTTTGATATTTTCAAATTCTTTATTTGAAACGATTGGTAATTAACTCAGTTTTTAATTGCCTTTCTTTATTTCCATCAACACTAAGATCACAAGATGAGACCGCTGAACTCAAATTAGTCTCCCAAAGAGCAAGTAGGTCTGGTGAAAAAAAGGTACAAGAGATAAGACTCAACAGAAGAAAAGTTATTTCAAAGACCACGAATATTAGTGAATGATTAATATTATATGAATATTAAATGAATGGTTTAGCGAACTTGGTGATGACAGTGGTTTTTGTGTTTTATAGTTTTTGTTACTTTATTCATTTTTAAATTTGTTAAAGAACTTGACTTGAAACATAGATAGTACTCAGTACACTGTTTAATAGCCCAAGCAATTGCCTCATTACTATTAAGAAACCCTAAGCCGTAACAAAAGCCTCCAAAGTGGCCTTGGCAATGCACACTAAAAGTACAAACAGAGACACCATCCATGCGCAACATGGCACTGTTAGTACTTTGATATTATTCAGCTCTTGATGGAATCAGCCTCTCTGAAAGCTACCACAGAGTTCGGGAAACCTAACTACCAGCCGGCCTCAAAACCATAAAACTGGAACCTATATAATAAAATGCAACTGCATTAAAGTTTACATAGGTGAAACAAAAATGCAGGTAAATACGCGGATGCATCAACATCAGAAGAGCACTAATGAAAACAAACTTAATCAATCTACATTAGCATTTCATAAAATTCTTTTGCAAAGAAGATGTTATTTGGGAAAAAACAAGAACGTTAAAGGTAGAAATTAAAAAGTTTGAAAAAAAAATTAGAGAGGCACTAGAAATACAAAAGAACATGTGCTCTGCACGAAACAGCGGAATTAATTTTGATGAAGGCCAATATGTCAAAACTATGTTTTGGACGCCATTTTTAAAATTTAAATATTAAAAGAAGCCATTCAACCGCTGACTTCAATAGTAACAATTTTATATAAACTATAACAATTAAAATTATTGTAATATTTTATAAGCTGATGATGTTTGTATACATAACCCAGCAAAAATTTCGATAATAAAGTTATTTGTATTGAGAGAAACTGTATTTCTTGATGTTTTAAAACAATATATATATATATACATATATATATATATATATATATATATATATATATATATATATATATATATATATATATATATATATATATATATATATATATATATATATATATATATATATATATGTGTGTGTGTGTGTAAATACACTTAAGTGTTTTTACTAATTTATTATTGTTCTGTTCTTTAAGTACATTGTGCACTCTATTTGTAGAGTACACTAACATAATTTATATAAATACATAAATATTGTCATCCATAGTGGTAGAGTCAAACGTATTGATGGAGTTTTGGAAAAGATGTATTATCCTAGACCAGATAAAACAGAAAGACAAATTAAATCAGTCCATAACAATATAAAAATGATTATTAATAATGACATTAACACAACTAAACATCTTAACAACTTTAGTTGTTATTATAGAAATGTAACCTCGTTAAACTCAAAGAAACTTGCAGAGCTGCAAAGCCTTATTTAAACATCAAAAGTACCACCTAGTTTTATCTTCATAGCAGAAACATGGTTTAATCAAAACTTTATCTCTAATCTCACAAATTATATTACATATAGGCGTGATTGCAAAATTAATTCTCATGGTGGAGTTGAAATTAATTCTCATGGAGCATCTTTATATCTGATACACTAATAAGTCATGAAGTAGTACCTCCTCAACTTAACAATACTGACTCTGAACAAGCTTGGTGTTCAGTTAATCTTGGAACTGAAAAAATTTTAGTAGGTTGTTTATACCGTCCTTCTGTAAGAAATGACCTTGTAAATAAGCAAATTAAAGCCTCTATAAATTTTGCATCGAATTTAGTAGAAAAAAAAACAGTACTCTGGTCTTTTAATCACAGGAGATTTTAACCTTGACCGTACCACATGGTCTAACAACACTGCAACCACCACAAACCCGCTAGCTGAAGAATTTATTGAGACATTTGATTTAAATCATTTAACGCAATATGTCAATTTTAATACTGTTTAATTAAACTCTATGATAGGCCCGTCTACTCAACGCATATTTTTTCTTGAAAGACATTCTCAACTTGGCTACACCAGAAAAAGACGAGCTCATTTAATTCTAACTTGGAATTTCGCTGTTAACTCTTCAAACCCATTATCATATAAAAAAGGTAAGTTTGATAAACTAAATATGTATTTCAACGATGTCAATTGTTTGACATCTTTGAAATACATATTTAGTTTATCAAACTTACCCTCATTAGGAGATAATAGAAAATGGGCTAATTGTTTTAGAAATTTAAATATTAATGAATGTTATGAAGTATTCCAATCTATCTATATCAAGGGATGTAATCTTCAAATACAAGAAATTAAATCGCATTATTCTAGTTTATGCAAACCTTGGATCACAAAAGTATTAATCTCTGGAATAAAAAATAAAAATAAACTTTATTATAGAATCAAAGACCAAAACTGGCATTTGGACAAAACAAAATACAACAATAGCTGCAAAAAAGTAAAACAAACTCTTATTCATTCTATTGCTCAATATGAAAAATCTATATCAGAAAAAGCCAAGACAAACCCAAAACTTA
>NC_061165.1:45448960-45458960 GCF_022113875.1 Hydra vulgaris
AAGTAAAAATAAATAGTGCCAATATATAGAAAATCTTTTAAAACATAATTTTATCTTATTTCAGGACTTGAACAGTTTCAGGGAGTTCAATTTTTTAAATTGTTATTTTGTATTTATAAAATTATCTTTTAGCTGTCAAAATAGTAATTTGTTTGGCCTGGTTTTGTTGATTTCATAGAAAAAATTTTTAGTGAAAAATTGTATTGCAGATGGAATTTAAAATGAAAAAGTTAACTTAAACTCTTTTTCCTTTAATTTTTTTTTAACTCATTAACATTTTTTTAAATTTGTTATAAATGCTCAATTTTCTCATTTCTTTATCATTTTAATTGTTAGCTCCTCAAATATTAGAAATAAACGAAAAGAAATTTACTAAGTATTTTATACATCATAAGTGTTGTTTTAAATAAAAAATAAAGCCTAAGTAATAACAATTAAAAGAAACATTTAAGTAATATAACACCTTATAATTTTAATAAAAATAATACCTTGAAATAAGCATATATCATCTAATCGGCCAAACCCAGAACCATAAATATTCAACTAAAATTTTGAAATCATTTAAAGTCTTAATATCATCAAATTAAACAATATTGGTATAAAAAAAAATTATTAATGAAGTTTAAATGTTATTTGAAAAAATAATATCCTTAATTTAAAAAATGTATACTTTCTATTTATTTCTTAAAATATTCATAACACATTCACAACAACACATAACACATTCATAACAACATTATTAACTTATGTTTGCTTTCTCACAATTTAGATATTATTGTTTTATTATTCATAAACTATAAAATCATTTCAAATCAACATTCATGCTATGATCAATCTAAAAAATAATTGGTAATGAAAAAACTTTTATTAAAAAGCAATTTTAAAACTAGAAAATTTTTTTTATAAACTTGTTATATAAAGTTTACTAAAAAAATTTATTAAAACAATTATGCCTATAGGCTTGGTTTCGGTTTTAATGGCTGGTTTAATTATATACAGTTTTAAGCATTAAGAGATAAAAAAAAAACTTGAATGATTTGAAACTGTAAACAAATAAACAAAATAGTTGAATGTAAAACAAACATTTAAACTAAATTTAAAAAAATTTCTTTCTTTAACACAGTTTGGAAAACTTAAAAGTACAAAAAAAAAAATTGTAAAATGGAGCATTTTAAATTAAAAAAAAAATTTGAATTAAATTTAATCAAATAAACTTAATATTTTACAATAACTTTTTATTAAGTTATTGTAATTGTTATTTTTGTTATTAGTCAAAAAAAGAATGGAAAAGAAACTTTTTGAAAAAGTTTAAGTTTAGTTTTTTTCATTTTCCTCATGTAAACTAAAATAGAAAGTTAAAGATCAAAAGCTTATTCTTTTAAAAATTAAATTTGCATAGTAGTTAAATTTGCATAGTAGTTTATGTGATAAGGGATTGTCCATAAATTACGCAACGCCAAACTTTAAAAAAAAAATGTAAGTAGAAGATCATTTTGCTCTTTTGCGGTTTTAGCTGGACTTTAAAGGTTGTTTAATATACTTGGTTTAACTAATGACTCTGCGAGGGAAAGCTTTTAATCCTATGCCTTTTGCCTGTAAGTTTAATTTCACGTTATGTAATTTATGGATGATCCCTAGACTGAAATTTTTTACTTTTGTTCATTTATAATCAAAAGCAGTTCACTCTTAATTGTCAACAAACAAAAATTAGTTTTACTATGAATGGATATTTTAAAATCATTTTATCTTTTGAAAAAGCAAACTTTTTATAGGCTACATTGTTATAAAATATTGTAACAAGTTTTTAAAATTAAGTTTCTCAATTCATTTTTATAAAACGTTCAGTTAGTAACCGAAGGACAGTTGCATTACATAACTACGTTTAAAAAGCAATTGCTTTTAATTTATTTTATCGTCCTGAAAAAAAATGAAGTAGCTAAAATAAACTGAAAATTATTTATATGCAACTGCATTTAAAACCAAAAAAATATTTTACTATTTTTAATAAAAGAGAAAAAGAAAAATTAAAAGATAAAATAATTTTTAGGCGCTTTTTTTTGGGCATCAATACCGCTCCAGCAGCACTAAAACAGGTCTGGGTTTGTCCCTGTGTATATCTATATCTGTGTATATCTGTGTATATCTATATATGTCTATCAGGCTTAGTTACAAGATTTCACTGTATAACGAAAATGCTTAATGCATTTCAAAGTAACTCAACTCAGCAAATATATTTTGTATTGTTAGAAGTTAAATTTCGTCACTAGTTCAAGTACCACATTGTAATTAAAGTAATTTTCTTAATGCGTTAAAAATCATTCAGACAGTTTTTTTTTTCTCACTATAATAAAAAATACTAATAAAATCCAAGTTCCTATTTGAAAAATCATTTTTATTATTTTTTTCAAATAGGAACTAAATTTTATTTTGAAAAAAATATTTTTTTTTATAAAACGCAACATAATAATTATTTATTTTCCTAAAATTTTACAGTTGGTTTTTGGTTATTTTATTAACTGTTAATAAACTTTTTCTCATCAACTTTATGAACTCTTTTTAATAATGTTTTTTAAACAATAAAGAGTTTTGTCAGTTACCGATAACATATTTGCAATCATAATTTATGTTCATAAATTAAACTAATGTAATTAAAACTTTACGTTATATCGAATTGAATTGACAATAAACAAAATATCTTATTAATTAAATATTTATATCAAAATAAATTGTGCATTTTTTAAATTATTATGAAAAAAAAAATCATTTTTATAATTAAAAGGAATTTATATATTTAATTCTTTAAGATTGTCTGCTAGCATATCATCTTCGCTGTCTAGTCATCAGTATCACTGCATGTTTATATATCTTGAATAGTTCTCTTGACTTCCAAGTTTGATCTGGATATTGTTCTATTTTTATGTTGGTGAATTATGCATGTTAGAAATCACGTAGATACGTGTTGAAAGTCACACGTTATTTCAATTGTAATTAAAATTTTACAGTTGGTTTTGGTTATTTTATTAACTGTTAATAAACTTTTATTCTCATGGGACTTTTTTATTTTGCATATATAGAGACGATTTTTGTGTAGAGTTTGTGAGGTTAGAAGGAAGCTATAAAATAATACGTTTTGTTTATTCAATTCATGGACGCGACAATTATTTCGGCAATTATGCCACCGGTATTCGATGGCAACCATCAGCGGTTTGTCCGTCAACTACGAACAAAACAATAATATTAACATGTTTGCCACCACAGATTTATTCTGCACTGGAAGATTTATACTTGCCTGCATACCCAGAAGATGATCTACTTAGACATTGAAGAAAACATTATGAAGCTTTTTAAACCGAAGTCATCGTTAATAAAACGCTTTGAATTTGCATATATAAAAAAAGCAAGTAATGAAGGTGTAATAGAATTTTTACAACGGATTGTAAGAGCTGCTGAAGGATGCAAATTCACAGATAGAGATGGTCGAATGTGTGACCAATTCATCACAGATTTTAACAATGGTGTTACAACCAAACGGTTATTACTAGAATCTGAGAACTAACGTTGGAAAAGGCTGTGGAAATTGCTGTTACCCTTGAACGAGTAACCCAGGAAGCTCAACAATTAGATGGTTCCAATATTGTAATGATTGTGGCAACATCGTTACTTCCGCGGACATCTAATGTGTCCGACACAAACAAAGTTACATGTTTCAATTGTGGGAAACTTGGACATTTTGCACGGGACTGCGAAGCTAAATGCAAGACTTGTTCACACGATCATCAAGCTAAAGACTGCTTCAAACGATTGCAAAGTTTAAAAGGAAAAAGGGAGAATTTGGAAACAATGGCATCCAGTATTCTCCCATAAATAATGTTGGTATCATTAAAAGTGAAAATAAATGGAATGCTCCGAACAGCATTAATTGATTCTGGATGCTCCATCACTGTTATTCATGCCAAATCCATGCATGTTCTTGTTTTAAAAAGTCAAAAACTTATCACAACTTTGGGAGGAGCTGTGCAAGTGCTAGGTGAAACGGTAATCAAATTGGAAATTGATGGAATACACTGGATGGTTAATTCTCTGGTTGTAAAACTAACATTGGGACCACCTAAAGTATTGATACCGCTTATGTGCGTAGTGCAAGAAAATAAGGAAAAAAAGGTACGTCTAGTGGGAGAATTCCAAGCTCTCAACGAATTTGTAAATTGTCACACAACGAATGCAGACGTTTGTCAAGAAAAACTGCATTATTGAGAAAAATTAAAATTGCAAAAATTCTTGATCTTAAAAAAGCCTCCCTCTAAATTCATATTGATAAAAGACTTTAACCATATCAAATGATGAATTTAAACCAGAATGTGTTTTAGCATTAATGTGGCTCCAACAATAATGACCACAACACTTTAACATGTGCTCAATTTAAATCCAACTGTAAAAAAAGCATGAGATAACTACATTGATGATATATTTGCGGATGAAAGTGTGGAAACTGCGTAAAATGTAGCAAAGCATCTGCATAAATCCGGGTTACAATGTAAACCTCCACAAAATCTTGAACAAGGATGTGTCTTAGGATTGAAAATCAAAAGAAATAAAAATGGGAAACTGATATGGAAACAAGACAATGTGGTACAATTTAAACATTTAAATGCAGTCACACAATCATAGCTTTTCAGTCAAATAACAGAGAAATCTAATGTCAGGTCAGGTTTATCCTGCTACTGGTAACATGTAACCCAGTACAATCTGCTTCATGTCCTGCTGCCTTGTAGGATATGCCTTTTTAGGCAAAGGCTAGGAGATGCAAACTCCAACATAAAACACCCCCTGCCTTTGGGCTCTTGGTTGAGTAAAGGTTAGAGGTGTCTTGATAAAAATACTTATCTTGGGCAGATGTTAAACGCATCCGGCTGCTGTCTTGTAGAAGGCCTCCTAAACAAAGACTTAAGGGGTAAACAGATTCTATCTGTTGACCAGCCTTGCACCCCTTCTCCATCTATTAGGCTGGCGCAGATGTATTTTTAATACATCATTTCCAGTTTAGGATGTTGAACGCTGGAGCTTCTTGAGTCGATGCATGGGTTTTGCTTTTGTCTCTGTTTTTATGACTAGGCAACTCATTCTATTATCTCCAAATGAGGGTACAGCTCTAAAACTCAGTTTATGGTTCTGAGGCCGGCTGGTAATCAGGTTTCCCGAACTCTGTGATAGCTCTCAGAGAGGCTGATTCCATCAACAGCTGAAAAATATCAGTACTAACAGTGCCATGTTGCGCATGGATGGTGTTTGTACTTTTGGTGTGCATTGCCAAGGCCACATTGGAGCCCTTTGTTACAACTTAGGGTTTATTAGTGAAAATGAGGCAATTGCTTGGGCTATAAAACAGTGTACTGAGTACTATCTATGTTACGAGTCAAGTTCTTTAACAAATTTAAAAATGAATAAAGTAACAAAAACTATAAAACACAAAAAACCATAGTCATCACCAAGTTCGCTAAACCTATCATTCACCAATATTCGTGGTCTTTGAAGAAACTTTACTTCTGTTGAGTCTTATCTCTTGCAAAGTTCACCAGACCTACTTGCTCTTTGTGAGACTTCTTTGAGTTCAGCTGTCTCATCTTGTGATCTTCACGTTGATGGTTCTCTTCCTTTAATTCAAAAAGACTCTAATAGTCACATGCTTGGCCTAGGCATTTACATTCGTAAGGATTCGCCCATTTGTCGGGAAACTAGGTTTGAATCCACAGACTACTCTGTTATGTGCTTTCATTTAGCACAACTTCACTCTATCAACTTTCTCTTTGTTCTATATCGCTCTCTTTCATCTCAAAACTGCACTCTTCTTGATGTTATTTCTGATTATATTGACTGAGCCCTCATTCTTTATCCATCAGCCAATATTGTTGTTTTCGGTGACTTTAATGTTCATCACACTGAATGGCTTGGCTCTAGTGTCAGTGACTCTGCAGGCATTAAAGCCCACAACTTTTGCCTTTCTCAATCCCTAACTCAAATAGTCAACCTTCCCACTCCCTTTCCAGACAACTCGAATCATTTACCTTCTCTACTCGACTTATGTCTTGTTTCTAATCCTAGTCAGTGCTCAGTTTCACCACACATTATGCTGCTGCAATTGCTAATCAAAACCATTACTTCCATATCTATCAGCAAAACTATTCCCCAGAAAACAGACGTCTGTTTATTACTGCTAGGAACCATTGTAAAAAGGTTTTGTATAACGCCAAAGCCCGCTATTCTCAGATCATGAAATCTCGTATTTCATCATAAAAATTAGGCTCTCGTGACTTCTGGAGAATCTTTAATAGTATCAATAATAAGGGCAAGTCTGTAATTCCACCTATTTTGTACGGTTCAGACTTTGTCACCTCACCTAAAGACAAAGTTGAATTGTTTGCCAAGATCTTTTCATCAATATCATCTCTTGATTCCACTAGTTGCATTCTACCTGATATAGCCGTCAAACAGGTTGATCCACTGCTCATCCGTATCACTCCAGCTTCTGTATCTAAAGTGAAATCCTGCTTAGACTCTTCTACAGCTTGCGGCCCGGACAACATACCTGTTATAGTCTTGTAGAAGTGTTCTCCAGAGCAGTGGTCTATCCTTTCAAAACTATTTAACAAGTGCTGATCAGAGTCTTGTTTTCCAGCCTGCTGGAAAGCAGCATCTGTTATCCCTATTTTTAAAAATTCTGGAGAGCAATCTGATTTGTCTAACTACTGTCTCATAAGTCTTCTTCCTATCATAAGCAAGGTTTTTGATTCTTTAATTAACAAACACTTAATCTCTCATCTTGAATCTCATAACCTACTTTCTGATCATCAATATGGATTTCGATCTTTCCGTTCTACGGCTGATTTGCTAACATTAACAACCGATAGGTTTTACCGTGCATTAGATAAAGGTGCAGAGGTTAAGGCCATTTCTCTTGACATTTCTAAAGCGTTTGATAAAGTTTGGCATGCTGATCTTCTCCATAAGCTTTCTTCTTACAGTGTATCTGGAACATCTTTAAGATTATCGAATCCTTCCTTTCCAATTGTTGTATAAAAGTTGTCCTTGATGGACAGCACTCTTCTTCTTATTCTGTAGCCTCAGGGGTTCCTCAAGGTTCAATCCTAGGCCCTAGAAAATTGGCTGAAAGAAATTGAGTTTTATCTGAATTAAAGTTCACCAGTGGCTGGTGAACTTTAATTCAGATAAAACTTAATTTCTTTCAGCCAATCGTTATCGCAATAATTTAGACTTTCCTATATTTATGAACGGTAATGTACTCTATGAGTCTCCTACCCTTTATCTTCTAGGATTAACTCTTACTTCTGATCTTTCTTGGAAACCTTATATCAAATCAGTTGCAAAATTACCATCTGCTAAAGTTGCTTCTCTTTATCGAGCTTGTCACTTTCTTACTCAGGATTCTATTCTCTATCTCTATAAATCTCAAATCCGGCCTTGTATGGAATACTGTTGCCATATTTAGGGTGGATCTTCTAATGATGCCCTTTTTCTATTAGACAAGGTGCAAAAATGCATTGTAAACATAGTTGGACCTACTCTTGCAGCCAACCTTCAACCTCTGTCACATCGTCATAATGTTGCTTCTCTTTCTCTTTTCTACAAATACTATAATGGGCACAGTTCTAAAGAGCTAGCGTCTCTTGTGCCATCTACAAAAATTCATTCTCAATTAAGTCTCATACTTTCTCTGTTACTATTCCTAAGTGCTCCAAAAACTCTTATTCATCTAGTTTTTTTCCTCAAACATCAGTTCTTTGGAATTCGCTTCCTTCATCTTGCTTTCCTGATTCATATAATTTGCAATCTTTTAAGTCGTCTGTCAATCCTTATCTTGCTCTACAATCTTCATCTTTTCTCTTCCAGTAACTTCCAACACTAATTAGTGGTTGCTTGCTGCCTTGTTTGAAGCGAAGATGATAAAAAAAAAAAAAAAAAAAGCTAGGTAAACTCATTGGACATTACCCAGTGACAGGAAGTCTATGTTTACAAGCTCCATACATCTAATGTTTAGCTGGAATTATACCATGGTTTAATTTTATTTCTGAAGATTGTAAAGAAAAACTGAACGATTTGCTTCACCGTGTGGAAAAAGAGGACCCAGTTGTTGGAAAATGGTTGGTACCAGTAAATGGAAAAGCTGAGCTTTATTGTGATGCATCAATCCATAGGACTTGGGGTAGTTTTGCTCATTGGTGGAGTAGTTGTTGAAGACCCAGCATGGCTACAGCCAGCAAGTGACACACACCATATCAATATAAGTGAACTGGACTCGATACTTCAAGGACTAAACTTAGCTAGTAAGTGGGACATAAAAGAGTTAACAGTATACAGTGATAGCAAGAGCACTGTAGGATAGTTAAATGCAGTTTTGAAGGAAGAATATTGCGTTAAAACTTGGGGAATTTCTTAATTGTTAGTACAAAGACGGTTAAATACTATAAAGGAAGTGGCAAAAGGTATCAAGATTTTAGTACAATGGATTCCAGCCGAAATAAATTTGGCTGATTGACTCTTACGAATCCCTCAAAAATGGCGCAGAACAGTGTGTGCAGCTAAATTACCTGAACAAAAAGACATATGGAAAATTAATTTGATTGGTCACTTTGATGTCGCTCCAACATTACAACTTTGCTTGTGAATTAACCAGTATGTATCACGTAAGGAGGTTTCAGCAGTAATAGCAAATTGTAACCAGTGCAACTCCATTGATCCTTACACCATACAGTGGAAGCATGGTCAACTAAGCGTAGAAAAAAATTGGAATCGGGTTGCCATTGACATGACGCATGTAGGTGCTGAACTGTACTTATCAATGATTGATTGTTGGCCATCACGATATACAATATGGCGTAAACTAGTAACTAAAACAGCTACTGAAGTTGTTGGTAAACTTGAAGAAATATTCTCTTTATTTGGACCGCCGGTATGTCTTCAAATGGAAAACGAATTTCGGTCCAACACGTTAAAAAGCTTTGCTGAAGAATGGAATGTTAATTTGGAATATCTAGCAGCACATCGAGCTTAAGGTAATGGTATAGTTGAACGCATACACAGAACAATAAAAAGAACAGTCACACGCTCACATTGTTCAATCGCTCTGGCAGTCTTGCTGTACAACAAGACAATATCATCAAATTGTATTGAAAGTCTATCAAAGCAATCCAAGAAAAAACCAACTTGTTTCATCTCAGGTATCGATACTTGGAGGAAAACAGACAAGGAAGACGTAAATACGAAATTCAATGAGAGAGACAAGGTGTGGATAAAGCCAACTCAAGAAACAAAACGTGACCAACCGTGGATACCAGGTGTAGTGCGAATGCAAAATACTTTATCGTTTGAGGTTGAATCTGCAAATCAGGTATATCTGCCTCATATTTCACACCTGCCTTGCCGTACAGACCTACAGAATTCAAATAAATCAGTCAATGATGTTTTTTACACACTAAAAGATAAAACCGATAACGCTAAAGGAAGATATCATGATGACATCACTCAAAAGCAAAATGATTCTCAAGAATATAACGTGCTGCAAGTAACATGCTTTGGACAAACAGTAAGGCCCCCACAAAGATTAGACTTATGAGTTAATTCACCAAGAGGGCCTGTTCTATTTTTATGTTGGTGAATTATACATGTTAGAAATCACGCAGATACGTGTTGAAAGTCACACGTTATTTCAATTGTAATTAAAAGTATTCTCATAGGACTTTTTTAATTTGTATATATAGAGATAATTTTTGTGTAGAGTTAGTGAGGTTAGAAGAAAGCTATAAAATAATACGTTTTGTTTATTCAATTCATGGACGCGACGATCCAACAGATATAGAAATAATAAGAGAAAGTAGTAGACATGTATTGGGAAACTCTTTAATTTTATGTTTAAAAATTATTTCCATAAACTTCTTACAGGATGAGATTCCTACTCAGTTGTGACTAAAAGTTTAAGTTTTTTCCA
>NC_061165.1:45463960-45473960 GCF_022113875.1 Hydra vulgaris
TTGTAAAACGTGCTCAAGTTCGTTTGCTCTTTGATGAAGATCACAGTCAGCGGCAAATTGCAAGTAAATTAAGTGTGTCTCGTGGTGCTGTCCAAAAGCCGTTTTAGCCGTTTCCTTGATCCTAACACTTCTAATTACCTTTCAAGAAGGAGAAGTGGAAGATCAAAGGTAACTTCCATGCGCACAGACACTGCAATTGTAAGGTGTGCCAAGCTCTCTGTCTTCTTCTGCAAGGATTCAATCCTTATTACCATCTGAAGATAATGTCAGTACTTGAACGATTAGAAGGAGACTACGTTTTGCTGGGCGGAAGTCGAGGCGACCTGCAATAAAGCCACTGTTGTCTCGAAAAAACATACAAGACCGGTTGGCATTTTGTCACAAATACCGCAATTTCTCATCTGATGACTGGGAGAATGTCATGTTTTTGGATGAGTCTACTTTCAATCAATTTTACACTTTCCAACAACACGTTCGTCGTCCAGATGGGAAGAGGAACGACGCCAAATACTGCATTGCTACAGTGAAGCAATGTGCAAAGGTGATGGTGTGGAGTTCCTTTTCATAAGGCAATTTTATGTTAAAAATTTGAGGTGGATTCAAACTTTTGGCCCAGACTGTATATATATATGTATATATATATATATATATATATATATATATATATATATATATATATATATATATATATATATATATATATATATATATATATATATATATTGTATATATATATATATATGTATATATATATGTACATATATATGTATACATATATATATATATATATATATATATATAATATATATATATATATATGTATATATATATATATATATATATATATATATATATATATATATATATATATATATATATATATATATATATATATATATATATATATATATGTATATATATATATATATATATATATAAATATATATAATATATATAATGGAACTAATACAAAACTCATCAAACTAAAATGCTTAGTCTATTTAATTTACCCATTAAAGGGACTACCTAGTCCCGAGACATGTTGTGTTTATATTAAAGAGAATGTTAAAAAAAAATGTCTGAGCAAATTTTTTTTGATTAAAACTTATTAATAAATGTATACCAAGAAAAACAAATCTTTTTGTTTTAGTCGAAGCTTGTCTTCTCCGTTTTCTCTGGTATTTTGAGTATGTAAATTAAACGCGATTTCCAGGCGCATTATACAGAGCTGATAATTAATTCAAGCGCGTTTAATTCATAGGAGTTTTAGAGCATGACGTCATTGGAAACATTCTAGAAATTCTAAAAAAATTTTACTATTAAATTTTACTTAAATAGCTAACTATAGTTACTTATTTTATTAAAAGTTTATTTTATTAATTGTTCCTTAGTTTTTTACAAATCTAACGAACAATTAATTAAACCAAGCACTAAGAAAAGATATAAAAATGAAGAATATACTAATAAAATATATATTTGTAATTAACTTTCAAAATTTTGACAATTTCAAAAAAATATATGATAAAACATTTATTTTTGTAAACAAATGATAATAGTTTAAAAGTTTTACAGCTTGGCTACAGATGTGGCTCCGAGAATGAGCCATAATATTAAAGTAATAGTTCATTTAATAATTGTTTCTTAAAAGAATTAATGCTAGATATCTCAAAACGCAACAAATCGTAAATAATACAATTCCTAAAACATTTCAAAAGAATACTCTAGAACTTTATTTCGCTTAGTCAGCGTATTTTTTTAACCAATAGAATTAGTTTGTTAGCAAATTTGGGTAGTTTTTAGTGTTCGCGAATATTCTTTTTATTCTTCCGCAAGATGTTTTAAGAACATTCAAGTTAATTATGTTTCTATGTATGTCTGTAAAATAAAAATTAATATATATTAATTTTTTAATTTTTAAGCCCCCGCCATAATATATATTGGATGTTATAATGGAAATATAAATAATGAAATAAGATCACCTCAATACCAAAAAATACATTTTTGAAAATCAGAGAAAAAATGCGTTAATAATTTTTATTATTTACAAAGTAAATTAATAAAAGTGCATTATTAATTAGGTTAAAAATTATTTTATCTAATATTTTGAAAGAAAAAAAGAAATCAAAATACACGTGGTCTAGACGATTATTTAAAAAAAGTTGCGCAAATAAAATACTATTTTGTTTTTTATTTTATTTTTGTTTTTAATTTTATTTTGTTTTTAATGTTATTTTGTTTTTAATTTTGTTTTAGAAACACATTATAGAACTTTAAAATATAATAAAAATGAATATGATTTGGAAATTGTATGTAAAAAATAACATGTTTTAAACAAACAAAAAAAAATCTATGACGTCAAGCACTAAAACTCCTATGAATTAAACGCGCTTGAATAAATTATCAACTCTGTATAATGCGCCTGGAAAATCGCGTTTATTTTACATACTCAAAATACCAGAGAAAACGGAGAAGACGAGCTTCGACTAAAACAACAAGATTTGTTTTTCTTGGTATACATTTATTAATTAGTTTTAATCAAAAAAAATTTGCTCAGACGTTTTTTTTTAACATTCTCTTTAATATGAACACAACATGTCTTGGGACTTGGTAGTCCCTTTAAAAAACCATTAAATCTTTGTTTCCAACATTTGTATATATTTTTTATTTATTTAATATGCTTCAAAAGTTATACATTTTTGATAAAAAATTAGTACATAATTATATATATTAAAAAAAAAAAAAATTTATAAATACATTTTTTTTAAAATTAATTAGAAGTGTTTTTTTAGTTCGTTAAAAACTGTTTCGATAATATAAAAGTTATTAAGATCAAAATTATTAAATTATAATGGCTTTTTGATACTTTTTTTTGATACAAAATTTTGTTTACCTTTTGAAATGCATTAACTTTAATTATTCTTATATCTATATTCGTTAAAGACTTTCGCAGTATAGAATGTCATCGTTTATAAAAACAAAACAATTTTTTCTATTTTAATAACATTTATTTTAAAAATGAACACTTAAACAAATTATATGTTATAAAATAAAAAAATATATACAACTGTCAATTATATTTAAAAAAGAAACATTTTCAGTAAATTGTTACTTTATTTAAAATCGTTTCGCTAAACATTTGTTAAGAAGTTTTGATGTATTCATTTCACTTTCGATTGTAAATTCATTCAATTCATTTTAATTCATTCAATTCATTTTAATTGTAATTCATTTTGTTTAAAATCATTTTGCTAAACATTTGTTTAGAAGTTTTGATGTAATTCATTTCACTTTTTTGGAATATTTTTCGTTTTTTTTTTTGTTATTCACCTCCTTGGGCCAAGAAGTCCACTACAGACGAGGAGGCTACTTAATAGTGGTTATAACCCTATCTCAACTCCGAAACACAAACCTTGACAAACAAGGCTGCTCCGCAGAGAAACAAGTTGAGCGCGGTACTACCAGGGACGTGGTGGGGATTGAACTCGGAACCTCTCGCTTATGAAGCAAGTGTTTTACCGCTACACCACTACCGCATTTAGCGCGTCTTTAAAATGTTTTTTGAATTAGTCGATACAAACTTAAGAGCAGAAAATAGCTTTTCTGCACTTGCTTGTGAGATAGGTAATCAAGTGAAAACTCTGCAAGCTTCTTGCATTCTTTGTGGGTATTCATCAATTCCCTCAAAAGCTGAATTCACTTTTGAATGTCCCATTTCTTCCATTAGAACATGCGGCAGTGGTGTAGTGGTAGAGCGCTCGCTTCATAAACGAGTGGTTCCGAGTTCGATCCCCACCACGACCCTGGTAGTACCGGGCTCAACTCGTTTCTCAGCGCAGCGGCCTTGTTTGCCAAGGTTTGTGTTTCGGAGTTATAGAGTTGAGAGAGGGTTATAGCCACATAATAAGTAGCCTCCTCGTTTGTAGTGGCCGTCTCAGCCTTGAGGAGGTAAAGTAAAATTAAAAAAAAAAAAAAAAATTATACTAGTCGCCCAAAAAATTTGTACTAGAAGTATTTTTATCAAAAAAATTAAAAAAAGATGACCAAAGTGTGACCAAAATTAATTTTCAGTCACACTTCTTTTCTTTTTTCTTAACAAGCACTTTTTCAAACTCATCCTCTTATCCATCGCAATTTGATTCACTTAAAACTGAAAGAAGTACTGTAGGTAGCTCAGCAGTATTTCTTATTTCTTGATTTTCTATTATATTCTTGGCATCCCTTTCATAAGTTTATTCTGCTATTGTTTTTAAGCCTTGCTTTGCTTGTAATCTTTATCTACACTGTAATAGTGTGCAAACATCTTAAATGGTACTTAACTAAGTGTATTTGTCTATTATTTTCATAAAATCAAAGCTGGCGGTCTCCAATATACTCTCATTTAATTCTAAAATACATAAAGATGTTGTATATATAAGTTAGAAGCGGAATCACACACGGAACAGAAAAACACAAAACTTACTTACTAGATAAACAGATTTTAATTCCTCGGAAGATATAAAGTTCAGTTGTATACTTTTTTTTGAATAATAATTTAGATATTAGTGAAGAATCCCAAAAAGTTACAGATTGCACTAAATATCATAGAGCCACAGCAATTGTTTAAAGGCAGTGAATAATCACATACAAAAGTCAAACACTAATATCATAAATGCACTGAATATCATAGAGCCAAAGCAGCATTTTGAAGACATGAATAATCACGTACAAAAGTCACACACTAATATCATAAAAGATATTAGTGTGAATATCATGAGAAACAGGCATGAATAATCACATACAAAAGTCACACACTAATATTATAAATGCACTAAATATCATAGAGCTGCAGCAGCAGTTTGAAGGCACAAATAATCACGAAAAAAAGTCACACACAAAAGTTGCATAATTACAAATTTTATGTACTTATTTTTATGAAAATAAATTGCTAGTGAGTTTTTCAAATGAAATATTATATTTCTAAAACTCATAATTTATATACTTTTAATGAGAAACAGTAATCATCGAATATTTTTAGCTAAAGTATGTTAAAAGATTTGAAAATTATTATAAATTTTCAAACTATTGCAGTTTAAATAAGAAAAAAATATATTTTTTTTATTGCTCTTTCAGAAAATCATTATAGTATGCATATTGTTATAAGTCCTGGTTTTTCATTGTTAAAACAAAGAAAAACTAAAAATTGCTCATAAAAGTAAAAATTTCTTTAATGGAGCTTATGCTAAAAACTATATTATATGAAATTTTTAGAATATAACTTACAATGAAACTACCATTGACTGGAAATCTTGCATTATAAATGTGCCACATATATGAGGATGAATTAGTAATTTGTACATAATATGGAGAACTATTCTCGTGATAACTTGTCAATGTCAAATCTAAAAAGTGAAATAAAACACTATATAAAAACTAAATTAAAAAATTATGCATCATTATTCTTCTAAGAGTTATCGTATAATGTAGGCCTTCTAATTGTTATATGTATTATATATATATATCAACCCTCGGAAATAAAAAAAATGAGGTCAGCAATAATTTGCCAACATAAATTTTGAAGAGGTCGGCATCAGGTCTGTAAAAAAAATTGATAGAATGGTCTTACCATAAAACATTAAAACGAGGTTGACAATTTTTTGCCAATATCAGACTCTTTGAGGGGTAATTAAGGGGTAAATATATACATACATATATATATATATATATATATATATATATATTATATATATATATATATATACATATACAGTGCCAAACCTGTAAAAAAATTTTTATATAAATATATATATATATATATATATATATATATATATATAATATATATATATATATATATATATATATATATATATATATATATATATATATATATATATATATATATATATATATATATATATATATACATATATATACATACATATACAGTGCCAAACCTGTAAAAAAAAATTTTTTCTTCTGTGTTCTGTTTGTAATTAATATACAAAGCCAAACCTGTAAAAAAAAATTTTTTTTCCTGTGTTCTGTTTGTAATCAATTAATTTAGAAACTAGAATTTAAATAGTCGCACTAACACAAGCATTTATTAGACTAAAACACCTAAAATCAAATTAACAAACCAAACTTTTTTGTAGACTTATACTACATTCAAAAAGTAAACTAGGGCACATCAGTGAAAAATAAATTAAACAAAATAAATAATATTGAAAAAAAAAATTAAATTTGCAAAGATAAAAAACTACCACTGACGTTATAAATTGTCTTTCTAAAATTATTAATAAAAATTAATGCAGATTGATACAATTTGATATCAATAATTTTAATTCTTCAATTACAGCAGAAATTTTAGACAAACTATTAGAATTTGGAAAAATCCGCACTGAAATACAGAGGACACTATTCGTTAAATGAAACATTGCAAAAAAACTTCACTAAAATAACAATAGTGGAAGAAATCATGCATAAATTTTTTGATGTAACAATGGGAAGTTACGACAGAGCAAAAATTTGTGAATTCATAGGCTTATATATTTTAAATTCATAAGTTAAAATAGTTCATTTTAATTAATTAGGCATGTATGGCAGTGATAGTTAAACAATTACGGAAAAAAAGTCAGGGCCTCAACTTGAAAAAATCAGAAAACTATTATACAAATTTTCAAAAATATTTGCTTCTAAATTAAAACAAATAATTTAAAAATTGCAAATTTTTAAAAATTTAAAATTAATGTTTAGTTCAATTGGAAAACTACAATGTCATATTTAACCTTTGGAAAAATTTTTATAAAGACTATAGAAAACTAAATAAAAATTCTTCTAATGAAAATATTTGATGCTCTTAAAAATGCAGATTTATAGATTTTTAGCTAAAATTTTGAAACATTTAGAAAATTTGAAACATTTGAAAAATTTTGAAACATTTGAAAAATTTTGAAACAAAAGTAGAAATATAAGTTGGATTAAGCCTCTGTACAGCAAAAATGTTTCAACAAATATTGGAAAAGCATTTTTAAAACTATAGACAAACATTTCCCTCCCTCTTAAAAATTGAACAAAATTTTTAACAGAAACACTAATAAAATAAGCTAAGGCTGTACAAAAAAGAATTATGAAAGGCCATGACATTGCATTGAATAACAAAAATATATTTCTTAAAGAAAAAATGCTGAAACATGTATTTACAAGCAAAAAAACTGACTGCCTTATAAATGTTAAATGCTGATTAAAAAATATTCTTTACAATAGCATTGTTTCCTCACATAACAGCCCTAATAAAAATTTAATGGCTTAACAGAGGACAAAAGACAAAAACGTTATACCAACCACAAACAATATTTTAAACAAAAAATACTCAAGAGATTATGCTGTCAAAAGATATTTGGAAACAAAAAAAAAATATTATTATTAACTTAAACTGGTCTATTCTAAAAACTACGCCTGCCTATAATAATATTTCTAAAATATGTATACTGTGTTTACAACAAAAATTTGAAATTATTACTAATTTGGATCAAAAAATATTACTAAACAAAAAATCTGAATTAATTTTTAAATACAGACATAAAAATAAATACCTTTTAATAAGTTATAAAAACAATTGACCAAACTAAAACTTAATTCTAATGAGTTCATAAATAATTTTTTAATTTTTAAATATAATTGATGCGACTCTCAGGTTACAAAATAACTTGATAGACTACTAATTACAAAAAATTTATGGACTACCAATAAGAAAAAAGTTAAGACTTTTAGGTAAGAGAAACAACCATCTTGAACTCGGAGTCCTTAGGTTTAATGGCGGCAAGGACTCCAGGACTCTGGGCCTCAAAGCAATAAGTTTCAAGATATTAAATCTCATGAATATTTTCCTTATAGCAGATCATTCAACAAACATGCTTAGAGCTTCTGGACACTTCAGACTTAGAAAAAGTAGAGATATAAACATGAAGTCCTTATAGGACTCTGCATCCCTGCTATATATATATATATATATATATATATATATATATATATATATATATATATATATATATATATATATATATATATATATATATATATATATATATATATATATATATATATATATATATATATATATATATATATATATATTAAGGTGACTGTTGTCTCAGTTTATTTGTAGAAGAGTTTGGTACTAAACTAATTAAAATTGATTTTATATTTATTATATAAATATATATATATATATTAATATATATATATATATATATATATATATATATATATATATATATATATATATATATATATATATATTATGTATATTACAAAAATATACATAATATATAATATATAATATAATATGCTATAGTAGATATATATTATATATATATATATATATATATATATATATATATATATATATATATATATATATATATATATATATATATATATATATATATATATATATATATATTATATATATATATTGGACAGGAATGGCATGCGATCAAGCACTATTGCTGACCATGCAAATGATTTTATTTCTTGACAACTTGACCACGGTTGTATATATGTTTTGGGTAGATGATTGAATCAAAAACCTATTCTGACGTTTTAAGTTTTGAATAAATTGATGACCTGAAAATATATTGATGTTTTGAATAATTGCGTAGCTCAAAAGACCAAGTATATATTTATAATTTCTTGATGATAAGTAAAAAGTTAGTAGTCTTGTGGTATATAACTTTGCCTTGTCGTCAGGCAACGCGGGATTGATTCCTCTTGAGTGCAGATGTTTTTGTGTGTACTTTTATGTTATATTTTGAAGTTTTTAGCTCTAGTTTTATGTTATGTCTATGATTGTTGTCAATTCGATATGTCAATGATTTTTGTCAATAAAAAGTTAAATTGTTCATAAAATTTAATTTATTTTAAAATATAGGAAGTGTGCACACATAGTCTGACTTAAACATGTAACAATAAGTTTTGAAAAATTTTGATTTTTCTAAAAGTTGGAGTTTTCTTACTTTTAAAATTAAGCTAAAAAAAGTTATCTTGTCAATTGATAATACCTTTGAGTTTTTTTGAGTTTATACCTTTTAAAAAAATGTGTGATTCCTGAATATATTATTTTATTTTAAAATATTTAGTTTTATTTATATTATGTATGTTTTAAACGGTATTTTATGTTTTGAAATATCTGGTTAGATTTAAAGTTTATTTCTAAACATCATTTATTGTAATTGTTTAACTGGTTATATTTTTACTGCATTGTTAAATAGTTCTCAATGACAGGTTCTTACAATCCAATTTGAGTCTCCGTGTTCTGATATTTAATGTGCAACGATATTTATACCATAATATATTGTAATAAGAACACAAAAAAAAAACAGGCAGGGAAATTACATACATCGATTGACTTAATAGAAAAACATGCAGTGTACATACATCTACTTAGGGTTTCGGTTTAGGCAGGCAATAAGTTAAAAAAATAATTTTTATTAAAAAAAGTTTAAAAATATAAAAAAAAAAAAACTATTTGGTATATTCCCATCATAAATTTACACAAAACTTCAAACGCCGGATAGGTAACCCTAACCCTGACCCTAACCCTAACCCTAACCCTGATAAATTATTATTAAAAAGGTTTTTGATTCTATCATCTACCTATGTTTTGATGATTTAAAGATTTCAGAAATGCACTGAATGTAGAAACGCTAAGCTAAACTTTGAAAAAAACTAAAAGAAACAGTAAAAAAAAATTTCTAAAGAAAAAAGAAATAAAAAAGTTCTTTTCGAAAAAGAAATTATATAAGCGCTATTATAAAAATAAAAAATAAAAACTTAAACGCCAAGTGCAACTTTTTTTAACATTTTTAATTGCGTTTAAAATAAATCTTTTTAAACTCTTTATTAAAGATATGCAAAGCGCTTTTAAATTAAAAAATTACTACTAACGATTGTTTAATAAATAAACAATTTTTATATTTTCAAAAAATTTGCAAAAAAAAAATTGTTTAAAAAAATAACATAG
>NC_061165.1:45478960-45538960 GCF_022113875.1 Hydra vulgaris
AACATTTTTTTACAAAAAAAACGCTACTTACAAGGACAAAAAATTATATATATATAAATATAAATATAAATATAAATATAAATATATATATATATAATATATATATATATATATATATATATATATATATATATATATATATATATATATATATATATATATATATATATATATATATATATTTATAATATTAATTTTATAACTTTAAAAATTGCTTGTTTACAAATTAATTGTCAATTCCAACTTTAATTAGGTTGAAATTGACAATGAAAAAACAAAAATTAACATTTTTTAAAATTATATAAATAATAGGATTAATTGTAATAAGATTAATAGTTTACAATTTTATAACTTTGAACACAAAAAAAATATAACTAAACTCAGAAAATTAAATGTTTTTACATGAAAATTTGAATGGATAGGACCCTATTATTCTAACGTTACGACTTTTAAAATAAGCGTATATTTTAGACGAAACGTAGCGTTTCTACACGGTACTTCTCAATTGACAACACATTTTAAAAAACAAACGTTTTAGACGTAACGTAACCTAATGGGACGTCAACGGGATAAAGAATAAGTCAAAAAATACGCGTCACTTAATGCGAAATAAAACTTTCTTTTTCGTGACAACTAATTGAGGCAAAACTTTAAAAATAAAAAATGATAATTAGCAATATGAAAATGATAAAAACAAACATTTATTGCGGTTTAAAATTTGTTATGGGTAGTACCTACAAGCTGGCCCCGGCCCAAAAAACCTAAAACCCACCCATTTTTTTTCTTTTTTATAAATAAACGAGATTTTTTCATAAAATAAAGAATATATATAACTGTTATTCCAAGTTCACAAGTAATAAAAAATTTTTTGCTTGAATTTTTTTTTTACAAAATAAACTAAGTTTTAAACAACATAAACAGGTAACATGTCTTTAAATTGTTTAAATGAATTGGCTTCATAAAAAAGTCGTGTGAGAAGACTGGCTCGGGGCGCAGACATTATGACATTATTTCAAACGAGCACCACGTTAAAATAAAAACGGAATGTCACATATATATTTGTTGTCAACTTTAGCGCTTATTCGTTGTACAATTCTCGCAAAAACGTATCGACGGTATAATGCCACAGTTTTCGGATCTAGAATGCTAATGTTCACGTTGTTAGTAACAAATATAAGTTTAAAAATATTAGTTTAAAAATATAAGCAAATATAAGTTTAAAAACTCGACAACTATTTCCATCGAGTTGTTAAGGTTCGTTAAAAGCAACTTTGTCCCAAACTCCAAGTTTATTAGTAACAGATAACCGTAATATCATATATCTCAGAAACATATCATGCTTCGAAGTAATACCCCCATTAAGAGAATCCGCAAATCCTACTGTTTTATTAAAAGTGTTAGCAATTAAGAGTGTCAAATGGTTGTTTTTAACGTGAAGAGGCAAAAAAAATCCAGTGGTACTTGCATAGACAAATTTTTTATAAAGCCAAACAACGTTTTTTTCGGGCTTTTGTTGAGCAAAAAAAAATTTTATTCATAAGTTATATTGCGCCTTTTAGCTTTGTTTAAGTCATTAGTAGATTAAGGTAAGCATGGATTGCAGTATCATTTAACCACTCATCTGAACTTAGTGTTGCTAAATCTTCACTGTTAATTGAGAACTACCAATAATAAATTTTTTTTGGGGTAACTGCCCAGCAACTTGCGATTCAACGTTCAAGTGTTCCGTTGAAATTTTTTTCATATGTGATGTGAATTCGTTAAACTTTGTTCATTGAGACAACCACTTTTTTTGCATTGTTGTCATAGTCACTCTCGGCATCAGGAGCTGCATTGACACCTCAATTTCCAATTATAAAGTATGTCTTAGAGTGAACGGTAGGTTCCATTTAGTCTCTGTTGTATTATAATCAACTTTCCTTCCTTTATTAGTTTCAGTACATCCTGGATGATACAGTTAAAATGTTTTTTCAAGTTTTGTATAAAATATTTAAATCTACTTTCTATAAGAATCGTAAAACTTTATAATATAGACTCTCTAAATAATTTTTCTTTAAAAACCAGAAATTTTTACTTTTAAATATTATTTTGTCATATTATTTTTTTTTATATACTTTATTACCATACTTTCATATATATGTTAAACTTTTAACCAATAAAAAGGTAAACTAATGAATGGGTTTTGCAAAATTACAGACTTTTAGAAAAATAAAGTAAAGTCGGCTATAAGGTTGGGTCTAACCGGGCCGGCTTTTAGGTTTTCGACCCATGCCAGGTCAGCCCGGCTGGGTTTTAGGCATTACAAAATCAATTTTTCACTGAAAAACAAGAGATCAAAAGTTTTCTCTCGCTGAGCCTTAAATAAAAAATCAAAATAGGCTATTAAGTTTAATGATAATTATCAGGTAAAATAGCCATGATCTCCAATTTTGGTTTTTAAACAAACTTAGCGACTTGTAATTTATGTATAATCTCTTAAGAAAAATATATCATAATGTGTTATTTTCTAAATGCACTTAAGGCTGGGATGAAAATAAACAAAAGTATTAATTTCATCACAATATTACGTACTTATAGACTAATCCATATGTCAACCAGAAGCAATTGTAAAAAAAAAATGCTTTACAGGAATTGCCCCTTAAACTTTTTAACATCGATTAATGATTGCATTTGTTCCAATAATTTATCATCTGAGCTATCATTTGAGGAGATTCATGCGTCGTTTAAATTTATTAAAAAAAAAACAAAGCCCCTGGAGCTGATAAAATAAAAGAGAACATAGTCTTAAAACGTTTTGAACAATTAAAAGATATTCTTATTAAAGTTTTTAGAGCGTCAATACAATAAGAAGTTTTTCCTGATCAAGATAATCCAATATACAAAGAATGAGACAAAACAAATATATGTAATTACCGACCTTTCTCTATTTTATCAACATTTTCAGAAATCTTATAAAAAATTATTTACAATAGATATTTTAATACTTATTTTAAGGAGAAGAATTTTTTTTATAAAAATTAGTTTGGTTTTAAATAAAATAGTTTTACTGAGCATGGAATCATCCAAATCGTCCGTGAAAGCTCTAATTCTTTTGAAAAATCAAAATTCACTTTAGGTTTTTGGATTTATCAAAAGCATTTGATACAATAAATCATGGCATTTTGATTCATAAACCTAAATATCATGGAGTGGATCGATTTCTTAATCAATCTTTATCAAAAAAATGTTTTAAATATTTCATGTGGTGTTCCGCAAAAATCCACTTCTTTTTTTTTACATTAATGGTTTGCATAAAGCTTCAAATTTTTTAAGTATTATGTATGTGGATGATACTAATTTTTTTTTTATCTGATAATAATATTATTAAACTCTTCACTACTATTAATGAAGAACTTAGAATAATTTCTAGCTGGCTCAAATGCAATAAACTTACCTTAAATAATAAAAAAACAAAACAGATTTTCATTCATTTGATAACTAAAAACCCCCAACTCTACCTGATATTTTTATAGACCTAATTCAAATATAAAGGGATTGCATCACAAAATTTTTAGGCATATTTCTTGATGAGAGCACCACATGGAAGCAATATATTGATTATGTTGGTACTAAAATTTCCAAAAATTGTGGAATTCTTGATAAGGCCAGAATTTATATTAGTAAAAAAATTTTATCCCAACTATATTATACATTCACTCATATGCTATATGAATTATGCAAATATTGCTTGGACAAGCAATGAAAAAAGTAAGTTACAATCTTTCTATCGCCGTTAGAAATATGCTATAAGTCTAATTAATTTTGCTGATCGTTTTCCTCACTCTAAACAACTTTTTTTTGAAACGAGAATGCTTAAAATTTACGAACTTAATATTTTTAATATTTTATGCTTTGTATATATATTAAGTTATTTGTATGTATATTGAACCAATGCATTGTAAATGCAACATTTCAAAGAGCCACTTGTCATGAAACAAACATACTAGACTTAATAATAGTAAATACTTCCAATAGAGTCAAATGAATTTAACATAGAGGTTCTTTAGGTAACAGAAATCAAGGTCATCACGTAACAACGTAACAATACATTATAAGTGAAAATTTTGTAAGCAAGAATAATACCTTTAAAAAAAAATTTAAATCAGGAAATTATCTCAAGATATCAAACTACATACACTCGATAGATTGGAATACTATTTTCTTGATCAAAAAAATAAACAATTGTTGTGAAATTTTCATTTACCATTAACAAATAGCTTGAAAAAAATTTATTTCATTAGTAAAAATTAATCATGATAACAGAAAAATTTTTCTTAACAAAGAGATTATAGCTGGTATCAAAAAAAGAATAAACTCGGGTCTATTAATAGATTCTCTTGATGGAAAGATAGTTTAAAAAAATCCCAATAAAATGAAGCAAAAAGAGAAATATATGAACAAATTTAAAAAATAAAAAGAGTACGAAAAATACATAGCTAAAAAAGCAAAATCCAATGCAAAATTTCTGCTTAACTATATCAACAGAAAACGAAAAATAAAAATTATTTAATTTCAATTGAAGATTAAAATTCTTGCATCATTACGGACCAAAAGCAGATCGCTGATACTTTGAAAGAATATTTTTAATCAGTATTTATGGGAGATAAAGATGATATTTTACCAAAATTTGAAAAAAAGTGTTTAAATTTATTACAGTTTATTAGTATTACCTCAACTGAAGTTAATAATATGAGAAATGCTATAAACCAAAAAATATCGGTTTTACCAGATGAGATTCATCTTTTTGTATTAAAAGAATGTGTAAATGGTTTTTCTAATCCATAAACTTTATTATTTAACAAATCAATTTATGAAGGTGTAGTACCTATTTCATGAAAGGCAGCAAACACAACGCTCTGTTTAAAAATGGCAGTAGAAATAAAGTTTTAAACTATAGGCTAGTTTTTTTGACTTCAATTCTTTGTAAAACTTTAGAATGTTTAACATCTAACCAATTCTTACATTATTTAAAGATTAACAATTTGTTATTTTCTAATCAACATTGTTTTACAAAAGGTAAAAGATACACAACTAATCTACTAGAGTACATGGATATAATGACAACAGGTATTGTAAATGGTAAATCATTTGATTTACCATTTGCAACACCTGTTGTTACTATATCGTAAATTGTATTTTTGAAGTTTTCTGCTCAACTTCAATAAGATTACTTCAATAAGATGATTAAAGAATATGTGTGCATAATATAAATAATACATTAAGGTAATTGCAGACATTTTATGTAAAGTACTAATGCTGCTTCTTCAAAGTTTTTAAATCAAATTGCACAGATTATTTTCATATCTATACAGAGATTATTTTGATATCTCTAAAAAAATTTATATTTTGAAAGGTTAATTTTTTTATTAATTTATTTTCAGTAAATAAATAAAACTCAAACAATTTCATATTCTAAGTTAAATGGTAGGGGAGTAGAACTTTGAATATTTTTTGGTAGCAACCTCTACTACGAAATTTTTTTAGACATTGTACCGCAAGTTTCTGTGCTTGGTCAAATTTTATTTTTAATATACATCAATGATCTTCCAAGTCAACTTATAAACCAATTGTTGTTATAAGCAGATGATTGTAAAGTAATAGGTGAAGTTAATAACGAAACGGATGCACATGTTTTACAAAATGACATTGCTATGTTAGAAAAATGGGTAATAAACTGGAAAATACAATTCAATATTGAAAAATGTAAAATCATGCATATTGGTAAAAAAAAAATTAAAGTTATAAATATTACATGGCTAACAATAATTTAAAGCAAAAATTAATTACAACTGAATTGGAAAAGGATTTAGACGTAATAATGAAAGATATTAGCTGTTAACCGGTAAAATCAAAAAATATAGAGAAAACTTTAATTTCATTCAGAATATTGTTATAAAAAAACACACACCATCAGAAGCATTATCAATATTTGTGGAAGTTGATATGACAAGAAGAAAATATGAAATAATTCATGCGGCCAACAAAAATATTTATCCATGTTATTCGCTTTGAAAAAATTAAAAAAATAATGTTATTCGCCACAAGAGTCAATGACAGTTTTAGAAACGTGTTGCGAAATTAAACTACAAAATATTCTTGAACATACATCTAGACATTAGTGAGAATATTTAGATAAATTTTTGGAAACCTTTATCTAAATATTTAAGAGATGATGTCAAAATGGGGTTGTGATGGCTAACAGCAGCAAAAATTTAAACGAAAATTTTAAAATACTTCAGATAGCGACTCTAACATCTTTCAAAGTTCATTTGAACCTCTAACGTCAAAAGATTTTAAGGCAGAGGCTTAAAATAAACACTTCTGTTATTATAGACAGAACTTCTCGGTAAAGTTTTTTAGAGAAATTTGGAATAGGGATATTTTAAACAAATCTCTGTAAAGTTCCAGCCCTTCGTTGAGGAGTACCAGAAAGAAGAAAGTGCAAAAATAAAAGATATTATGTATCAGTGAGGCATTAGAGTTCTTACTACAGAATCAAAGATCAAACTACAACAATATGAAGAGGAGGCATCTAGAAAAAATGAATCAGATTAATGTTCAAGACATGTACCATAAAATATCTACGTGGACATTTGAAAGGATAATAATTTAACTATTGTATTTCAATATTGGGTGTTATTTATATCTTAAAAGTACATATATTAATACTCTTAAATTTCACTTAATAAAGTTTGTTAAGTTTTGTACGTAAAAACGCACGTACATTGCGTTTAACACATCATCAGCTTTTGCACAGTCTTTTGCTGAATTTTCTTGGAGCTCTAATCTATTTATTTTTAAAGTTTTTAATGTTTTTGGCTTCTTTTACATTGAACCTTAGTTTTCTTTTGACAAGAGCCCAATATCTTTCAATAGGACGTAGCCAGGGACAATTCAGTGGGTTGCAGTGTTTTTCAAGGAAATTTACTTTATGTTCTCTAAGCCAGTTTAAAGTTTTCCCAGAGTAGTGACATGGTTCTAAATCGAGCCAAAATAACGGGTTACCTGTGTGTGTTCTTATAAACGGCAGAAGGCGTTTCTTGAGTAATTCCTTTATGTAAATACTTGTGTTTATTGTTTCGGTAGTCACAAAACAAGAGCTTCTTTTACCACATTCACAAATCGCTTGCCAAACTAAATATTTTTTAGCAAAATTTTGCATTCCAATGCATTTATAATTGGAATTTAGTTTCTTTCAATTAATTGCTGAAGAATATTGGTTTCCTGGAAGAGATCGGAAATATGCAGCGCAATAAGTTTCATTGTCAATAATCAAAATTTTTTTTTTAGCACAAAATTTTTTTTTTAGCACATAACTTTGAACAACATTTTCTTGCTTTTCTTCTCGAGAAGTAATTTTTTTCTTTTTATTAGGTTTATAACCATAATTTTTTTTTCACTCTTTGTATAGTGGAAGCACTTATCTTGAATT
This sequence comes from Hydra vulgaris, assembly GCF_022113875.1. Taxonomy (NCBI): domain Eukaryota; kingdom Metazoa; phylum Cnidaria; class Hydrozoa; order Anthoathecata; family Hydridae; genus Hydra; species Hydra vulgaris. Next base: position 45,486,432 of record NC_061165.1, read on the forward strand.
TATTCGCTAAAGTTTAAACAGAAGTCTCCGTTTTCTGCCTAAGGCATCTTTAACTTTTTTATCAAGATCTCGTCTAACAAAACATTTTTTTTCCACTTCCTGGTTTCCTTTTGATTGTACTAGTGTCCTGAAATCGTTTCATAACGCTTTGCATTGTTCTCAAAGCAATTTGCAACTCTTTAGAAACTGTTTTGTTTGGTACACCAGAATTTTCAATGAAAAAATGCAACGTTTTTTCTCGCTTCCTATCTCTATTTGATTACATTTCAATTGAAACTAATTGTTTTGATAACAGACTTATTTGAATTTTGAATAATACTAATACAATGACATTTTAAAACAATTAGCTAACTAAAATGATACACGCTTTCTGGTATATGACTTATTATTACTCGTTTTTAGTATATTTTTTTATTTCAAAATATACTAAAAATTTCATAAAGTTTCAAATTTTTGCCTTGGTGGTGCCCTTTAGCTTGCACACATAAAAACAACCGAAGCTGCTTAAATCTTTTTTAAATGATGTATTTAAATTTTTAACGTTACTGCCAGATTTTTTTTTATTTCTTCCTTTTTCGTTAAATAATTACCCAGTATCTTTTAATAACTCTCAAAGCAGGCTATAAGACATGTTTTCTACCATGTCATTTAATGAGAGATAGAAGACATTATTGTAAACACTAATAAGCCTTTATTTAACCAGAAATTGTGAACTCTTAAATATAGGGTGCTAATTTTTTGTCACATCAGCTTGCAAAATCAAGATTTTTTTAGCAAGCTTGTTATGTTTTGTTTATTTTCAATAATTTTCAATAGTTTCATTATTTTCAGTAGCACAGTATTCATGTAACTATCTGCAGTTAGTTTTTACACATTTATTTTTAAATTTCAGAACGGTTGGGCTTATTTCCTAATTTGGAAAAATAAAGACCATGTTTATTTTGAACTTTTGCAACAAACTAGAAGAAAAACTCTATCTTTTTGCGCGTTCCCATAGTAAGAAGCTGGACGTAATCTTAATGGTGTTTACCAGTTTTCTAACCAGTTTTATATTTTGAAAATCCTCCTTTCTATCACCAACAGGTAAACATTTAATCAATTTTTTTAGGGGAAAGACGTTAAATAACATAACTAACAATTCAGGGGTGTTTTGGAACTGTTTTTAGCAAATATTTACGCATGATATTTTCCCTAACGTTGTCTTTTTATGACATTTTAAAATCTTACTTTTAGTTAAAAGGTCGATAAATAATTTGTAAATGTTGTTTTGTCTGCTTTAGTTGCCATCTGTTTTTTTTTTGCTGATATTATTACAATATTTCAAGGGAGTATAGATACCTTGTTATTAATTTAAAATAAAGAGATATATTAATAGTATAAATTTATATTTATTTATATATATTATATTTTTTAGAGAAGTCATTAAAAAAAAACTCTGTTCATTATTCTCTCTCTCTCTCTCTCTCTCTCTCTCTCTCTCTCTCTCTCTATCACTCTCTCTCTGATAACAAAATGACTTAAATAAAATGCAAAGGTGACCTTAGTCTATTTTTAATAAATGTAATGGAAAAATACTGTTTTTTTAGTAATTTAAATAATTTAAATTGTAAAGTTTGCTTTATTTAATAAAAAATTAAATTTTTTTAAACTAACATTATAACTATATATAAGTAGATTCTGTTATCACATATTATCACATAAAATGTACTATAATAACAAAAATATAATATATTATAATTATAAAAGTTACATATATATTAAAATAAGAGTAATAAAAAAAGCTCACTATAGCTTCCATTTTTAATTTCGTATGCCATAGATATAAGAATGTCAAAATTCTCTATATCTGTATACGAGTTTCCAGTTAAGCTTATAAGAAGTTTGTTATTTCCATTACCAACAGCATAGATGTATCCATTACCATTACCTTCAGAGGAAAATCAGAGAATAATATACTGTTTTTCTTTTAAAGATAAACTTATAATATTTCTTTATTGTCTTATTTAAAAAAGCAAACTATTTATAAGTAATAAAAAAAAATTTTTTGAGGCGATAAGTATCCTTTTTATATAGATAAAGTCTGCTTTTTTATTGAATTTTGACAGCCTAAAACTTATTAAATAACGTGAATATATATATATATATATATATATATATATATATATATATATATATATATATATATATATATATATATATATATATATATATATATATATATATATATAAAGTATAATTAAATAGAAAAATACAACTTTATAATGGAACTAAAAGTTTCATGCCTATCGGCAATCTTCAGCCATATATATTTCATTATCTATTCTTTATCTCTATAAATCTCTAAGTGGAAAGAGGGAAAAAGGGAAAGGGGAAAAGGAGGGGGGGGGTTAATATATATGGCTGAAAATTGCCTATAGACATGAAACTTTTAGTTCCATTATAAAGTATTTAATTATATTCTATATATATTTTGATCTATTTTGTAAAAATTGCTTTTACATTATATTGATCACTCTCAAGTAAACAAGAGGATTTGTATCTCAACCAGATACAATAATAAACACCAATATATTTCCTAGCATTAAATTAATTTGGAATTAATTCAATTTAGAATAAAAATATCAACATTTAATATATATATATATATATATATATATATATATATATATATATATATATATATATATATATATATAAATATATATATATATATATATATATATATATATATATATATATATATATATATATATATATATATATATATATATATATATATATATATATATATATATATATATATATATATTAAATGTTGATATTTTTATTCTAAATTGAATTAACTCCAAATTAATTTAATGCTAGGAAATGTATTCCATTTTAAAATACGCTTTAAATCATCCATTAGCCATGTTTAAATATAAAACTTAGATATTGAAATCTTTTAAAACCTTACAAGTGTTAAAATGAGGACGTTTTAATATAATAGACAATGTTTAAAAACTGTTCATGACTTACTTGAATTGAAAGAATTGTTGGGAAGGTTTGAAGGTGAAAGATCAATACTTTTAATAAAACCTTCCATTTGATAGTTTCCATTTTGAGTATCGAAAGAATATGCTGCAATACGATTGACAAAACTGCCTAAAAAAATAAAACAGATTTATCTATTTTATGGTGTGTAGTTTCGCACGTTTTTCACGTGCAAATAGACTATATTTAATTATAGTCTTTTTGTAAGTTTAATTAGAAAAAGAAAGACCATCGAATTTAAAATGAATTTAAAGAAATTAGATTTTTTACTATTGGTTTTTAACTTTAAAATTAAACTAGCGCAGTGGAGTACTGACGTAGTATTTACGTTGACTGACTTTTGAAGTAAATGCGCACCTTGTGTATATACATATTGACTGCTTATCTAGGGATAGGCACAGTGTAGTATAAATACAATGACGAAGGTTTTGGCTTGGGCATGTAATCTTTTAGTTTTAAAAAAAATATTTTTCAGTGTTTATCTTATCTATTGACATGTTTTTTGAATAAAAATTTAATTATAATTAAGTAATTTTATTTATTTTTATTATAATTGATCAAAAAAATTATATTGCTTTCGAAATATATAATTGAAGTTTCAAAATATAAAATTAAACATTTTTTGTTTGTGAGAGATTTCATATTAAAAATGTAACTAAAATATTTTTTTTTAAAGTGCGATTAGACTATAATAAGATATACCTTTTATTGTAATGCTTATGTTATTAAATTTTGTTTGTAACAATTATGAGCTTAAACCTTTTCTGATATTACAAAATTATTTAATAGAAAAACGTTAAACACATTTATTTAAAACGTGTATACAATTAAGATAAAATATCAATAAATATTGAAATATTGTAATGTGAAATATTGTATATATATTTATAAAAATCTTATAAAAGAACCTAGTGCAAGAAATAAAAATTATCGGAAATTAAAGAACTTTTTAGTATTTTATTAATTTCAACATTCTTAACTTCATAATAATCTTTCATAACTTTCATATAAAATGCTCAACCAATCAACATTATTCTTGTGACTTATATTGATATATCTTACAACAAACTTGTCTAAAACTGAAGAAAGCTATAGAGAGAAATAGCCTTTTACATTTCGTTTTAAACTTACGTCACACATTGTTAGTAGTTGTTGCTTTTTTCTCTTTATGAAATATAAATAACTTATTTTAAAAAAATGTATTCTTTCAGATATTTTCAAAGTTGTCTAAATTGTTCTAACATTTAAAAAAACACCTTTATTGAAGTATATTTTTAAAGATTTGCACAGACAGTAGAATTCCGTTAACTTGTACTCTGGATAAGTTGGTCGGATTTTTAACTATCCTTGAATATTCTTTATTAACTTTATATAAATCATCCGCTTTAGTTGTACCCTGGTTAAGTCGTACCATTTAATAACTGGTACTGTTTTTTCAGGTTCTTTCGGCAAAAAATCTATGCTTAAATAAGACATTTATTTTAAATTGCATACAAGTGCATATAAAAACAAAACTTTCAATACTCTATAAAAATGTCAAACTTAAAATAAGGCTCAAAAATAAAATACCTTTTCTTCAAATAAAATTAAACCAAATTAAACATTTTCATTGACATCTTCAACTCGATTAAGCTTTAATTTAGTTCTATTTATTATTAACTATTTTATTTAAAAATCAAAAGCATCGATTAAAAATAAAAATTTAGAACGTTCAATAAGTTAAATATCTTTGCGTTAAATAAAATTTAAGAAACTAAATATTTTCACTGATATTTTTGACTCGGGTAATTTTCGATTAAATTTCATTTACTAAAAATGTTCAAGGTTGCTAAAAGAAAGCTAACAAGTAGAACTAAAACAAAAAAAACAAAAAAAAAACAACATAATACTAAGAGAATTCGACAAAAGAGAACTATCTGTTTCTATATCAAGGAAATATGGCATTCCAAAACAAATGTTGTCTGGGTGGCCACAAAAAAAAAAACCATATCAAAATATAATCTTGATACACATAATAAGCCGGGTGAATAAATAGAGCAATTGCTCGAAAGCAATTGCTTTGAGTAAAAGTAAAAGCTAAAAGCAAATGCTCGCCGTAATAGCAATTCCTCAAAATGTGTGAATAAAGTTTTGCTAATGCTCGCAAGCAATTGCTTTTGTGTCGGAGTAAAAGCTATATGCCGTTGCGGATATAAGTAGCTTTTTTAACTTTTAATATTTAAAAATGGCTTCTTCAAACCAGATTTCAATTGAATCAAGTGAAAATAATATAGCTAGCCAAAGTTTTAACAAATGTGAAGGTAAAGTTTTTATAAACATACTGTGCGAATAGCCAATACTTCTACAAAAAAGCCAAGTTCCAAACGTTAAAATAAAGAAAAACAAAGCATTTTTAAAAATGCAAGACCAAATGTTCCAAGCAACAGGAACAAAAATTGATACATAAACATTGGCGAAAAAGATTGCCAACATAAAGACAAGGTTAAAAAAAAAGTCTGACATCCATCGAACTGGAAACAAGCCTATAAAACTTTCAGCGAGTGAAGTCAAACTTGCTAATCTTTTAGATACAGAAAAGAATCCTACCTTCACACAAATTGATGGTTAGTAAAGACAACTTTATTTATATACGTACATATTGTGTATATATATATATATATATATATATATATATATATATATATATATATATATATATATATACATATATACATATATACATATATATATATATATATATATATATATATATATATATATATATATATATATATATATATATATATATATATATATATATATATATGTATATATATATATATATATATATATATATATATATATATATATATATATATATATATATATATATACATATATATAAATACATATATATATACATACATATATACATATATATATATATATATATATATATATATATATATATATATATATATATATACATATATATATATATATATATATATACATATATATAAATACATATATATATATATACATACATATATACATATATATATATATATATATATATATATATTTATATATATATATATATATATATATATATATACACATATATATATATATATATATATATATATATATATATATATATATATATATATATATATATATATATATATATATATAAATATATGTATATTCATACAAATGTATTGCGTATATATATATGCATGTATGCGTATATATATATATATATATATATATATATATATATATATATATATATATATATATATATATATATATATATATACGCATACATGCTTAGGGGCAATGTTATATATATATGTATATATATATATATATATATATATATATATATATATATATATATATATATATATATATATATATATATATATATAATATTGCTAATGTTAAAAGTAGTTGCAGTAAGTTACTATTGTGGTTTTTTTTTTTTAATATGGTATATTTGCAGTACACCTGTTTCCAATATAATTTTATTCTTTTTATATTTTATGTAAAACTATCAATATGTTGGTGATTTTAATCTACTTAAATTGATTTATTTCTCAGGGAACACATCTTCTCAAGCATCGAGGTCAATTCCAAAAAGATTAAAACTACCTGGTGAAACTAAAGAAACAACAAAATGGACGAATACAGAGCTTCAGCGTGTGGTCATGCTGGAGCAGCTAAAATAATATTGGTTAAAAAATTTAAAGTTGAAATATACTACACCCCAACATGTATTAAATGAAGAGGAGATAGATATTGTTGTTGATATAAACGTTGATGGAAACAAAACATAAAAACGTGAAAATAAATTTTGGTTACTGTTAAATGTACAGTAGTTTTAAATTTACTTAAATTAAGTTTTTTTTTACCATGTATTTCATTTTCAACATTTAAAAACGTTATACATAGTATTAAAAGAAGGCTGAATTAATTTAAATTAATAGAAGTATCTTTATACATTTCAGTAACTGAAATCTTCTTTAAAATGTCACTTTTTTATGTTTTATTTCAAGTGAGATTTTATGTTTCATTTTATTTCTTAAATGTCAGTTATAACTTATTTAAAAATATTTCTTAAATTTATAGCATATTATAATTATATTACCAAATAATGCATATTTTAATATCCTAATAATAAAGATTTACTTACATAAAAATATTATTACATTAAGTCTATAACATATTATAACTGTGAATAAGATATTAAGTCATAAACATATTATAACTGACATTTGAGAAACTTTTGTATGTTTTACTGTAAATAAAACTTGAAAATGTTAGCACATCTTTAAAATTCTTTAAATTAGTTATTTATCTTAGAAAACGTTGAAAGTATATTTTTTATAACATAAACAATACAATAAATTAAAAAATTATGTTGTTTTCAATTTGTTACAAATAAAAAGACATTGCACTTAATTTAAAAGACATTGTCTCTTTATTTAATATTGCCAATGCACTATAATTTTTACGCTGCTGACCAAGTAAACGAAGTTTCTTCAATTACAGGAACAATTTCTTCCACATTTTTATCCTCAAAAATTGTTTAAAGTTTTTGCAATATTGTGCAGTATAAAGTTCGCAGTGATACATGTAGCAATCATCTTCGGCCTAATTTTTACCTATAAGATTATCACACCGCAGATACTGTTGAATCAACAGTAGCTGTATAACAACAGGAATATGAAAGGCACAAAAAGATTATTTCTTCCTTGTTTTTGGTTTCCAGGAGCTCTAAAAATATTAATAAGTTTATGGACTACTAACAGGAATAAAATTAGGACTTTTAGGTAAGAGGAACAATAATTTTTTGAACCTGGAGTCTTTGCGTATAGTGGCGGCAAGGACTCCTGGCTTAAAAACAATAAGTTTCAAGTCATTAACAACAAACATGTTTTGAGCTTCTGGACACTACAGACTTGGAAAAAGTAGAGATATAAAGCCGGAGTCCTTTTGGGACTTCGCATCCCTGCTGTTGATTGAATCAAACACTTTTCTTTTATTAAGCTCTTCAGCAAATTCTCCATAGGGTTTATCAATTCTTGCATGGGTGCAATCAATAGCTCCTATTGTACATGAATAGCCTCTTTCGTTTGCCCAATCCAGTTTTGCTCTTAAAATTTGTTCTTCCGTATGTGGGAAAACTGAAAAGTCTTAATCAAAATTTTTTGAAGCGTCAAAGAAAAACAGTATTGCTAAAATTGTATTCCAAAAAAATAAATGTATCAAAAACGTGCTAGTATAATTATAAATAAATGCATAACGTAAAAATATATAGATATATACATCAATAGTCAAAAAATAGTAAAATATATAGGTAATATAACAAAATCAATGCCCGATTATCAAAAAAAAACAAACTATTATAGGTGCTCGTAAATTTAGAAGCAATTGCTCGCCGTTTTTTGAGTTGAAGCTTTTTTATTCACGCGCTTTTCTCATAAGTGAGCAATCGCTAAACATTTGAGCAAAAGCTTATGAGTAAAAGCTTTCGCGTTAAAAAGAGCAATTGCTCAAAATTTTTATTCACGTAAAGTTGAGCAATTACTCCAAAAACAACGAGTAAAAGCAATTGCTCTTTTTTATTTACCCGGCCTAATATAATCTCGATAAATTAAACATTTTCAAAAACTTCGGCATAACGAGCTTCGTTTAACTCTGATATATTCTAACTCGGACAATTTTACTAATTAATAAAATTAATTAGTAAAATTGTAATTTTACTAATTGTGTAAAAGTGAAGTTCGGTTGAAGCGTTGTTTCAACGTTGTTCAACTATGTCACAACGTTAAATCAACGTTACCGTTTCAACGTTGATTATTTAACGTTATTTCAACGTTAAATCAACGTTACAGTTTAAACGTTGATTATTTAACGTTATTTTAACGTCATTATTTCAATCATTGTTGACAAAAAATACGATGTAAAATTTATGCGCGCGCAGAAATGGAAATAAAAACGTAAACATTATTTCAACGGTTCAAAGTTATAGAGATTTATAATGGAAAAAAAATGTAAATACTGAACTTATACAATATAGAATTTTCAAGAGATCGATATTTTTCGTTTAACTTGGGCTACAATGCTCAAAGACTGATATTATTAAATGTAAGTATAATACAATTTTTTCAAAAAATGATCTATTAAATTATGTTGAATTTAATGCTAAGCGTTGTTTTTTAATAGAGCATCAAGAATTAAAAAAGAAAATTGATAACTTTAAAAAAGAACTTCAGCACAAAATAAAAAAATAAAGATTTATATGGAAAATTAACTTCAACCACATCAGTTATTACTATGAAAACAGACAAATTTGTATATAAACATAATCCAAACAAATCGTGTTATTGCAATTTACTTGTATACAAACATTTATTTTAAAAATAATAGATCTTGCGACTTTTATACTGGCCTTACATCTGTCAATGTGTTTCATCAGTTAGTGCAGTATCACCATTAATCAAAAGAGATAAAGTGATATTAAAAAAAACATTTACTTCTGTTTTTTGAAATTTAAAAAAATCCTTAACTACTTGGACCAAAATAAATGTAATGCAGCAAAGATGAATTTTTAATCATGCTAATACTTGGATTATTGAAAGCTGATTTTGCTGACAGGTTTAATATATATTTTTAGGATTAGCGAATGCAATATTTTCTTCATTGTTAAAAGCTTCTAGCTCACTTTTAAACCACATGGTTTTTGTTCCAAGTAAAGATGTTATAAGACAGGCAATGCAAAACAGATTTTAGAAATTAAATTATTTAGACTAACACTAAATTTCAGATATAACAGAATTTATTATAGAAACACCTTAAAATTTTGACTTACAGAAACTAAAAGGGAATGAATACAAACATTACAACAATATATAAACATAAGTACCCGTAGCTCCAAATTCATCAACAATTTCTTTAAAAAATTTCTAAAGCTTACAGAAGCTAAATTTTGGATAAAAAAATTACATATCGCAACAACTATTTAGATTGTATTACAAAATACTCTTGTATAATGTATGATGAAGGCTTTAATATTAATTTTTTAATACAAATGAAGTGATTTTAATTAAATCCATTTTTATCAGTCACTTTAAAAATATGATGAGTATTTGTATAAAGATAATTAAAATTTGAAACAATAATATTAGCTTTACTTGTTGTTGTTTTTTAGGTGAATCAATTGCAATTGATGGAATATCTTTAAAGTGCTGAGGTAATCAAAACAATTTTTAATTATTCAGAAATTTTAAGGATTAAATTATTTAGCAAAAAATTGTTTGATAATGAGTTCAATTTAAATTAAAAAAAAAAAATTAATATTAGTTCTCGCATAATTAATATCAGTTCTCTTATCTATTAAAATTTAGAATATTTTCCAACAATTTTGTGACCTCCATGAATATGAAGGGGAAAGGTGGAAATATGCTTTAAGAGCACTCAATTATATGGTGTAGTGAAAGGTATGCCTTTATAAGATATGTAAAACTTTTTTATTCTCATTTTTTATATATTCAAAAATTTCTCCTTGTGTTTTTTTTTTTTTTTTTTTCTAATTCTTTTTTATTAACAGCTTCTTCTATTAAATACGATGGAGCGACTGAAACTTTAATTGATGGCATTTTGTCTAACTTCTAAAAATGCACTTCATTTTGAAAAGGTGGCGGAAAAGAAGAAAATTTAGATTGATTGATATAAATTTATATTTATAAAAATCAATCTAAAATTTCTTTATTGAAATATTTACATATATTTCAATAAAGAAATATTTTCTTTTTGTCTGCTAATATTTTTTTTTTTCAGTGTTAATTCAACATTAAAAATAACTCAATTATGAAAAAAGCCTAGAATTGAGTTGATGTTTTAAGTAAAATAAGAAAAGACCAAAAAGTAACTGATGTAATATTTTTATTTTTTGATAAAAAAAAAACTCTAATAATGTTTAAAATTGGTATTAATATTAATGTTTATTAGATGAAGATGAGTAAAAAATAAGTAATGTTTATTAGATGAAGATAAGTAAAAAAATAAGTTACAAGTTATTTTTCGGTCTTGTAAATTGTTTGAATGATAATTTATTATTTATCAAAATATTTTCTTTTTTAATTTTTGTTGTTTTTATATTTCAATTAAAAGTAGATACTATTGTGTCATATATTATAATATACCTTATATTATACTTTTATATTTTATATTAATAATGAGTATTTTTGTTTTTTTGTATTTCTATTTTTTTTTCAATATTCCATAATTATCTTATGTAGATGTTTATGTTTTAGCAACCTAGTATTCTTTCATTATTTGTCTTGGTTATTGAGCCTTAAGTTATTTGAGCATAATATATTCAGATCTCTACTGAATAATAGAGTAATAAATAAATTAATAAAAATGAGTTTAAAATATAATAAATTTATAAAATAAAGAAAATCTTATCTTTGCTAATAATGTCTACTAATATTATTGTTTAGCAAGTATCATGGTTATAAAATGTTCAAATTTAGCTAGTTTAATTAGGCCTGTTAGTACACTTATATTATGGTTTCTTCATTTTATATTAGCTCATGTAATTTTTTCAAAATCGAATATGCGGAAAGAAGCTGTATGGAATAAAGATTTACAAGAAGAAGTAATTCCATCTAATTGAATTAGTGATAAAACTGTCGGCTTCCAATTACCAAAGCATTGACTGCACTAAAATGCAGAGAAGAATTGGCTTAAGTTTATACAAATAAAAACTAAATTCTCTTCAGGTATTACATCTATATATTACAATTATTATTTTTTAAATAATGTGGTAAGAAGAGTTATTTTGTTGATACAAAATATATAACTATTTGTATAACTATTTCAATTCTAAAAGAAAGCAAACAGTATTGTAAAAAATTATAAACTCACAACTACAAAAGAAAAATGTGATAATGAGGATGTTGACAAGTGGATGCAAGATTTGCACACAAGTGGAAACATGGATGCAAATTTTTTACTTGTGTGGTTTGGATGGTTCTCCACAATATAATATATCTCCACAAGCATAATATTAGATTTACTTCATGTTTTTTTACAGAATAAATCAATTACAGTTAATTGGTGGAATTACCTCATTTGTAATCAGGGTGTCTGCTCCTCTATTATCTTCTAAAGAGGTAAAAATTTGGTCAAAGCTCCTTATTAATTCTTCCTTTTTTAATTTTTGATGGAAGTATAACGTTCAAAATACCCATTCTCGTTCTGCAAAACTGGTTCACGCCTTAAAGTGCATGGAATTGTAAAAAATTGCTTTAGAAAATGCATCCTATTTAACATAACAAATGACATTATTTGATCCCTGTCCAAGCCCCATAAGTGTATAAACATGGACGTTAAACCATTAATAAATGGCCACATAAAATTTCTTATAAAAATTTTATGTGGCCACCCTGAAAAATATTTTTCAATGCTAGAAATGTTTTATATTTTGATTATTAATTTATTTTTTTAATATATTAAAAAGGTTGTTTTAATTAAATTAAATATTTGAAATTATTAATAACCAACTAACAATTATATTATTTTTTAAAAATTCAGAGTATTTTCGAAAAGTTATATGGCCTCCATGGATATGAAGGGTAAAGGTGGAAAAATATGTTTTAAGAACACTAATCTATATGGCGTTGAAAAAGATATACCTTCATAAGTTGTAACACTTTTCCATTCATTATTTATTTTTTAAATCTTCCCTTTTTGACTTTTTTAATATGTTTTTTTTATTTACAGCTTCTTCTATTGTATTCAATGGACCAAAAGAACCCTCGGTTAATGGAACATTGTTTGACTTTCTAAATTACGCTTTTTTTCAAAAAGGTGGTGAAAAAGAGAAGAAAATTGTGTAGATTTTATTCAATTACATGTAAATATATGTAATATTTGAATATGTATTTTTGAATAAAACAATTTTTATCTCTTTCTTCAATCATACCTAGCTATTTTAACTAAAATAAACTGAAAAAGTTCTAATTAGTCTAAGTATAGACTATGAATAGATTTAATATCCATTATATACCTTGATAATGTACAGCAGCACAAATGTACATGCATAGTACGTTTTGATGGTGATCATATTTTGACGCACATAGCACGTTTACATACATATATACATTTTGACATACATAGCACGTTTTGATGGCGAAAAAGTGTTTTACAGTCGTTTAACGTTAATAAATCAACGTTAAAAAAACTATCATTTTAAACGTTGTATCAACGTAAATTCAACGTTGTTGTAACGTTTTTTCGCGTCGAATCAACGTTGATATAACGTTTGAATCTAACGTTGATTTAACGTTGATAAATCAACGTTGAAAAAAACTTTCATTCTAAAAGTTAAATCAACGTTAATTCAACGTTAGGTTTCAACGATATTTCAACGTTATTTGCCGGCTGGGTCATTACTTTTCTTTCTATTATAAACAAAATGTTTAAAAAACCAATCCATCGCAGTCTCTATACTGTCATGGAAAAATTAATATGTAAATATTCAAAAAAAAATGGTTTTTTAGATTTTAGACCTAATATTCACGTTGAAAAAACTGACTTTGAAACCACCAAACCCATTTAAAAACCCAGTAATAAATATTTTGAATATTGTTTATTTTTTAATTTTTAAAAAGTAATATAATTATTACTAAGATATTAGGTTCATTAATTCTTATTTTCAGCAAGGTTTGTCAGTTAAGGATATGTCTAATGAAAATAATTATTCATAACTTTTTTGGTGAACACTATTCTGAATTTCATGATTTAGTTACAACTTATTGGTATAAATATTATAAACGTCTCAATGTAAAACAAATTATGAAAATATTATACAACATCATTCAGTATGAAAAAAAATAGTTAAAAAAATGATTGAAAAAACTTAAATTAAGTTAAATAAACAAGTCTTAAGTATACATTAAGTCAAACTCTTCAGGTAGTAGCAGGCTTAAAAATAGTTTGACCATTTATCAAATAAGAAAAAAAATTGTAAAGTAGCAACTATTGACTTTGTTGAACATTGAGTTAGTTGTTCAGTTACATGTTAGTTGTTATAACCTTTTTTAAATGACTAAAAAATTAGTAAATAAATTATCTTTAAAACTGGTCCATGATTCAGAATATACTCAATAAAAACTTAACAAATCTTAAGAAATTGAATTTAAAAATAGTAAAAACAAGTTTGATAACATTTGTTTGAGAAATAATGCTCTTAGTTAAGGTAAAAATTCTTATTCTGCAACATAGTATAACATTTGGGCTGCTTCCTAACAATGTTTTCCAGAGTTAACATTACGGATTGCTACTAAGATCATATAAAAGAAAACTTAATCAATCTGAAGAAACTAGTTATTAACTCAAAAATGTATCAAGAAAAATAACATTAATGATTTATTAAAAGAGCTAATAGTATTTGTGTTTAAAATACATATGCAATTGATAATTATTATCATTTTTATTTATTTTTACAATCAGGAACAGCCACGATATAAAATGTTAATATTTAACAATGCTTATGTAAATATACAATCAGAAGAAATATTTTTAATAATATTGGTTTATTTAGAAATTTTACCTAAAGAAACCTTCTTGTTAGTGTTGAACTTGAACTTTACTATGGTTATGTTGTTTTGTGTGAAGTTCTAGTACATTTATGCACACAACGGTAAGACTTTGTTAACATTTTTTATTTCACAAGATGTTCACAGTTAGCTTACCATCTGAGGTGCCAGGATGTTAAGTCATTAGTCAGGATGTTAAGGTCCTAGTTAAGCAAATGGTATTACGTTATTTAATTGCTACCACCTTCATTATCCTTTTAACTTGATTGTCATTTAGTCTCAGGCTTTCTCTAAGCAAAAAGCACTAAAAATGCATTTTTTTCCATTATGGGATAAAAAGTATTTTAAAAATTGCCAAATTTCATTGGTTGATTGACATTATTTAAGTCATACACCTGGCTAGATGAAATGACAAAACAACTCTTCCTGTGCTTTAAAGATAATCTACCTCACCTCTGTCTCTAAAATCCCGAGGAACTCTGGCCCTAGAAAAAATCTTTCTAAAAATAAAATGCCCACGGTAAACATCCTTTAGCAAAATAATTTTCCCGGAAAATCTCAAAAACAACAGCAAAAAAAAAATTGTATTTTTTCAAATGGAAAATTTATCTGTCTAAACCAAAACCCTCTGGCAATGTATGTTCACTCGTTGTACGTTCTACCTATTAGTCAGTCAATGTATGTACATTCCTTGCATGTTCTACTTATTTGTCAACCAATGCATGAAAAATAAAGGGTTAGGGTTTTGCTTGTAACTAATATTGTTTTAAGTTTCCCATACATTATTACATCTTGTAATATTCTATGTTTGTAACATAATATCTATGTTTAAATATTAATATTATAAGCAAATTTTTAATTGATGTCGAAGCTGTTATTCGCTGTAAAAAAAAAAAAAAAAAAAAAAAAATTCAAGGTTTTTTTTTTAGAAGGATTATTTTTTTGGATATTAATAATCAGAACAAAATTTTGTATAAAATAGTGTTTATAGAAATTTAATTTGAAGCTTGAAAATCAAAGTTATTTTGGAATATTTTTTTTTAATTTTAACAGACTTTAAAATGAGTTTAACTTAAATTTAAAATAATATAGAATAACCTATTTTTACATTATAATTTTATTTGGTTTACAAATAAAAAAAAAATGATAAAAATAATAATTAAGCTTTCAATTTTTTATTAAAACTTCGATATTTAGGGATCCCATCCGTAATTAGCCATTTCTAAGGTACCATAAAAGAGGGTGAATAGGAATAGTAAAGCTATAGGGACAGAAACCAGAAAGGTAATTTGAATGTTTGCACAGTGACAAGAAAAGCTGACCAATTGAATCTTTTTTTTAAATTTAGACTTTATATAGGTCTATATAGTAGGCAACATTTTTATTTCGATGTGACATTACCTGCTGCAATAGTTTATGTTAAAAAAAGAAGCCTTAAAATGAAAAAAAAGTTATTAAATAAAAAGCAATAAAGGTGCTATTGTGAATATTTACCAAACTCAATAAGCTATTTGATGAAGCTGTTAGAGACTACAGAATATAAACCATAAGTTACCGGATATATTTTGATTAATTTCAAGTATCCATATTGGGATAGTTGTGAAAGTCTGCTCAGAACTGAAGAAAAAAGTGAAAATTAAATCTTCATCAAATTGATCAATTTTGTACGCGGAAAAATGTCTTTGAACGTTTTTGCGACTTGAAAAATACAGAGACTGGTCGACCTTTATTTTTCCCCAAGTTGAGAATAAGTCATAGCTCAGCTATTCTCAAATAATAGGATGTACTTATCAATCAACACTTAAACATAGAGATGTTTTTAAATTCTTATTTTGTTATTACCATAACCAGTGATACCCGAACCATCTTATTTTAGTATTATTTAAGAAAATAATGGATTTGAATATTATTTAGTCATATTCCAAATTATAATAAACTGTGCTTATTTTATACTTTTACAACTTAATTTGTATAATTTTTTTTTTTAAATAATGTTTTTTAGATATGATTGTGCCTCATTTACGTTTTACATAAACATGCAATATTCTACAAATTGATGCTATGAATTGCAACATTGAAAAACTGCAGAAATAAAAATTTTAATAATAACTTGTTGTTTTATAGTGAATAAAGGTTTTGTCCAATTTCGTGTCTTGTTAATGTTGATTGTTGCCAGCACACTTTAACTACCCATTCACATTTTTTTAAAAATGAAACAACACTCTTATTATACCCATAATATAGGTGAAATAGAGATAAATATCTAAAACAGTTAGTACCTATATTTACCATACACGCAGGGTCAATAGGGACTGACAGAAGACAAAAAAAATAAGGTTAATAATTAATTTTATTTATCAAAAAAGTTGTAGTGTTATTGAAGCAGTATACGGTGATGCTTTAAAATAAAAAATGTTCACGCCATTTTACGATTAAAATGTAAATTATATATTTTTCGGATTTTTAAATAAACCCAATTTTGCATTTCGTTTTTAATATGAAAGTTTCTTGTCAGAAACGGATTGACCTGATGGTCATAGATTTTTTTTGATCTAGTAAACTCATTACGTAAAGGAATAACTCCTAACATACTAAAGGAGAGTAAATGTAAAACTTTATAAGCAACAAAAAGCTGCACGCATACAAATAAGTATAGCTACTAACCACAACAAAATTGGTATAATAGAGAAACTATTTAATAGCAACTGATAAGTAATTAATATTAAACAAAGCAGCAAAGCTTCGGAAAATTTTACATATATATAAGTTGTAATATAGCATTATTTTACATTAAATGCTTTTGAACTACAAAACAAACAATTTTTTAAATTTTCACAAAATAATTAAAGGTTTAAAGACAATGCTTTATTAGAGCAATTCAATGAAAAAAAAAGATCAGCCTTCTTATAGTTTAGATTAACAAACAAAGTCTTTTTAGAGTTTTTAGATTCAAATTGTGTAGGCCTGTTCCCAGTAAGCATAGATCGTTTTTAAAGCGTTTAAAAAACGTAAAAATCCGTTTTAATAGGTTTTTTAAACGTTTTAAAAACGTCCAGTGCTTTCTGGGTTATATAAAGCTTTAGTACAAATTTCTTTTTTAAAAAACTCTTATGTTTAATATTTTTATCATCAATATAACCAATAATAATCAATAAGTTTGTATAAAAATATTGCAACGACTACTGCATTAGCCTAAAAGTTATACTGTATAAAGTACTTCACCACTAATGTTTAATAACTGCAACTAAACTAAGTACTTATAGACTCCTAGGTTTGCGATATTAAATTTAACGATAGACACATTCATAGATTTTTTTACATTTTCTTTAAAACATATATTATCTTCTCCCATTTCATCCAATTTCAATAAAAATAGAAAAAGTCTCATCTCTAAAATAAACTTTATTGAAATTTTAATTTTTTAGTGAAAATTTTCTTGCCCAAGTAGATTAAAACGTCAAATATGCAACGAAAAAACAATGTACTCCAAAGTGAAAGTTTATGAAAAAATCAATAGTTTAAAAATTAGAAACTTGTGCCAAAGATTTATTGTGTTAACATGTGTAAATGCCTTATCAATAAAATAAAATGATATGCCGAATTATATCATGTAATTTGACAAAAATAACTTAATAGACTTTGTTTAGTTAAAATATCAAATTTACTTGCAGATTAAATCTATCAAATTATTTAGGAGATCACATGTGAGAATTATTAAAATATGGTCCACCAAATCACCAAATATGTTACGCAAATAAGTCTTCTTGCCATTGGGTTAACAAGCACAGTTGACCGAATAGTTTTATTGCTTTTTGCGAAAAGTTAACTAATAACTTCTATTTTAAATGATTCAAACTATTTATTAACATATTTCAAATTTTTTTGTTACGAATTTGAGTGAAATAGTTATTTGGCTATTACATGATAGTTTAAATCGAAGATGATTCTCCTATAGGAGTTTTACATAAAACCAGTTGAGTAAACAGCTTTTGTTATGTTTGAAAAACAAATTTGGATAGGGAATATTCATTCTCAGTTTTTAAGTTATAAGTTCTAGGTTAGTTGTAGTTTAAATTAATAAAATTTTATACTTTTAACTTTTTGTTTGATAATTTTCTTTTAAGTCATATTTTCAAAAGTAAAAATCTATTTGTACCACTTTTTGCAGGTTGTCCAGTCCATTTCAATTTTTCCAAAAGTGTATATATATATATATATATATATATATATATATATATATATATATATATATATATATATATATATATATATATATATATATATATATATATATATATATATATATATATATATATATATATATATATATATATATATATATATATATATATATATATATATATATATATATATATATATATATATAAATAAATATATATATATATATATATATATATATATATATATATATATATATATATATATATGTATATATATATATAAATGTATATATATGTATATATATATATGTATATATATATATGTATATATATATATATGTATATATATATATGTATATATATATGTATATATATATATATATATATATATATATATATATATATATATATATATATACATATATATATGTATATATATATATATATATATACATATATATATGTATATATATATATATATATATATATATATATATATATATATATATACATATATATATATATATATATATATATATATATATATTTATAAAAAATATTTATATAAACAATGAAATATTAAATAGTAGTAGAGGGCTTTCAGTATTAATCATCAGTAGTAGTATTGCAAATGATTTTGATTTATGTAAAAAGTTTTATAATAGAAATATTTAATTGCAGTTTTGCAAGTATGAGTTATCATTGTTATGTTATTATAAAAGTTCTATTTAATATTTTCTTAGTAATATTTTAATAATATTTTAGTAATATTTTAATAATAAAAGAAAATTTTTCATTAAAAAAATTAATTCATTTTTTAAATATTTTTGTTTTGCTTGGCTTCATTTTTTCTTCGTATTGTTTAAAAATAAATTATTTAATATTTTGGTAAAAGGTCAGCATAAAACATTTATGCAGAAAATGCAGACGAATATTATAAAGAGGTTTTAGAAAAGCTAAAAGATAGTTTACCTACAAGTATTAATGATCAATTATACAAAATGTGAAGGTCTTAAAGAAAAATTGATTTGTCGATATGAAGAATGTAAGTATGAAGATAAAGATCGCATAGATATTAAATGGGCAAAAAAAAAATGCTTCTACTAAGTCTTCTTTTGATAAAGACCGTTTATACATATGATATTTGTAATGATAACCATATATCAGAAATTTTATCTTCAAAAAACTGGATAAATACAATACCAAAAAATACAGCCTAAGGTCGTCAACTTATCCACTTCGCCAATAACATCTGTCCAGCAACAAAAGAAAATTTTCTACATATGAAATTGGACATTAGGCAGTTCACACAAAAGTTTTGACTCTGACAAAAAAGTTTTCAAAAATCTTTCAAAAATGATTGCAAAACATAAATGTTTAACACAAAACGAAACTGATTACATCAAAAATTTCGAATGGAAATCAAGTGTTTTTTATGTAATCCCTAAAATTCATAAATGTAATGAAATCATTAAAGAGATTCACGAACCTAGCTCTCTATTTATCAAAATAAAACCACCAAAAGATTTAAAAGGCTGGTCGGTTATTGCTGGACATTCACCAACATTGCATTTAAGCCAACATCTTCACATAATCCTATCTCCTATTACAAACAAACAAAAGACTTTTGTAAAAGATGACTTGGGTTTTTAAATAAAAATTTCACGAATAATGGATCCAGATAGTGTTATACTTTGTTAGACA
This sequence comes from Hydra vulgaris, assembly GCF_022113875.1. Taxonomy (NCBI): domain Eukaryota; kingdom Metazoa; phylum Cnidaria; class Hydrozoa; order Anthoathecata; family Hydridae; genus Hydra; species Hydra vulgaris. Next base: position 45,506,947 of record NC_061165.1, read on the forward strand.
TTGTAAATCTTTACAGAAGCATTCCACATAACCTTGGTTTAGAAGCATTAGAATTCTGGGTTGATAAACATAAAAATGTTATAGCCGAAAATTTACAACTGATTTTATCATAGATTCATCTTCTTGTTTTCTTAAAAACAACAATTTTTACTTTGACGATCAATTGTCTCGCCAAATTACAGGAACAGCCACATATTTTGCACTAGACTATGCATGTTTTATAATTGGCTTTTTAAAAGAAACAATACTTTTTCCAAAAAATTTTCCAAAAGAAGAAGTTAAAATTATTAAACAGTTTTATTTTAGATATGTCGATGATGGCTTCAACATATTGCTAAAATGTATAGATATTGCTAAGTTCCAAACGTCCATTACAAAATTAAATAATTCAATTAATTTTACATTTGATTAAAATGCAAATATATAATGCAGTTCATTTTCTAGACATTTCGGTTATTTTTGAAAACAACATTAATACGGATACATTAAAACGGATATTTTTTCACGAAGAAACAAACACTTATGACTTTTTAAACTTTAACAGTCATCATCCGTATCATATAAAAAAGAACATAACTTATAACCTTGCTAAAAGAATATTGTTTTTACGTCTGATTATGCTACAAAAAAACTACGTCTAGCAGAACTCAAAAAATTATTAAAAGAGTGTCATTACCCTGTTTATGTAATAGCAAAAGCATTTCATAATGCAAAGTTACAAGGGCCAGCGCTAATGAAACAATCAAAAAAAGTCTTTCTTTTGTTTACTTCTTTCTATATTAACTTAAACTGTTGACCAATTTTGATTGAAGCTAACCTTTTACTTAGTTTATCTAATAATGAAAGATTAAAAAAGTTTTTTCAAGTATTCAACCAGTAATTGCCTATAAACAACCACCAAACTTACTAAGACAAATAACGCGCTCAAAATTTCACTCTACGTCATCGGTCAAGAGAATGGGACTATTCAAATGCAAAATCAGTCAATGTAAAATCTACCAGTTATATTTATAAGAAGTAGATAAATTTGAGACATAAATAATTTGTTGACCTACGAATATTATCTGCATAAACAAAAACCTGATACCTTCAACTAATACTTCCTTTTATAACAACATAACAATAGTATTTCATAGATACAAAAGTGCAGATCTATTATGTAACTGATACATATATCAAAATCATGATGATTACATTTGCAATACTACTACTGATGATAAATTCTAAAATGCCTCTAGTAATATTTAATATTTTCATAGAAATACTTTAATAAAAAAACTTTTTCATCAAAATATATATATATATATATATATATATATATATATATATATATATATATATATATATATATATATATATATATATATATATATATATATATATATATATATATATATATATATATATATATGTATATGTTTAATATATATATATATATATATATATATATATATATATATATACATATATATATATATATATTTATAAAATTATATATATATATATATATATATATATATATATATATATATATATATATATAAAATTATGTATATATATATATATATATATATATATATATATATATATATATATATATATAATTTTATAGTTTAGACAAAAGAGACTTTTAATGCAAAAAAAGTCTCTTTTTTCTACAATTTTGCTACCTCGACAAATAAACTACATTTTATTGTTGTCGAAAATGTCAAAGCAATTAAATTAATCCGGAAGTACATTAATTTTTTATGTTTTTTCAAAAACCGCAATAAGAATGGCTAGAAATTTTTTTTATTTAATGGTGTTTTTGTTGTTGTTATTTCAAAGTCTATTTTTAAAATATGCGCGGAGTGTTGCTACATTAACTATCTTATAACCTGACTTGCAACGGAATGTTGTTACATTAACTATCTCATTGCCTGACACGCAACGTAGTGTTGCTGCATCGACTATCTTATAGCCTGACTCGCAAGGGAGTGCTGCTATATCAACTGAGGCTTTGGTTAAGGCAGGTAGTCTATCATTTAAAAAAAAAACTTATTTGTTTTAAAAATTATTTCTTGTCTGGTTTATAAGCGCTCTCTTTAAAGCAACAGTTTATATGAAGAACCTTTCGACTAACATGCAAATTTTTTTTTTTTTTAAATAACATCGCCTCCAACAAGGCTGCAAGCAACCACCAATTAGTGTTGGATGTTACTGGAAGAGAAATGATGAAGATTGTAGAGCAAGATAACGATTGACAGACGACTTAAAAGATTGCAAGTTATATGAATCAGGAAAGCAAGATGAAGGAAGCGAATTCCAAAGAACTGATGTTCGAGGAAAAAAACTCGACGAATAAGAGTTTTTGGAACATTTAGGAACAGTGATAGAAAAAGGATGAGACTTAATTAAATGATGAGTAACACGAGAATGAATTTTAGTAGATGGCACTAGAGACGCTAGCTCTTTAGAGCAGTGCCCATTATAGTATTTGTAGAAAAGAGAAAGAGAAGCAATATTACGGCGATGTGACAGTGGTTGAAAGTTGGCTGCAAGAGCAGGTCCAACTAAGTTTACAATGCAATTTTAAACCTTGTCCAAAAGAGAAAGGGCATCATTAGAAGATCCGCCCCAGATATGGCAACAGTATTCCATACAAGGCCGGATTTGAGATTTATAGAGATAGAGAATACAATCCATAGTAAGAAAGTGTCGAGCTCGATAAAGAGATGCAACTTTAGCAGATGCTAATTTTACAACTGATTTGATATAAGGTTTTCAAGAAAGATCAGAAGTAAGAGTTAATCCTAGAAGATGAAGGGTAGATGGTGCATCGATTACATTACCGTTCATAAATAAAAGAAGGTTTAAACAATTGCGATAACGATTGGCTGAAAAGAATTGAGTTTTATCTGAACTAAAGGTCACCAGCCACTGTGAGCCCCATGCTGTAGCAGAAGTGAGATCCTTTTCAAGCTCAAATGCCCCCTACAAACAATCAGAGGGAGTTGGATTCTTATCGTAACAAGAATAAATGGTAGTATCATCGGCCACCTTAGATGTGAGAATATCTGGAAGATTGTTAATGTAAATTAGAAAGAGTATAGGGCCAGGAATTGAACCTTGAGCAACTTCTGAGGTTACAAAATTAGAAAAAGAGTGCCGTCCATCAAGGACAACATTAATACTACAATTGGAAAAGAAGGAATCTATAATCTTAAAGATGTTTCTAGTTACACCATAAAAAAAAAGTTTATATAGAAGACCAGCTGCCAAACTTTGTTAAATGCTTTAGAATTATCATAAGCCATGGCCTTAACCTCTCCACCTTTATCTAGTGCGCGATAAAACCTTTCGGTTAATAATTTAGCAAATGAGCCGTAGAACGAGAAGATCGAAATCCATATTGATGATCAGAAAGTAAGTTGTTAGATTCAAGATGAGAGATTAAGTGTTTGTTAATTAATGATTCAAAAACCTAGATTAATGGGACGGTAGTTTGACAAATCAGATCGCTCTCCAGAATTTTTAAAAATAGTGAAAACAGATGGTGCTTTCCAGCAGGCTTGAAAACAAGACTCTGATAAGCACTTGTTGAAAAAGTTTGAAAGCATAGACAACAGCTCCGGAGAACACTTCTGCAAGACTATAACAGGTATGTTGTCTGGCCCGCAAGCTGAGGAAAAGTCTAAGCAGGATATTACTTTAGATACAGAAGCTGGAGTGATACGGATGAGCAGTGGATCAACCTGTTTGACGGCTATATCAGGTAGAACGCAACTAGTGTAATCAAGAGATGATATTGATGAAAAGTTCTTACAAACAATTCAGCTTTGTCTTTAGGTGAGGTGACAAAGTCTAAACCATACAAAAGAGGTGGAATTTCAGACATGCCCTTATTATTTATACTAATAAAAATTCTACAGAAGTCACGAAAGCCTAATTTTTGGGATGAAATACGAGATTTCATAACCTGAGAATAGCGGGCTTTGGCGTTATACAAAACCTTTTTACAATGATTCTTAGCAGTAATAAACAGACGTCTGTTTTCTGGAGAATTGTTTTGCTTATAGATATGGAAGTAACGGTTTCAATTGGCAATTAAGGCAGCATAATGTGAGGAAAACCATGAAGAAGAGTGAGGCTTGACCAGGAATTCACGAGAGGGAATAAAGGAATCTATGCCAGCCTGAATCCACGAAGTTACGTAAAAAGAAGCGCATTTCTCAACAGGAAGGCGAAAGATTTCTATACAAGGGCCATCACGAAGAAAATCACAGAAAGAGTCCTAGTCAGCATAAAAGTAGTTGTAAAATGTACGATGATAGGGGGATTCTGATGATAAAGAAGAATGAGATAATAGTTTTAGAGAGATCAAACCATGATCGGAAGCACCTAAGGATAAATGTGGAGAAACTGAGCACTGACTAGGATCAGAAACAAGACATTAGTCGAGTAGAGGAGGTAAATGATTCGGGTTGTCTGGAAAACGAGTTGGAAAGTTGACTATTTGAGTTAGGGATTGAGAAAGGCAAAAGTTATGGGTTTTAATGCCTGCTGAGTCACTGACACTAGAGCCAAGCCATTCAGTGTGATGAGCATTAAAGTTACCGACAACAGCAATATTGGCTGATGGATAAAGAGAGAGGGCTTGGTCAATTTGATCAGAAATAACATCAAGAAGAGTGCAGTCTTGAGATGAAGGAGAGCAATATAGAACAAAGAGAAAGGTGATAGAGTGAAGTAGTGCTAAACGAAAGCACATAAAAGAGTAGTTTGTGGATTCAAACCTAGTTTCTCGACAAATAGGTGAATTCTTACGAATGTAAATGCCCAGGCCAAGCATGTGACTATTGGTGTCTTTTCGAATTAAAGGGAGATAACCATCAATACTAAGATCACAAAATGAGAGCGCTGAATTCAAATTAATCTCACAAAGAGCAAGTAGGTCTGGTAAACTTTGCAAGAGATATGACTCAATAGAAGAAAAGTTAATTTGAAGACCAAAAATATTAGTGACTTTTAGGTTCAGCGAACTTGGTGATGACTGTGGATATATTTGTTTTATAGTTTTTGTTACCTTATTCATTTTTAAATTTGTTAAAGAACTTGAATTGAAACATAAATAGTACTCAGTACACTGTCTTATAGCCCAAGCAATTGCCTCATTACTATTAATAACCCTAAGCCGTAACAAAGGGCACCAATGTGGCCTCGGCAATGCACACCAAAAGTACTTAGGAACACCATTCATGCACAACATGGCACTGTTAGTACTCTGATATTTTTCAGCAGTTGATAGAATCAGTCTCTTTGAGAGCTACCCCAGAGTTCGAGAAACCTGACTACTAGCAGGCCTCAGATCCATAAACTGAGTTTTTAGAGCTGTGTCCTCATTGGAAGATAATAGAATTAGTTGCCTAGTCATAAAAATAGAGAAACAAGCAAAACCCATGCATCGGGCCAAAAAGATTCAGCATTCAACATCCTAAACTGGAAACAATATATTAAATATACATCTGCGCTAGCCTAACAGATGAATGTCATAATAATATAGATGAATATGCATATATACTATCTGTATAAACCTGAATATTTTAGTTTAGTGAATATTATAGTTTACCCAGAGTGCTATAGTTTACAGCATGCATATATATTATCTGTATAACCCTGATTATTATAATTTACTTTTATCCCAGCATGTTAAAATTGCGTTTTACGTTATTTAATGTTAATTCAACGTTGAGTCAACGTAATTTAACGTAATATTCTTACGTTGAGGTAACGTTGACACAACGTTAAAAAAACATAGAAGTATCAACCTAACCTGAGCTTACATATGGACAACGTAAAAAAATAAAGAAATATTAACCTAGTTCTGCCAAAAAAAAAAAATTTACCGTAATTGTTTTGTTTTTTCTTATGAGAATATAGAAAATAAGTTTAGTTAAAAGATAATTAGCTAAGTTTGAAGGTTTGCATTGTCTTTTAAAAGACATTCAAGGAATTTTTAAATATTTGAAAATAAACAGGGTACATTTATTTAAAACTTTAAATTGCTGATTAAAAGATTTAATAAATGTTTGATTAAAAAGGCTTTTTTTAGAAAAATAAATGTATTATTAATTAGCCAAATCAAGTCGGTTAGAGCCTAATGCTCATGCAATTAAAGCTGCTATGGCAACCCTTTGAATCTGATAGATACTCACTCCGAGCAATATAGTATAATGTTTTCAATTAAATTAACTGCGGAAAATGAATTTCAATAAACTGGTCACTTATATTTCGACAAACAATGTAAGTATATTATTAATTTGAAGCCGGAAGATTAATTTTTCAAATATCTTTAACAAGCATCTGTTATGCATCTGTTGTGTTTAAAAAAATTATAAAGTAAGTAAAATTAAATGTATTTCAAAATTTTCATTTATAGAAGGCATAGAGAGTCTTGAACAAAAGCTCAAATAAATGATCATATTGCAAATATTGAAAAGGTCTCCCCATTGGTAAATAAATGTCAAACAATATGTATAGAGAATACAAGCAATTGCTAAGCAGTTATATTTATTATTACTTAGTTTCTTTTTGTATATTTATTGTATATACTATACCTGTAATCTTCATGTATATTCACGTTTGTTGTATTAATTTGTATATTTAATTAGTTATCTTTTAGTAAACATAATGTATTTAACTTAATAATTTAACATTAAAATAATGAACTTTAAAAAAAAAATGCAATTGACATTATTTTGCAAACTAAAGTTTAACGTTAACATTTTGTTGTTGAAAAACTTGTGATACTTAATTTTTATTTTCAGATTTTATTTTAAGTTAGTTTTTATTTTAGCCTAAACAACCATAGCTAATAAAGGATAGTGTAATGATTGTTACGCAAAACAATTCAGAATAGCAATTAGGGATTACAAAACAAGCAATTCCCTTTTGCGAATTGCACAAAAACTATAACGAAAGAATTCCCTTGAGAGAATTCCGTACGAGGAATTTCATTCAGCGCACGCTTAAAAGCCAGTGCGCTGAATGAAATTCGACGCGAAACTTTACAGAGTTTTATATTTAGACTAGTTGTGATAATTTAATATGAAAATAATGAAACAAATATTAAATAAAAATCATAGTCGAATTTTCTTTATAATAAATGTAAAGACAAAACAATTTATGGTACCAGAAGTGATCTGAAGATATTTTAAGAAGAGATTTTGGAAAAGTACTTATTTTAAAAAGAAAAAGAAAATAAAACACTTTTTGCCAAAGCCAAACGAAATGGACTTGAATGAATCCAATATAGCAGTAACATGGAACAAAACAGAAAATGACGATGATGAAATCGATGATATCACGGTAAAAGAACTTTTTGAAAGATTCGAAGAATATTGTTTACCGAAAAGAAATCTGGTTTTGGAACGAAGAAAGATTTTCTTACGAAAACAAGACGTCAATAAATTATTTGATTTCTTTGTAACTGATTTAAAAAATCTGGCTCAAACATGCGAGTTTGAAAACATTCAAGATGGTCTGATATTGTACAAAATAATTGACGGAATCAAATCAAACAAAGTCCAAATTAATCTACTTAGAAAAGGAACGGATTTAACTTTAACTAAAGCGGTTGACATATGCAGAGCTGAAGAAGTTGCAAATGCAGAAATGAAACGAATTGCATACGAAAAAGATATTGACGTGGTAAAGAAAATCATAAAACCAAGACAAGCAAATGCGTCAATCGGACAAATACCAAAATGGAGAAAGTTCTCGAATAACGAAAATGAGCCAAAAGGCAAAGACCGGGTTGAACCAAACAAACAAAACTGGAAACAAATCAATAATGGCTCAAATAAAAAACAACAACAAAGACAGTGCAAGAAATGCAACAGAAAACATGAACCAAGAAACTGTCCTGCATTCGGTCAAACGTGCCGTAAATGTAATAAAATAAATCATTGGGCAACCTGCTGCAACTCGAAAAATATACACGAAAATTGCGCTGTAGAATACCATGTGGAATCTGTATCATCTGGTGAAATAAATGGTAAAAATGAAGCTTTGATAATCTTTGAAATTGATTATAAATTGATACGTGGAAAAATTGACACTGGAGCTGAAGTTGATGTTATGCCAAAAAGAGTCTACGACCAACTAACATCACGTCATAATCTCACTTATACAAATGTTAAACTACGTGGTTAATCATATTCCAGTGCTTGGAACATCAAATATGATGTGTTGCTACAAAAGTCGTAAAAAGTTGGTTAAATTCTATGTAGTTGAAACAACAAGCAAACTCGTTCTTAGCTTACAAACTTCACAAGACTTAAAAGCTATCAAACTACTAGATGAAGTAAAAACTGTAGACACGAACGAATCTAAGTCGCAGCAAAAAGAAATATCTACTCTAAGCAAAAATGGATTAAAGGAAAACAAGGAAAAGAATTAAAAGAAGAAATACTAAAAATGTATCCGAAATTATTCAACGGATTTGGCGTGATTGGACCTGAACATCACATCGTGTTGAAGAATGACAAATCCTGTTATTCATCCACCAAGAAAAATTCCTGTTACCTTGAGAGAAAAAATAAAAACAGAATAAGATGAAATGGAAAAAACAGGAGTAATAACAAGAGTAAATGAACCAACAGAATGGGTAAATTCACTAGTGGTTGTGGAAAAACCAAATGGACAACTAAGACTCTGTCTGGATCCAAGAGACTTAAATAAAGCTATAAAAAGAGAACATTATCAATTAACTACTTTTGAAGAAAATCAACTGGACTTTATGGTGCAAATAATTTCACAAAACTAGACGCAAATAAAGGTTATTGGCAAATTCCACTCGATAAAGATAGCTCTATAACCACGATGAATACACCATTTGGAAGATTTAAATTCACACGTTTACCTTATGGTATACATTCGGCTCAGGAAGCATTTCATAAAAGTATTAGTCAATGTTTGATGATCTTCATTTTGTGGAAACTGATATTGATGATATTCTAATACGGGGCACAAAAGATGTAACGATGAAAATCTAATAAAATGCCTAGATCGAGCTGAAAAAATGGGAATGACCCTAAATATTGAGAAATGCCGATTTCGAACACAAGAGTTGATATACTTAGGACACAAAATATTAATAAACGGAGTAAAACCAGATGAATCAAAAATTAAAGCCATTAATGAAATGCCAAAACCTGAAGATAAAAATGGAATTCAAAGATTTCCAGGTATGGTAAACTATGTTGGTAAATTCCTACCTAACTTATCAGAAACAACGGAACCATTTTAAAATCTAATAAAAAAAGGAACACACATGCAATGGGGCGAAGCACAAGATCGATCCTTCAGAAAAATTAAAAAGCTGCTATGTTCAGAACAATGTCTTGCATTCTATGATATTCAAAAACCTGTAACGATACGAGTAGACGCATGCAAAACTGGTGTTGTAGCAGTACTTCTTCAAAATGAAAAACCAATTGTGAAATCATTGAAAAAGAACTTCTCGCAGTCCTTTTTGGGTGTGAGCGATTTCACCAATATATATATATATATATGGAAAAAAAAGTAACTGTTAACAGTGATCAAAAACCGTTGGAAAATATTATGAAGAAGTCGTTAGCAAACACTCCTCCGCGTCTTCAGAGAATGTTATTAAGATTGCAAAAATATGATATTGATTTAATTTATAAAGCTGGTAAAAAAATGATTCTGGCAGATACGTTATCTAGAGCTCATACCAATGAAACCGAAGAAGAAATTCCGGAAGATGAAATGATTGCTCAAGTGCATATGGTTTACGCAAACTGTTCATCAGAAGAAAACCTCAAAGAAATAAAAACAAACACGCTCAAAGATATTACGTTAAATGTAGTAGCAAACTACATAACAAATGATGGCTACAGGATAAAAGAAAGGTTGAAGACTCAGTAAAACCCTATTGGTCGTTTAAAGAGGAACTGACACTCATAGAAGGAATAATTTTCAAAGGACAAAGAATTTTAATTCCAACATCAATGCGAAAAGCAACAATCCAAAAACTACATCTAGCACACATGGGGATTGAAAAAACTAAAATGAGAGCAAGAGAAACTGTATTTTGGCCAGGCATTAACAAACAAATTGAAGATTTAGTAAAGTCGTGTGAAACATGTCTGGAATACACAAAAAAACAAACTAAGGAGTTAATGATATCAGCGAAATACCAAATCACCCGTTTCAAATTGTGGGAACGGACTTATTTCACTGGAATTATCAGGATTTTATAATAATGGTCGACTATTGTAGTCATTATTGGGAAATCAAAAGGTTACATAACATTCAATTTCAAACGGTGATAAAGAAACTAAAAATGATCTTCTCCAGACTTAGTATACCGCAGATAGTACGGAGCGACAATGGCACACAATTCACATCTTCAGAATTCCAAAAATTCAGTAAAGAATTTGAGTTTAAAGAATAACTAGTAGCCTCAGTATCAACAATCAAATGGAATGGCTGAGAGACACATGTAAATAGCAAAAAACTTGCTGAACAAAGCAAAAAGGTCAAATCAAGATCTGTACATAGCTCTACTAGAAGTAAAAAACACTCCTGTTGACAGTCTTGCGTCACCTGCTCAGCTCATAAGTGGAGGAAGATTGAGATCAACACTTCCTACTTCTGTGTCACTATTTCAAGTAAATCCAATCAATGTAAATAAATTTAAGAAGAATCGTGAAAAAGTTCAAAACTTACAGAAGAAATATTATGACAAAAATGCAAAAACATTGGAAAACGTAAGCGATGGAGACTGTGTTCGTATACATGATGGAAATAAATGGCAACCAGGAAAAATTGTTGAGAGCAAACAGCAACGAAATTTCAATGTGAAAAACTTAAATGGAAATATTGTTAGAAGAAAGAGAAGACATCTACTTAAAACAAAAGAATAAGTAGATTGGGATGTAAATTTTTCCGATAATGAAAGCGATATAAATAAATCAAAAGACATATTCATTGGTAAAGGAAAACTGCCGAATAACGCAAACATTAATACAAATGCAAATCAAAATGAATCATTAGACCATGACATTGTCACGCGATCTGGAAGAATTTCGAGGAAGCCAAAACATTACATTGATTACGAAATGCATTTTTAAAAGAAGGAAGGTGTAATGATTGTTACGCAAAACAATTCAGAGTAGCAATTAGCGATTACAAAACAAGTATTTCCCTTTTGCGAATCGCACAAACTATAACGAAAGAATTCCCTTGAGAGAATTCCGCACGAGAAAGTCTCGCTTAAAAGCCAGTGCGCTGAATTAAATTACAGTTAAAGTTTCGACGTGAAACTTTACAGAGTTTTATATTTAAACTAGTTGTGATAATTTAATATGAAAATATTTAAATAAATATTAAATAAAAATCATAGTCGAATTCTCTTAATAATAAATATAACGACAAAACATTACAGATAGCAAATGTTCTTACTGTCTTTCCAAAAATTGTTTTCAGCTAATTTCCTGGCTCAATTATGACTATTAATTATTACTATTAAATAAGGTTTTTAACGTTAGGGTTTTAATTATGATACAAAAATTCAACTGTATGGTTTTAATAATGACAATTATATACAAGCATTTAACTATATGAGGTTAATCAGCTAGCAAATAAAAAACTTACTTTGATCAAACGTAGCTTGATGACAGGATAAGAATATTAATTCTTCAAAGTTTAGGAAATGTAAGAATATTAACACTGCTAAAAAAATTTTTACCTGTTTTTTTATCAATGAAAATTTAGGTTTTCTTACTATTATTATTATTTTTCATTGTGTTCAGTTTTCATTATTATCTTTTTATTGTTAAAACTTCTAAAATTTATGCTTATTTCAGAATAATAAAAATGAATAAACAAGAGAAAAATTAATACTTGAGGGAATGGCACCAAAGCAATCAAGCCTTAAATAATATACTTGTAAATGAAGAAGTCGGCAACTCTTCAAATAATCGTGATGATTTTTATATGATTTTTTGCATGAGTATGAGTTATTATTGGCAATTGGCTTTCAGTATAATTCATGACTTCAACTGCGTCTTGAGAAAAATTGTTGAAAATGTGCCAATATATCGTCAGGAAGTGTAAGCGTAACCAATTTCAATAGATTGAATCCCTTGAAGAATTTTATGAACTTGAAAAGATTTAAAGACAACCGGGAGTACTCTAAATTGGTAATTTATATTTATAATTTCTATTTTAAAAGTTTGTCTGTTTGATAGAATGCTATTTAAATTCGTCATTTTCTTGATGAACCTATTTAAATTGCTTTCACATTTTACCAGAATATGGTGTAAAAGGTTAATTTATACTTAAAATGTAAAAGGTAAATTCATACAATACATAAATCGAGAATTATTTTAGTGACCTGATAGCCATTTACATACTGTAGAGTTTTTCACAGCCTTGTATTTTTTGTTAAGTAATTTTGTCATTAAATTTGGTTGAGCAACTATTTTGTTGCTTTTATAGAACAACTGTGAAAAACAACTAAATGAATCTAATCCTGTCTTATTCGAACAAGAACTTTTCAGTAGAATTTTATTTATGATTTAGCTTTGTCATTTCAAGAAAGCAGTCGGAAAAAATGTTGAAGAAAATACAAAAAATGTTATGGTCAGGTATGTATTTTTGTTTAACTCTGGATAATCAAACCGTTTAAATTGTGAGTAAATTTAATAGAAAAATTCAGCCCAAGGAAAGTAATTTAGAAAAACAAACAATTTTAATATTATTATTTGGACAAAATTAAATTTGCACACAAGCATCTAAGGTTAATTGGTAAATAAACTCCTGTGGTAAGAAATGTTAAATACAACTTTTGAACAGACCAAATCATTATTCTATCATGGCCTAAACATGATGGGCCAAAAATAACATTAAAACTGTTGCATTAATGCGAATTAATAACACATTACTCCTGGCGAAACAAAGAATTTTCAATGTATAAATTAGACAACTTTACCAACTTTTAAAAAGTATTTTACGAAAACTGCCCCATTTATTTAGTTTCTTGCCTACAGGTTTCAGCTTTAATTTGATGTCGAAACTAAAAATAAAACATTTATAAAAAAGTAAAGAACCTTTCAAAATTATACTTTGATTTATTACTCTAATGTATATTTACAATTATTAAATAAGTTTGCTGGATCGGTTGATGTTGAAAAACAAAGTAGTTATTTTTTATTTATTATTTGTTACTACGTTTTTAATGAATCATAGAGCATCATGTTAAGCCCAAATTGAATATGAAAGACAAAGTTCGTGGTGATATAAAGAATTTATCATTCGAAGATAAAAAGTTGTGAAAACAATAATTGGTGCGTTAATAATAGCTCAATATTGTTCTATCTATCCCTTCTTCCTTACATGTTTTTTATTCTTATATATTGTTTATTATATATATTCTTATACATTATATTTATTAGTCTTGAACCTTGAATGATAGCGTTGAAAATCAAACAAAGAGTCAATTATAAATAAAAGTCACCCAGCTAATGCACGAGAGTTCGACAGAAGCAGACAAAAGATCAAATAGGAAGCAATTTAAAATTCTCTCCATTGAACAATTGTTTATTTAGTTTTTTCATATATTTATAATACACAAGAATATATGATACATCTTTTAAAAAAACTCTTTAAAAATATTTATTGTGTTTTTAGTTTGAATATCCCCAAAACTATTTTTCTTACCCTTTGTAAGGGGTTAAAAACCCTTATATTAACTTTGAATATTGATTGTAATTGTATTTAACATTTAATGTAAGTATATACTGCTATATTTATACAATAACCATTACATAAAGCCGCGTATAAAAGGCTTCGATACAGGGTTAAATGAATATAACTATAGCTATATTAACATTAAATGTTACACCACGGTCGCTTACAAGCGCTATGTTTAGGTACGCATGCGTGAGAAAATGCGAAATACTTTTGAACTTTTAAAATGGCTACGGTTCTTAATTACAGAGTATATTTTATATGACAACCGTGTTATTTGTTGTTTGATCTCTAAAAACTAAATGTTGTAACCTTATTTTTATGTAGATCAATATATTAATACACAAATTTCACAAAAACATAAATAAAAAAAGGATAAAATATATCTTAGAGTATTTAAACTTTATTTTCAATTAACAACTTTTTAGTCTAACTCATAGACTTGTTTATTTATTTGAAATCAATTTTCTTAAAATCTGACAGTAAGATTTTAATAATTTTTTTTTGAACTTCAGATAAACATGTTCTATTTTTATAATATTTTTCTGGTCACTGCTTCAACTTTTTTTCAATATAAAGACTTGTTTTTACGGTTATGACTACTTACTAATAATATTAGTAGTCATATATATTACTATTATATATATATATATATATATATATATATATATATATATATATATATATATATATATATATATATATATATATATATATATATATATATATATATATTGGACCCTTAGTCGGCAAATTGGACCCTTTAGACTAGTTAGTCGGCATATGTGTACCCTTTTGATACAGGTTAGTCGGTAATCTAGACAGTCAGCAAATAGTGTCAATCCAGTCGATAAATTTTGTAAATCGAGGAGCTTTATATATATATATATATATATATATATATACATATATATATATATATATATATATATATATATATATATATATATATATATATATATAATAATATATATATATATATATATATATATATATATATATATATATATATATATATATATATATATATATATATATATATATATATATATATATATGTATATATATAAAAAGCTCCTCGATTTACAAAATTTATCGACTGCCTTGACACCATTCGCCGGCTGTCTAGATTACCGACTAACCTGTATCAAAAGGGTACACATATGCCGACTAACTAGTCTAAAGGGTCCAATTTGCCGACTAAGGGTCCAATTTGCCGACTAAAAATCATTGATGGGGGTGTGTGACACCCCCCACACCCCTATCGCGCCGGCCTTGTATATATACATTTATATATATATATATATATATATATATATATATATATATATATATATATATATATATATATATATATACAGTAGCTTTCATAAATTTAGACGCATTCATTTTTTTTCATATATGTAAGAAAATACTCAAAATAAAAATAAAATAAAAGTGCTACCGCTATGTTTGATATATAATTTAAAAGAGGAAATGAAACTCTATTATCGAGTACCTTAATTTTTTTTACAGGATGTTTATTATTCATTTTATACCGATTAACACAAAAAAGTTAATTGATAAACTTGATTTTATTTTGTTCATAAATTTAGACGCGCAATTAAAAAAGTCTTATATCTTGCTAATTATTAGTTAATTAGTAGTTTTTTTCTTATATTTCTCATTAATAGGCCTAAATTAATTGATTTTGTCAAAAAACCTTGTATAAATATGACTTACCTGGAATTATTTAATCATTATTTAATAAATAAACAAAAGTTAAGTTAGTTTTGCACTAAAAAAACGTAAAAAATAGGCAAAAGACGTATCACTCAAGGTGAAAGATGGCAAATTATTGCGCACATCAAAGAAGGAACCAAAAGTAATAGAGAAATCGCCAAGTTAGTTGGAGTTTCTGAGAAATGCGTTCGGACAACGAAACAAAACTTTCTTCATACTGGTGGTGCTAGCAAGAAAACGAGGCCAGGTAGACCCTTGTAAACCACGAGAAAGGACGATAATGTTCTTTTTAGAGCTGTCAGAGCTAATCCAAGAATTAGTTACAAAGAATTGACCACAGAATTCAATACAACGCGAAATACATCTATTTCTCAAAGCACAGTCCGCCGAATACTTATCAAATACAAAATTGGAATCTACACTGCTTTGAAGAAACCGCTTCTGCGTCCATATGATAAACAAAGGAGACTAAAATGGTGTCGTGAAAGAAGGTATTGGACAATAGATCAATGGGAAAACATTATGTGGAGTGATGAGAGTAATTTTAAGCTTATCAATCGCAAATCTAACATAACAGTCAAAAGAATGGCTCACGAAAAGTATTACGCCAGGTACATTAGACCAACTGTACAAAGTGGAGGAGGCTCGATAGGAATCTGGTCATGCTTCAATTACAAAGGTGTTGGTATGTGCCAAACATACACCGGAAGAATCAACTCCAGAATATGCGTAGAAGTACTGGAAAACAACCTAATTCCATCGATTGACCTGCTTATGCTCAATGATAAACCATGGAAACTTCAACAAGATAGCGCTACTGCACATACTGCATACTATACAAAGGAGTGGTTTAACGATAATAATATTATGACAATACCGTAGCCTCCATATTCACCTGATTTGAACCCGATTGAAAACATTTGGGCTTGGATTGATCGTGAATTAGCAAAGGTTCAAATTTCCACACTTGGTCAGCTGAAGGAATACCCTGAAGGAGACCTGGTATATGGTCCCAGAAGCGATGTGCAAAAATCTTGTTGAGTCTATGCCTAGAAGAGTTCTTAGTTGTATTAAAGCAAAAAGCGGATACACAAAACATTGATTGGTTCATAAATTACGCCTTCTAATGTATCGTGCGTCTAAATTTATGAATAATTTTTTTTATCTAATTTTTTTAATACCATGTAGTTGTACCTAACTATTACTTAGTATTTCATTTTTTTTGTAAACTTTTTTTAAATTTTGTATTCTGTATGTATTTATCTGATAAATAGAAAAAAAACTAAACGGAAATCTTTTTTCGTCATTGTTTTATCGTTAAAATACCTAAAATTTTCTATTCTCAAATATGAGTGCGTCTAAATTTATGAAAACCACTGTATATATATATATATATATATATATATATATATATATATATATATATATATATATATATATATATATATATATATATATATATATATATATATATATATATATATATATATATATATATATATATATATATATATATATATATATGTATATATATATATATATATATATATATATATATATATATATATATATATATATATATATATATATATATATATATATATATAAGAAAACGAAGAATAATGAATGAAAAGGTTGCTGACCCATCATAAACCCTTTGGTTATGTAGCAACACTCCACTGCGAGTCAGGCTATTTGTCAGTCGATGTATGTACTGAAGCACCCGACAGCAGGCTATTTCAGTATGACGTCATCCTGCTCACCTAACTCAGCAGTATAAGATATATACATACACACACACACACACACACACACACACACACACACACACACACACACACACACACACACACATAT
Source organism: Hydra vulgaris (assembly GCF_022113875.1). NCBI lineage: Eukaryota > Metazoa > Cnidaria > Hydrozoa > Anthoathecata > Hydridae > Hydra > Hydra vulgaris. Next base: position 45,524,284 of record NC_061165.1, read on the forward strand.
ATATATATATATATATATTTATATATATGTATTTGTATTATTTATATTATTTATATATTTTACTGTTACTTCGAGTATCAGGAATAGGGTGGAGCGATTTTAAATTTTTTCGAAATTTGATTTGCCTGAGCTGCGAATTAATGTCTTTTAGTGAAAAAAGAACCTTACTTTTTTTTTTTAAATTAAGATGAGCTTTAGAGGTTCCTTTTTGGATTCTAACATTATGGCGGATCTTAATATTGTTAAAATTTTTTTTTTCGAAACTATGTTAACCTGGAACTCAAAAGAAGCAGAATAATATGCTGATTTTAAAAAAATCTTTGTTTCAATTAAAAAATATATATATATATATATATATATATATATATATATATATATATATATATATATATATATATATATATATATATATATATATATATATATATATATAATGTCTTTTTTTTTATTAAAACACCCCCGTCTCCATCGAAACGGGGGTTTTAAGATATATTTTTGCAAATATTTCTTTTATAAAAAAAATATTTATTTAATAAAACTATTATCGATAAAACAAGCATTTTTTTTTGCTTTTTTTGAGTTCGAGGTTGATATAGTTTAGAAAAAAAAAAAAAATTCAAAAATATTAGGATCCGTCAAGAATTTAGAATCCAAAGAGGAACCTCATGATATCATTAAAATCAAAAAATATTTTTTTACTTTTATCCTATAATTAATAGATATCGATTCTCAGGATTATTAATTTTTAAACTTTATTTTTTTTGCCATGAAAATCGCTCCACCTTAATCAGGTATTTGCTAAATTACTAATATTTATTATATAAGAATGAAATTTTTGTTCTAAAAAGATTTTTTTTTTTTTTTTTTTTTTTCATGCATTATTGTTTTGATAATATACTTGTTTGTCAACTTGCTTCTCGGGTAAGGTTAGTAAAAAAAAGTAGCGTCCTCGCCTGTAGTCGGTGTAGAGGTGATATCGCGCCGATGTGTATATATATATATATATATATATATATATATATATGTATATATATATATATATATATATATATATATATATATATATATATATATATATATATATATATATATATATATGTATATATATATATATATACATATATATATATATATATATATATATATATATATATATATATATATATATATATATATATATATATATATATATATATATATATATATTTACATATATATATCAGAATGTAAACTAGCCCTGTGGCGCCCCCTCAAACGCGGTATTCCCAAACGCCCCTAAAAATAAAATTCCCAAAGGTAACAGTAAAAAAAAAAATTCTTTATATAAACTTTGCCAAATCATAAATTAAAGTTTAATAATAACTCTAAAATTTATCGAAAGTTAAGTATTATTAAATACTTTGAGAAATATAATCGCCGTTATAAGTATAATTACGCGATTGCTCAACTGCGAAAATTGCTCTTGGGAGAAAATTTCTGAGAATTGGGATTTTCCAAACGATTTCAGGGATTTTCTAGGCAACTTGCTTGTAAAATTAATTTTTCAAAATTTACATATCATTCTTTGCAATTCCTTCCAACAACAGCAAATATTATATAAAAAAAGTTAGCTAGAAACAAAGTACAATCTGAAAAAAATTACAAATTTGTTTGGTTTCAATCCTGAAAATGCTATTTCTTTAAAAGCTTAGCCTGTTTTGGCTGAAAATTCAAAGAAACTATTGACAAACTCTACTTTAAGTTGTACATCTACTTCGTCAACAAGGTTGATTCAAAATACCGAGAACTCGTTTACGTCAAATAATTTCGAAATTTCGACTAATGCGGATATTACGTTAAGTCTTTTAGTTATTGTTTTTTTTTGTTTGGTATTTTTTATCAACTGAATTGCGTAATTGCATCGACTATAATTTTTTAGAAATAACAGTTAAATACAAAAAAGTGTATGTATTTTAAACGTAAACTAAATACGTATACTAAAACGTAACTTTAATACTTTTAATAACAAGAAAGTTTTTTTTTATAATAACAAACTAATACAAGAAATTTAAATAACAAAAAAACTAAATTCACGGCTTGCTTGAATATAAAATGTTAAAGTAAATGTTTGAACAAACCATGTAAAAGCAAATGTTCGAATAAAATTTCATAACATTTTATGACTATAAATGAAAAAATATTTATTAGTGTTATTTGCTGCAACTATAGAATGCAATCCCTGGCACCAACATTCTTTTCTAATTAAACATTTGTTATTGTTTTTGGTGAGACTTTGTTTTGCTATGCCATTTATGTATAAAACTAATTATAGAATTGAACTCGCAATAAATGTGAATTATGAAAATTACTAGCTCGTGTTTAATATTTTTGCAACTTCTTCTATTTTTCTATTATTATAATAATCCTATTGATGACGCAATCTATTACATTATAGTGTAAGGATTTGTCCACAAAGGACGTTTAAGTAATAGTAAGTAGAAGATCATTGGCTCTCTTCCGAGGAGGCTTTCATAAATTGCTATATTGCTTTAAAAATCTCTGCACACAAGAGAAAAAAATTCTAGCTATTAGGTAAATTCAGCGTAACAACGCTTTTTGTAGACGACTCGTAAATAGTAAAAATTGAAGATTCCCAAATCATATTTTTTTTTTTATTATAAACTCCAAGTAGATCCTGATTTTACAAAAAATGAATCGTTAACTAAGAAACAAAACTTGATTTACGTTTGAAGTCAACTGAAAAGTACGAGAGACTATTTACCGATTTTTATTTTTTGTCAGCGTTAAATGGTTGGTTTTGTAAAACGTGCACATCATTTGCCGCTCATGGTGGTTCAAGGGCTTTGTTGAAAAGCCGTGAATGTTTGCAGATCATCCTGCAAACCGTTCATCTGCACATTTATCATTGGTTTGACATAAAAATGCAATAAAAAACAAACAAACATTCCAAGAGTTGAATAAAAGATACACAGATGTTTGGAAAATGATTCGTGAAAATAATCTTGCTCAAGAAAATGTTAAAGATTCAAAGACAAGATTAGTTCTGAAGTCTTTTTTTCGCATAACTCATTTACTTATCATGAAGAATTGGGCTCATACTCATAACTTTAAAGAAATAATAGAGCTTATTGTGCAATGTGGGGGAAAAGATGTACAATCCCACCTACTACTCACACCTGGAAATGCTACCTATATGTCACCCATGTATATATCTAAATATATTAATATTATATGCGACTTTGTCAAGCGTCCGCTGCTTGAGTCACATCGAGGGAAAAAATATGCATTTTATTCAGATGAGACCTCAAATATTACATCGGTTAAACAACTAGCTATTTATGCATCTTTTGAACATTGCGGTTCAGTAAAAGAACATTTTGTTGGACTGCTACCGTTAAGTAAACTAGTTAGGACAAGCTTATCTGCCAAATACTTATTAAAAGTTATTGAAGATTTTTTTATATCAATAGATGTTCCATTGCTCAACGCTCGTTATGCATGCATGGATAATACCAATGTGAACTCTTCACTATAAACACCCTTTTTATGAATGATAGTAATGATTCAATTAACTTAGAATTTAATTCATTACAAAATAAAAATAGGATACTTATAGATAAAACTTCTGACCCAGATATTAATTTTTATAGTAATAATAAAGCTTTTCATAAAACATAATGCAAGGAATAGATGTAAATTCATTTTCAATTTTGCATTTAAACATTAAGAGCATTTCAAAAAATTTTGAATCATTTAAACAATTTTTATGCGAGATTAAATTCAATTTTAAAATTATTAGTCTCAGCGAAAGTTGGTGTACTGATGAATATATTATGTCAAATACAAATTTTCAGCTGTCAAATTTTAAAGTGATTCATCAATTTAGAGAATCTGGGAGGTTTGTGTGTATTTATAAGCAATACTTTAGTATACAAACTAAGAAATAATTTGTATTCAACCACTAATGATTGTGAATCACTGTGCGTGGAAATAATAAATAAAACCACAAAAAACATTATCATCCACGTTTTATACAGACCACCTTCCGGTTCAATAAAACAATTCGAAAATTATATTAAAAACATAATTAAAAATAAGTTAAGCAAAAATAAAAGCCTTTATTTTGTAGGTGATTTTAACTTGGACATGAACATGCGTCATTTAAATACAAAAATAAATAATTTCTATAACGTTATTTATCAGAAAGGTTATATTCCACTAATTAATAAACCCACAAGAATAACTAGAGAAAGCGCAAGTGTTATAGACCAATTAGTAACCAGCGAATTTAAATCAAAAATAAAAACGGGTATATTTAAATGCGACATTTCAGACCATTTCCCTATATTTCTTATCTCACAAAAATGCGATAATATCTATGGAAAAAAAAATTGAACAAATTACACGACAAATAGATGAAAAATCCATTGAAATTTTTAACAGTCTTCTAGCAGATTTAAACTGGGATGACCTCCTTGATATTGTTCACACAAATAAGGCATACAATAAGTTTCTAGATAAATTACAACAACTTTATAATACAGCGTTTCCATTAATTACAAAATGTGTGAAAAAAAAGACATTATCAAATCCATGGATAACTCCGGGAATTATCAAGTTGTCAAAAATAAATTTCTCAAAAAAAAAAACTTTTAACAATGAAACCAATTACAAAAATTATAAACGTATTTTTGAGATGGTTATTAAAAAGTCCAAGAAGTTGTACTAGACCGAGCAATTAATTAAACATAAATATGATCGGCACAATATTTGGAACATTATTAAGGAAGTAATTAGTACGATACAAACTGACAGAAATATTCTTCTTATAAATCTAACAATTGATAATAAAGTTATTACAAATAAATCTTTAATTGCCGAAACACTTAATCAATATTTTGTAAGTGTAGGTTCCACTCTAGCGTCAAAAATAGAAACCACTGAAGTAAACTTTGAGACATATCTTACTCCTAATAAGACCTCTCAAATGGATATTTATGAAAATACTGAAAATGAACTTATAGATGCAGTAAATCTTTTAAAACAAAACAAAAGTGTAGGAGTTGATAATATTAGTAGTAATGTAATAAAAAAATCAATAAAATACTTGACAATCCCTCTCTTACATATTTTTAATCTCTCATTAAAACAAGGTGTCTATCCTGAGAAACTTAAAATTGCAAGGGTTATACCTATTTTTATATATATATATTTTTAAATCAGGAGATATTTCTAATTCTGAAAATTACAGACCAATTTCAATTCTCCCTTGCTTCTCAAAAATCTTAGAGCGAATTATGTATAATCGGATTTTGAATTTTTTAAATACAAATAATATTTTATATAATAAACAACTTGGATTTCAGCCAGGTAATTCAACTGACCATGCCATTATTAATATTGTTGATGATATATTTAAAGCATATGACAAGAAAAAGTTTACTCTTGGAGTTTTTATAGATCTTAGCAAAGCTTTTAATAGAGTAGACCATAATATTCTTATAAAAAAACTCGAAAGTTATGGTATTAAAAGCACATATTTAGATTGGTTCATAAGTTATCTAAACAATAGAAAACAATACATATCATACGAAGAAGGAAAATCTTCCTATATGACAATAAATTGCGGTGTTCCCCAAGGTTCAATTCTGGTTCCTCTTTTATTTCTTATTTATGTAAACGATTTTCATAAGTTTTCAAACATTTTAAACTCTGTTTTATTTGCAGATGACACAAATTTATTTTACTCTAATGGAGATATTAAACTTTTATTTATAATAGTAAACAAAGAACTTTTAAATCTAGCGGGTTTAAGGTTTAAGGCGAACAAATTGTCCTTAAATTTAAATAAAACTAAGTATACTTTTTTTTATAGAGTTCACGATAAAGAAAACATTCCAATAAAACTTCCTAATCTTTATATTGGCAACTCTAAAATAATTAGAGAGTCATCAATAAAATTTTTAGGAGTGATACTTAATGAAAACTTAACATGGAGAGAACACATAAGTACAATAGAAAATAAAGTTTCAAAAAATATTGGTATACTATTCAAAGCAAAGCAGTTTTTAAACCAAAAATGCCTAAAAATTTTATATCTCTCTCTCATACATTGTTATATAAACTATGCAAACATTGCCTGGTGCAGCTCTAATATAAGTAAAATTAAAAAACTGCTTAGTAAACAAAAACATGCTGTCAGAATTATTTCAAATGCAGGTCGATTCACACATACTTAAGAACTATTTAATAATCTTCACAATGTTTTTCAGTGAAACCTTTATCAAATTCTTATTTTAATGTACAAACTTCAAAATAAAATATCACCTATAATATTTAGTACACTTTTCAATAAAATTAATCACATGTACCCTACAAGATTTTCTAAGTACAATTATAAGCAACCTAAAATGCATTATTTGGCTACCAAATTTGCTATTGCTATAAAAAGTCCTAAATTATGGAACGCTTTATTAAGTTTACTTGTAAATAATTGTATATAATTTTTTAAATGGCACAAAGTAATTGTATATTTAACTTTTAATGGTTGTACACGCTTGCTTATGAAGCACGTCGGGGTGTAGTGATAAGGCAAGTATTGTCTACTTTTAACCCCGGTCATGTAGATCTTATTTATATTACACGGCATTGTATTCTTTTTTTTTAGTGACAAAATAAATAAATAAAAAAAAAAAAAAAAAACTCAGGAGAGAAAGGGGGTTTAAAGGCATTCTTAGAACATTCAGTTCCGCAACTAATTTGGGTTGGCTGTAGTAGCCACAGGTTAGCAGTATGCTTTAAACATCTTTTTTCTGACATTGCATGTGTAAAGGAAGCCGATGTGTTTCTTCTTAATCTTTGGATATTTTTTAAATATCGAACAACAGCAATGAATTTGCTGCAAGAAAGTGCCAATATTTATGGCGATATTGACAATATTGTGCCTATATGCCCAAGAACAACTCGATGGACTGCTCGCCAAAGAGCCTCTTGACTTTTTTTGACAATTATAACAACTTTTTAATTGCCTTATGTACTTGCTATAACGAGTGAAAAGAAGCAGAAGCCACTTGGTTTGTTTTTGCAAGCTTCAAGTAAAGAAACAATACTGTCAATACTTATGTTGTTAGATGTTTTTCCTGCCATTGGTCCTTTTGTACTTTCTCTGCAGTCATCACCAGAAAGTATTTGTTTGAGTGATATTCCTATATACGTTGAACAAACAGAGTTGAATTTGAATGCAAATTTAAACGGATCAGTAAAAAAATTCTTTACATCAGAAAATTACAAAAACATGAAATCTACTGACAGTGACATTTGCGCATCTTTACCTACATCAAGTCGATTTATCGGTTTTTGATCCTTGCAATTTTCCAACAAAAATGGCTGATCTAATTGATTATGGCAAAGCAGAGTTGTCAACATTATTAAATTACTTTGGGAACCTTCATGAAATACTTAATGCATCCACTGAACAACAGCGACAAGAGTTAAAGAAAAAAGAGAATCGTACTGAGCTCAATCCCTATGGATTGGTTTAAAAAGAACTAGTTTAAATCAGGATTTATACAGTAACATGTTTTTATTGAACTTACTGTTGATTTTTCTGATAAGTCTTGCTTGTGTAGAAAGGCTGTTTTCTAAATTAAAACTAGTAAAAAAGTATTTTTTCTCTTGTTTATAAATAAATAACGATCAAAATATGGTTGTTTTTAAGAAATGATTTATTGATTTAAATTAATAGTTGCTTTCTAGATTTGCTTGTGTATTAAAAAGTAAGTTTTCTATTTTATTTTTGGCGCTGTCTAATTAATCTATCCAGCGCTGAAGTGGAGTGGATAAGGAAAGAAGATAAAAAAAGGGCCCACGCATTCCCGGAACACATTTTAATTACAGGAATGGTGGAGGGGGTTGATGGGGTGGGGGTTGGGGTAAGTGTGTGTGTATGGAGTAGGGAAAGTAGGTAGGGGAGGTGGAGGGGGTATTAATCGGAAAATATTATTTATTATATTATTATAATATTATATAAACTATAATATTATATAAGTATTATTATAAAATAATATTATAATTATTTTATAATAATATTTATATAATAATTATTATAATTATAATAATATTTATATAATATAAATAATAAACAATTTTTTAATAATATTTATATAATAATTATTATAATTATAATAATATAAATAATAATAATATATAAATTTTATTATAAAATAATATTTATTACGGAAAACCATATTTTATCAAAATCCCAATTTCGTCAAAACGCTGTATCAAAGCTATTCCTGGTTAACACCCTTTTATTATCAAAATACATAAGATAAATAAATATATAAGTAATTTTGATTTTATGTGGCTTTTAAAACATTATTTAAATTAACATATGATTGGAACTGTATATGCACTGTATTATTTTCAGCTTATTTATTATTTAGATATTATTTGAAATTTGTTTAGCTATATGTTATTATTAATTTTATTATAGTTACCTAATATTTTAAATTTCAGTTAGAGCATAAAAGTAAAAATGTTCACACTTCGTTTTGATGATAAATACTTTATACTTTTAAAGTGGTCCCCAAAAAGCAATACTTTTTAAAAATATCACCTCTTAATGTCACCTCCTTATGTGTTTTATATGATAAAAAAAGTTTAAAAATTTTTTTAAAACCTCAAACATATAACAATTCCAAATATCATTAATTTAAAAAATCTTCAAAAATGTATATTGACATTTCGTCTCAAATCAAGCGAAATCATAAAAATTTCAAATATATTAATTATATTATAAAAAACTTATTGAAAAAAAAATATTACCAAAAATTGGTATAAATGGACATTTTTCTTTTATAATTAATAAAGTTGTTTTTTATGGTGTTAAATTTAATATCGAAATTTTCATTTAATTTTGCTTCATTTGCATAATTTTTTTATAATATTATTATTTGTTATGTTCCTTGGGGGTCTCAAAGGAACACAACAAGTTTTTATGGGTCTTGAGGAAGTCATCAAAATAATTTTTATTCAAAAATTTTTAAAAAACAGTTTTTTTGTTATATAAAATACATTAAGCATACATTCAAGTCCGGCGCGATAGGGGTGTGTGGGGGGTGTCACATCCCCCCATCAATGATTTTTAGTCGGCAATCTGGACCCATTGTCGGCAAATTGTACCGTTTTAGACTAGTTTTTTTTTTTTTAGTCGGCAAAAATTGTAATGGCACCCTCTCCTCTACGTGACACCTACTCGCTCCGGCCCTGCATACATTGTTCAAAAATGTTCTTCTAGGAAAACCCTAATAAATAGTAATATTTTTTTTAACTTTAGATAAATGTGTTTTATATTGATTATATTTTTCTCGTCATCGCTCCAACTTTATTTTGATATAAAATTTTACTTTTTATGTTATGACTTTTTCCTAATATATATATATATATATATATATATATATATATATATATATATATATATATATATATATATATATATATATATATGTATATATATATATATATATATATATATATATATATATATATATATATATATATATATATATATATATATATATATATATATATATATATATATATATATATAGATATATATATATATATAGATATATATATATATATATATATTACAACGATAATGTTTGTATATATATGTGTATATATATGTGTATATATATATGTATATATATATATATATATATATATATATATATATATATATATATATATATATATATATATATATATATATACATATATATATATATATATATATATATATATATATATATATATATATATATATATATATATATATATATATATATATATATATATATATATATATATATATATATATATATATATATGTATATATATATATATATATATATATATATATGTATATATATATATATATATATATATATATATATATATATATATATATATATATATATATATATATATATATATATATATATATATATATATATATATATATATTGATTGGTTACGTGTTATATAAAATAATACAAAACTCTTGTACGAAAAACAGTGCTCGATTTATGGTAATAGAGCAATATGTATATATATTTTATTTAATTGAAGAAAAACAACATTATTACTTAAAGTTACTTAAAGTTTAAATTAAAGGTACTTAAAGTTTAAATTAAACACTTTAATAAAAAACAAATTAATAAACAAAATAATGTATATATATATATATATATATATATATATATATATATATATATATATATATATATATATATATATATATATATATATATATATATATATATATATATATATATTATATATATATATATATATATATATATATATATATATATATATATATATATATATATATATATATATATATATATATATATATATATACATATATCATACAAATAGAACATATTTATCTAAAGTTTTAAAAAAAAATCATTGAAATCCTACAGTCAGATTTTTAGAAAATTATAATAAATAAACAAATCTATGGTTTGCAATAAAATGGTATAAAATAAAAATAAAGTTAAAGAGCGCAAAGATTTTTGTTACATCTATTTTTTTATATTTTTGTGAAATTTTTGTATTTTTATTTTTATTTATGTTAAAAATAAAGCTTTTCAGAAATTAATTAACAAATAATCTGTTGCCATATAAAATATTCTCTGTAGTTAAGAACCGTAGCCATTTTAAAAGTTCAAAAGTTTTGTGTTTTTTTACACATGTGTACCTAAACAGGGCTTTTTAATAATATCTAAACGACCGTGAAATAGTTACAACCAATATTTTACAGTAAAATAAAATGCCAATGTTTTTCCAACTTGAATTTACATTAGTATAACGTTAATCTAACTTTAGAATTTTACGTTAATACGAGAGTAATGTTAATATCTAACGTATAACGTTAATATCTAACGTAAATCTAACGTAAGATTTTACGTTACAAAACCTTTCTATTTTGCCGAACCGGCAACGTTGTACTAACTTAAAATCTAACGTAAATAAAACGTTAATACAACGTTGTGTTCCCGCTGGGATTATGGCCCTGCGACATAATTGTTTATATTTATTTTGAATTATAGTAAGAGTTTGCGACAAACGTTTCCGTTTTTATTTTTATTTTTTGAAAATGGGCTACTTGTCATTTTTGCTGTCTTCCTAGTTTTTTAGTTCTTTTTTTTAGATTTTTTTAAAGTTTTTAACACTCTACAATGAGTTAAACTGCATTCTAAACTCTATAAATCCAGCTGGGTTAAATTAAGCTATGGCACTATTGGCTGCATAACCTGTAGATATTTACAGAAATTCTTTTATTGCCGTTTTAAATAAAAGTTGATGTCACCTGATAATTTAATTGAAAATGGGAGAAGGAGTAATGAAACGCACTAAACTTTTATATACATAAAATTGATTACAATAACAGAATATTTTAAAAATATTCTTATTAAAAATTGTTATTGTTTTTGTTACGTTATTACAAATGTTATAATATTTTTTGAAAAGTTTAATAACAATGTGTTAGTAATGTTTACCTTGAAAAGTTTCAAATGTTGAAGGACACACCATGTTAACATTATCTGTCAGAGTATCGTGTTTTATTGAATTGGTCTTAGATAAGAACCAAGTATGGATTATACAAGTGATATATTTGAGGTAAATCTGCAAATTGAAGAGAGGAAACTACAAGTTGTTGTAATTTATAAAAATTCATTAACTAAATAAGATATGTTACTTACAAGTTTCCGTTAATACTACGGACTAGGATTTAATGAAAAATCATTGGTATTCTTGTTTAGAATAAATTAATCAAAACATGAATACCACTTCCTGTTTTAATGTTCAATAGTTGGGTTTAAAAAGACTGTATTTACATATAAAGAAGATCATCAGCAAAAAAAAATTGTTTGATAATTTTTTATTTATTTAACTTTTAAAAGTCAAATCTACTATTTACATCAGAAACCTAAATCAGCATAACAGAATTGTAATAAATGTAGAATCGATGATTTCATAGTCAACGTATAAAACATTTTAAATACAATTTCTTTTATCATAAATTATAAATGTTTTACTTACTTTTTTTTTGAAGGACATTTATCTTTAAGTATTAACCAAGTTCCACCGTCATAAGTTTTTACGGACTTAAAATTCTAATTCTAAAATTATAAAAAGAACCCTGAACAGCTTTATATGTGACTGTTAAATATTAACCTTTAAACAAAGTATGCTTGATTTATTAAAACACCATAAACTTTAAAACCTTTTTTAAAAACAGGTTAGAACATATTTGTCAAAATAACTTACGAAGATAAAAAAAGACCTAGGTTAATTTTCATTGATTCGTTCTTGTTAATTAAAAGAAATACTCTGGTACTCTTTCAATGTTACTCTGATACTCTATCACTACGATCTTCCGTTATATATATATATATATATATATATATATATATATATATATATATATATATATATATATATATATATATATATATATATATATATATATATATATATATAATATATATATATATATATATATATATATATATATATATATATATATATATATATATATATATATATATATATATATATATATATATATATATATATATATATATATATTATAGTAAGGTAATTCATACATTAACAATAGAAAAATATATCGAATGATATAAAAAGAGTTTGCAAAGATTGAGTATATTAGTCAGAATCGCTCTTCTTGTAATAAAAACAAAAAAATTTGGTAGCGTTGTGGTAGCATTGCTGGCATTTAATCTAGTTTCTTTCATTTTTATCTTTATAGAAACTTTGAATGGCCCACAAGGAGTTCTATCTTTGTTGCAGTTTTTTTTGCCAATTTTACTTTTTTCTTTTTATAACTTGCTTCTTAGATTTTTTAATTTTTTCTTATTTTAATTTTCAGCTTGCTTTTTTAATTGTGGTTCATTAATGCTTAATAAAGATTTTTTTTATTTGTGAAACATTAACATTATTTAATTTTGTTGATGAAATTTTGGTACCAAACAATGATTGAGATGCAGAGGATACTGAAATGGAATTATTTTTGTTGCTGTTTTAATCTCTTTGGCATGATCTAGTTATCATTTCTACAGCTTTTTATTTTATTTTATGGGTCGCTAATCAGCATTGACAAGTCGCAGTTGTTTTTATTTTACTTTTCTTTTTTCCTGTTGATTTTTTTCTTCTGATACTTGAGTTTTGCTGAATATGCTTCTTGAGAAATTAAAACAAAAAATTGATGTCAACTTTTTTTTATGCAGTAGGCATATCTTTAGGATATGGCAAAACATCATTATCTCCATCACCTGCTCAGTATTAAAAAAAAAAAAAGTACATAAAATAGATACATAAATATTTAAATAAGTTCAAAATATAATTTCTTAATTTACTTAGAAACTTATGAAACTAATAATGATTTTTTTAGCAAGGTTGGAAGAATTTGCAAACGGAAAACATGAAATTGTAGCAATATTATAACAACTCAGCAGGATTCATATCAGTTTCCATTATTTGTCAGGATTGTGATGGAGTTGGAATCATTCCATTATTGCGTTTCCCCTTGCTCGACAATGAAGATTTTTTGTGCCTTTTGGTGCAACCTTTGTTTTCTGGGTTTTACGCTAAGTTGTAGACTAGTTTCATCCTTGTTCTATATGGATTCTAGTTCACCATGCAAACCATTTTTCACCATGACGTTATTCAAGGCACAACAATACTGCGATACCTTTACTTTATCCATACACTGATGCCATATACTGATGCCATATACTGAGGCTGTTTCCTTAGATTGTCATAAAGTAAATTTATGCTTATGCCTGCGCCTATTCAAAGACCATTACTAGTTGCTTAAAAGTCCCTTTTTAAAGTTTATTTTATACTTTCTGACAAATTTCCAGGCATTATTTAAATTTTGTAACCTTTCCAAAACTTACCTCTAACATTGCTTTTCTGCTAGCGTAGTAAAATAATAAAAAAAGTTTGTTTTTCAGATCAACTGTTAGAGTAGGCTTTTTTCTTGGCTGTGCTTAAATAGCAAGTTGCATATTTTCCATTGAGAGAGACTTTCTCTCAGTGTTGTACGTGGTACATTTTACAATAAATGCCGTACGCTCTGAAAATAATGACTCTGATTCACTCCATTTCATGATATGCCCTGTTTCATAATGGTAAATGACTGTTCAATTGAATGATTAGTATAAATAACACAAGTTAAGGAATCAATTGTTGGTATTTGTTTCATTTGACAAAAGTCATGTGCACCATTGTGAAGTTGCACCATCTTGAGTTTTACAATCATGAAGATGTTGTCTAATATCTTTTTGAAACCTCTGTTTTAAAACCAGTCTTTCCAAAAGACTCCTTGTGTAATAGCCGTGATGAACTACCCAGCTAGCACACTTACATTGGGCCAACGTATGTAAATCCATCGCAAACGTTGGCTCTTTTTTCCAATGCAAAACCAACGTTGATCCTTTGTCATTTGGTTAATGATAAAATTATAACCGACGGAACTAAAAACATCTGGAAAATTTACATTGGCCCAATCTAAGTACAAGCATCGCAAACAGTTGATTGTTTTAACGTTCTAAACTCAATGTTGATCCAATGTATA
>NC_061165.1:45543960-45546460 GCF_022113875.1 Hydra vulgaris
TTTTAAATGCTACTGTGCATGAACGGCTGCTTTCTATTGTACCAAGCAATGGCGGTACTGGCCAAGGCTTGTTCGATCTCTTAAATTTGACGCTACAGCGGCTTGGCTTTAACTTGAAATACTGCCTATCGGACAGCACTGATGGTGCTTCAAGTTATCATGGCCAGTACAATGGACTGCAACAAAAGATTACAGAAGCTGCAGACCACCATGTACATATTTGGTGTTATGCTCATGTTCTCAACTTAGTTGTGAAGGAGGCAACCAGTTGCTGCATTCAGGCAGTTTCATTTTTTACCCTTTTGCAAAATGTTTCAACATTCATAAAAGTGTCATATAAGCGAATGGCAACATGGATTAAACTTGTTAAAACACAAATTGGAATGGATAAGATGAAAAGATTGATTGGTGAAACAAGGTGGTCGGGTAAATCAAATACTGCAACAGCGATATTTGGAACATTTGCTGAGCCATCTTCAACAGTGTTTGTCAATTCAATTTTATGTCTGTCATGTATAAGAGAATCAGAAAATTTTGATAAAAAGACACGTCATGAAGCTAAGACATTGCTCATGCCATTCCTGAAATTTGACACCATTTTGACTGTCTTTACCTTCCTGCGAGTTTTTGAAAAAGTGGGACCACTTTCAATATACCTGCAAACTCGTGGATTAAATGTGTTGGTTGCATTCAAGATGGTGGAGAAGGCCGTAGTTGAATTGAAAAGTCAATCAAGACTTTTTGACGGTTTTCATAATGACGCTCTTCAATTTGTACGGATGGCAAATGCAAGCATCATTCAGAGAACTGAAACCATATTAGAGGTAAAAATAGAACTACCAGCTAAACGGAAGCGGAAGACACCAACGATGTTAGATGAACATACAGTAGACGAACGTTACGAATCTAAAGCTTTGGAACATTGCAAAATTCATACTTTCAATGTGGTGATGGATCAGGTAGTCCAAAGTCTTGAGTCACGTTTCACTTCACATCGACAATTATATATTGACATGGTATGTTTTGATACATCAAACTTTGGTGATCCTGCCATTTTGGGAATTCCTGAAAACAGTTTACACAGCATTATCAAATTTTTACCAGATGCCGACGTTGATAAAATAAAGACCGAATTGTTATCATTTGTCACTAACTATGAGATTTTGAAATTGTCCTTGCCCTTAACAACAACATTGAGAGAGAATGCATATCAAAAGGATGACATAGAAGAACCGCTCTGTTATCAGCATACAAATGGAGCATGCGGATCGTGTCCATTTTGTATGTTACGAACTCTTGCTGCATATAGACTCAACGACAAAACCTAATATATATATATATATATATATATATCTGTATATATCAATATCTCTATCTATATGTCAATCTCTCTCTCTCTCTCTCTCTCTCTCTCTCTCTCTCTCTACATTATGCGGTATTTTAATTTTAAAAAAAGCTGCTCATAAGTTTAGCAGACTCTTCTTAAAGCTTTTAAGGAGAACTTTTATAAATTTGTTGCAGTAAAAGTTGCAATATAGTAAAATGACCTATTTTTTTTAGAAAATATTTCAAAAATATATTTGTAAATAGTATGAAATATTTTTGAAGTTTATTTTAAATTAATTTATCTTTTTTTGCCCAATTCGAGATTATAATCACTTTATATTATTGCTTAACTTAATGCTTCTGCTGCCCATTTGTGCGCGTTTACACGGACTTTTCTACCTTACTTGGCCGAGTCTATACCATACTTGGCTTTTCAGTTTTATTATAAAGAGAATTTAGAAATGAAATTTCCCGTTCAAAGAAAAACAACAAATCAAGAAATCAAGTAGCATTTTATTGACCTTAATATGGGAGGTCACTCTAGCATTTAAATATCTCGAATTATAAAATGTGTTTCACCATCATGTGTAAGTAAAATTATTGCAAAGTTTAATAAAACTGGCAATACTGCTGACAAAAAGCGTTGTGGGCGACCAAGAAAGACAAGTTCACTGATGATAATTCTATTTATAGAACTGCCAGAAAAAATCCTAAATATTCAGCAAAACAAGAAATAAACCTGGCACTTAAAAATCAATTATCAAGACAAAAAGTTAATAGAAGACTAATAGACCGTAAGCTATGGTGCTATAATATTGCGAGAAAACCATTAGTAAAACCATTCAACCGTTTAAAACGAAGTAATTTTGCAAAATGTATAAGTTTTGAAAATGAGTAACTATAAATATAGGAAAATTTTTTTCAGTGATGAACCTAACTACACCGTCCTAAATTGTAAAAGCAAAGTAACTGTCCGTAGGCACCTCAATGAAAAGTATAATAGTCACTTTGTTGTACCTATACTACAAGCTGGACGTAGTGAAGTTGGTATTCGGGGTTGCATCACATATGATAGCCCAGGTCTACACATGTTATAAAACAGTCAAATGGACCAACATAAACACATCAACATCCTTGAAAACTGATTAATACCTAACAAGGAAATTTTTTTTGG
>NC_061165.1:45551460-45586460 GCF_022113875.1 Hydra vulgaris
ACTTCTATCAATTTTTTTTTAAACCTAATCTTATTAGCAGAAAATAAAACTTTACATTAAGATTAAGTCAAAGGTTACTCATAAAATTATTGTACTTTATAACCAAATATTTTGGATCAATGTTTTTTATGGTTTATGCATTATCAAAAATCTTCCATATATACTGTTTACGCTTGTTTATCATGCATTTGTATCCTGATTGTCTGATTTCGTAACCTAATTTGAAACCGCAAAAAGCGAGGGTAAAACAGTTACAATTTTAATTTTGCATTCTTAAATCAAAATTGGATTTAAATAGAACAACTTTACATATGGAGGACTTTCTAAATGGAAGTTTCTAAAATTTCTTGTACCATGCCTGTTTATTTTTGATGTTAAAAAATTAGTAACGTCGCGACAAAACATATGCAGTGGTTTTTACAAGCTCTGTTCCACCAATTTTCTTTGCAAATGTAACAAAATTAAGCAAAAAAGCATCTTGAATCAAAAAAACAAATATTTTGTTATTAATGCTCTAGATTGTTACAAATACCTATTATTGCACAATCATACTAGCGTTTACAAAATGAATTTAAACTGTTTAAAAGACTTACGAAAAAAATTCTTGCAGCAGGAACCTCATACCAAGAGACCAGCAACTCATATTTTTTAACTGTGTCAATGTCGCCATCAATAGTTTCTAAAACATCGGAGTCCATTGATATGTTGGCATTTAGGAAGGTAGATTGTCGCGATAAGAGCTTTTTAACTTCCATGAATTAAAAAGGAGCACCGGACATTCCCCAGTGGGCACACGACGTTATTTCGACGTTGATTTACAGTTGAATTATAGTCGCGACGTCGTATAACCAAAAATCAACGTTGTATCAACGTTGAAAAATTTGTTTAAAACTATTAAATTAAATCGACGTTGATTCCACGTTAATTCAACGTCTATATTACGAGTTCGACCGTTCGTAATTGCAATATGAGAACTAAAATACGCATGCGTGACTTAAAATTTTTTTTATTAGCATAACAAATAACAAGTAAAGACTTAAAAAGTTATTTATTAGCCCAATAAAAACAAGTAAAGTCCCACATGCTAATAAATTAGGCCATCTGTTGCCTTTTTATAAGGTTTTGAATTTGAAAATTTAACAATAATACATGGCTTAACTTGTGATACAGTTAGTTAGGTAAATATTAAATGGATATTTCTTTATGACCGTATTATTTCATGAGTGTGGATTACAAGAAGAGATTACTTGATATATTATATAAATATAAAATATATATTATATATGTTTTTCTTATTTATATATATATATATATATATATATATATATATATATATATATATATATATATATATATATATATATATATATATATATATATATATATATATATATATATATATATGTATATATATATATATATATATATATATATATATATATATATATATATATATATATAGTATATAGTATATATATATATATATATATATATATATATATATTATATAAATAAGAAAAACATATATAATATATATTTTATATTTATAAAATATATCAAGTAATCTCTTCTTGTAATATATGGATTATATATATATATATATATATATATATATATATATATATATATATATATATATATATATATATATATATATATATATATATATATATATATATCTATATATATATATATATATATATATATATATATATATATATATATATATATATATATATATATATATATATAGATATATGGATTATATATATATATATATATAGATATATATATATATATATATATATATATATATATATATATATATATATATATATATATATATATATATATATATATATATATATATATAGATATATATATAAATATATATGGATTATATATATATATATATAATATATATATATATATATATATATATATATATATATATAATCCATATATATTTATATATATATATATCTATATATAATATATATATATATATATATATATATATATATATATATATATATATATATATATATATATATATATATATATAATCCATATATCTATATATATATATATATATATATATATATATATATATATATATATATATATATATATATATATAATATATATATATTTATATATATATGGATAAGACGTTTGAATATTAGTATGGATAAGACGTTAGATTATATAATATATATTTTATATTTATATAATATATCAAGTAATCTCTTCTTGTAATATATGGGTTATATATATATATATAAGATATATGGATTATATATATATATATATATATATATATATATATATATATATATATATATATATATATATATATATATATATATATATATATATATATGATGATGTTTTACAAAATAATGGATTATCAAGCTTTTTTACCAATCCATGGGATTTAAAGAGTTTGAATATTTTTTATATTAAAAAATTTTTATTAAATTTTTTCAAGATTTTTCATGATATTGGTTGGTAGAAGGATCAACATAAAAATTAAGCAAATTTTAGCAACTGCTTAACGTATCATAACGTACAGTTTAAAGTTGTATTTTTCTGTTAGCTACTTTACATGAACAAATTTTTAATATATGAGTATTTTTTATATTATATTTTCTACTATACTTTTCCAGTTGAAAAAGTATATTAGGGCAAGCAAAATGTCCATTCGAGCTGTTTGGATAGAAAATACAGAGAAATAAAGAGAAAAAATTTGATTGATAATTTTTTGTGCCGGCCATCATCATTAAATGTAATAAATTGTTTCAATGAAATGCATAAACCACATCTAACTAATACAGATTAATGCTGCTCAAAATTAAATGTCATGGAGATAATGTAATTTTTTTTTATATAAACTTTTAGTCATTACTTTTTTTTCTTGTTTTTTTTAACATTTTTTTCATTCTGTATATGTTGTTTTCAGTGTTTAGATATATTCTTTATTATATATTCTTTATTATATAATGTATTTAAAACATTTTTAAGTTAAATGAATATTCTTAGATCATGAGTTATGTGATAAATTTGAATTTTCCACTACTAGTGATACTCAGATAGAATCAGATTCAGAAAACGGTAACTATTTTAAAAGATACTTAATTCAAGTATTATTAGTTTTATTTTGATATTAATTTTTATAGGAGCCACTACCATGCTTATGCAAGAGAAAACATAATAACTAACAGAATAGTAAGCAACTACCTACTCCTGTAACGCAAAAAAAGAAACAGAAAACAATTTTTATGCATACTCCACATAGGTATTAATTGTCTGTCTGCAAGTTGATTTAGGAAGAAAAGATTTTGAATATTTTTTTCTATGCTTCAGTGATATACACATTATATTGGTTGCTAAATTAATACATTTTATTTAATTTATGAAAAATGTTTTATTTTATAAATGTTTTATTCTTGTGTTTCAACGCTTATAGAAATTAATTAATGTTTGGTTCTTTTGTCTTTCTGATATATCTTTATTGTTAGAAAGAGATGTTAGTAAAAACTCTTTCCAGTAATTAAAGTAATATCATGACAAATAGTTCTGAAATTCTATGGATGAACTTGCAGCAGTAATTTAATGATTATGATAACAGTTTAAATGATTCTTGGGTGAGGTCAGAAGTGATGGGTTGTTTCAAACCATGACTTTTTGCAGTTTTTTTTATTGTTTTTTGAAAAAGTATTTATTAATAACCTAATTTAGCCTAAGTTAATCTACTTGTAACTTTTTATAAATGTACTATAAAAATAATGTGGTGTAATTATTTTCTTAAACCTTTAGGTTAACAAACTTTCTAAAATTGGAGGTAAAACTATCAAGACAAATGCAAAAAAATCTGATGCAAAGGTTTGTTAAAAGCAGTTTTAAATAAAAATTCTTTTTAATCTTTTTATTATAGTTTGTTTTAAACTTGTGTCAAAAACATATTTAGCATATATTTTTAAAAGTTTGACAAATTCTAATCAGACATAAAATAAATCTTTTTTTTTATGTCTGATTAGATTTTTTTTTTAAACTGTTTTCTCTTACCTTTGTATTTCCTTGAGCTAAAGAACAACCTTAAAGTACAAAGGTTGATTTGTAATGCATACTTGACCTTTTTTTTTACTCGATATATATACATACATATATATGTACATAAATAAACATACATATATATGTATATATATATACATACATATGCTTAAATGAATATATTATATATATATATATATATATATATATATATATATATATATATATATATATATATATATATATATATATATATATATATATATATATATATATATATATATATATATATATATATATATATATATATAATAATGGTACAATTTAAAGTGTTTTTTTTTATTTGCAAAGTTGTACTTGATAAAAATAAACAAATAAAATTGAACATTTTGAATATTTATTGATTATTATGATAAATTATATAAAATATATACAAAGTATAAATATTTTGCAAAAACACTTTTATTTGCAATATCTGCTTCAACACATTGTGGCATGCTTGCAATTTATTTTTTATAGTTTCTGTCAACTCTGGGTTATTATGCCAGATCTTGATAATCTCTTCCATAAAATCTTGCTTATTAGTAAGTTTTTTTTTCCAATCTCTTGCTTTATTATTTCCCAAATGTTTTCTATGGGGTAAAGATCATGCGAGTTGTCTGGCCATAGCAATACATCAACTAAGCCATAACAGTTTTGATTGTGTGGCAAGTTGCACAATCTTTCATAAATATAAGATTTTTGACATTTGTTTTAATATTTTTGAATTTTTTATGTCATTTTTTGACATTTTAGGCTGGACATCAATCCCTCTTCTTTTAGCCTTCTACAAATGGTCCGGTCTGACACAACAATTACAGCTTCATGGATCTTGCGTTTAGAAGGTGGTCTCCTTAGACCAAACTCTTCCCCTTATAAATTCTTTTTCTTACTTGCATTACGGTTTGGTAAGAAACCTTTTGCGTTGGGTGAGAAACCTTTGGTAAGAAACCTTTGTGCAATTTTTCATTAAGAATAATTTGTGTTTTGTGAAAGACATGTTTATCAATTTATGTTACTATGATATTAATAACAATGTATAATGTAGGTTGTTGACCAATGGTTTATAATCAAAATTTAATATGGCTGACGGTAAAGGTAAAGAGAAGTTTAAAGGAACAAACATTAGGTATTTACTTGTAAGTTAAGTGTAAAATTATATATTTTTAAAAATCACAGTTCGTTTTTTTAATGCTATTTTATTTTTAACTTTTTGATGTATTTGATGAAAATTACTCAGGCAATACCTTTTTTATAGAGAGAGTTTTGTCAATTAAAGTGACTGCTACAGTTGCCGAAATAAGAAAAGGAATAATGACTTTATTAAAATACGCACTCGACAGATCAAATGGTGGTGGTCGGCGCGTAAAAGGCGATTAACCCGATGTATAACATTCATACTTTTTCCTAGTTGTTCTGGAACTATTGATAATAGTTATTATTGATTAATTGATAAATATATTACTGATAAATAAAACTTTTTTTTTTCAAACATTTTATTTTATTTGCATTGTATATAAAGTCCTTTGAAGCAATTTAGTTGTATCTGATTAACTTACGTGAAATATAATATCCTCTGCGCAAATTATTGCTTTTTTATTGTGTTATTTTATTGCAATTAAAGTTGAGAAAATTTTTTAGTTAATTGGATTTAACCAAAATAAAAAACAAAAATCAACGTTGAATTTACGTTGTTTCAACGTTGTTTTAACGTCTTATCAACTACGTATCAATCAAATATATCACCTACTCAAAGTTGAAATATGGTTGATATGTAGTCGGTAAGACGTTAAATCAACGTTGAAACGACGTAATCATCGACGTTGTTTCAACGTCGTAGTTTTCGACGTCGGATTTTATTTCCAATTCAACCAAATTTCAACGTTGTTTCAACGTGGCATATGGTCGGTTTGCAACGTTGTTTCAACGTTATTTCAACGTCATTGTGCCGGCTGGGTCGTTTATGATTTATTTATTAGTCGCTTTGCTTTCAGTTGTTGTAAGAAAGTGAATCTTGAAAACGCATTAATGTATAATTTATTAATTTAGCTAATGAAAAATAATTTTTCAGCATTAAAATATTTTATTTATGTTAAATTTTGTTTTAATTATGTCTACTTAAACCGCGTGGATAAGCTGTTATGTGAATCTTCTGACCAATGGCTATATTACTAAATTATAATATATTAAACGTTTATTAAACGTCAATCGAACATTTAGAATAGCGACTTATATTAGTCAATATTGTAATTGTTTGATCGACGTTTCGTAAACGTATATATTAAAAGAGTTAAAGCGTAGATTTTCAATCTATAAATGCCTACGTTTAATTAAGGTCGAATAATGGTTTGCAATATTAACTAATATAAGTTGAAGCGGTTTTCATGATACTTCTGCCAGGAAGTTAAAAACATGTTTTTCTGAGAAAACTTCCAAATATTCTAAAATTAGGATGAAAAACATGATAAAACAACAGAAATACAGGATAAATCATAGAAAGTAAGTATAATAATATTTTTGAAATCATAAGCACCAGCTCATACGTATTTTCTTTTTTATGTTAAAACCTGTTTTAACATTTTTTATGCTTGCGGCCATACGAAATCTTCCTTCATTTCTTGATGATGTCTTGACTTTTATATTCTGACATGCTAACTTTTCTCCAATATAAGTAAATGCAACCAGATACGGTATGGTATATACGGTAAATAAAAGGATACAAAATACTAATCCTATATTAAAGACTTCAATAGCATCATAGAGTCAACATTTCAGCTGCCAAAGCAAAATATACTTTGACTCGGACCATATCAAAATAAAAGCTTTAATGCAATAATAAGGTCGTAAATACCAATATTCAGGACGATATCATTGCATTAAAGCTTTTATTTTGGTTATGTTTATTGGACAAAGTAAACATAACCAAAATAAAATTGTTTTTTGAACTGCCTGAAACGAGACCCATTTACTTACACTAATACCCTTCTTGTACTTTTGACAATAATGTAGCTTTTGTTATGACTATAACTCAAATATTCTGTGTGTCTAAATTAAATTTCTTCACAGAGCTATAAAATATCTTTGTTGCATCAGCTGAATCCATCCGATTGGCAGATATTTATAGTTTTTATTGCAAATGTGTGCTTGCTATTTTTTCTGCTCGAGTTTGCTGCTGCTTTGATTTGAAGGTTTTTTGATTTTTGTCACATATTTTTCATTTTCTAGAAGCTGCTTGAGGTCTAAAACTTTCCCATTTTTTATGGGCAGTGTTTAAGTCACCTCATTGTGTGAACTATATCCTTCTATTGGTATGTTTCATCAACAGAAACTCCAGGACTTACAATCTCGTATTGAATATTTGCTTTCCCTGAGTTCTGGTACAGTTTAATGGATAGTGTCTTTAACAGTTGTTTGTGCTGCAATTGCCAATTTCAACAAAAACGGCAAAAAAGCGAGACTAAATGTGTTTAATTGATAATTCTCCTGTAACTTTTGTAGTTAAAGTTGAACATTAATAGTGCGCAAAAATATCATTTATTTTAATAATAAAATTGATATTTGAAAAGCGTTTTCACCATTAAATTTCAAAATGAATTTTTTTATAATTTGGCTACAAAAAATAAAAAAGTTTTTAAGAGTTATTCATGCTCAACATCATGCTATTTTCAAATGAGTTTGACTTTAATAAACTTTAAGTAATATCAAAAAAATTATAGGGATCTACTTAATTTAAAAGCCAATATGAACTTTGTAGCAAATGATATAAATCATATAGTTTTGTACATGGAAACGTTGTGAAGTTTTTCAACTTTATTACTTAGTTATTCATTACCATATAAGTATGCTTATATTCCAAAGAGGAGTGCTAAAAAAAAGTTGGTTCTATACTGTCGACAAAAAATTTCAAAAATAGAAAAACTCTTTTACTCAAAATGTATATCAATTAAAGTTTTATTTTTTATTTATTTATGTTGAAACGGAAGATAAACTCGACCCCGATATTTTATCAAAACTTATATGTTATTAAAAAGTATGACACATTAAATCATATCCTTACTTGTTAACATGCTCTCTTCACACAGATGCTCTCTTCACAAATTTGAATAGTTTTTTTTAAACGACCTTGCGGAGTTTTTATTTAGAAACTATTATCTTCAAACAGTTTTGATTCTACCCTAAATTTGAAACGTCCGATTTACAAAAATAAACGGAAAAAAGTTATTTTTTTTCATAGTTAACAACATTTAAAAAACAAAGAAACCAAGTATTTATAAAAATCAATAAAATAACAAAAATGCTATAATTTTTAAAGATTTCGGTTCCTAAGTTATATTTTAAAAATATGTTTACATTAAAATAAAAAAAAAAAGATCACAGAAACTTGAAGAGAACCAGTGGACCTAGTCAACTCAACAGTTTAATAATATAATGAGAATTATCATTATACTGTTAAACTGTTGAGTTGACAAGGTCCACCGGTCTCTTCAAGCTTTTGTGTTCTTTTTTTTTATAATTTAAAGCAGCAATATAGGAAAATAAATTTGAGCAAAAATAACAAAAACATTAACGAAGTTAACACAAATAATACACTTAATCATTACAATAAAATTTTTATTATTTAAAACTTATTTTATATATATATATATATATATATATATATATATATATATATATATATATATATATATATATATATATATATATATATATATATATATATATATATATATATATATATATATATATATATATATAATATATATATATATATATATATATATATATATATATATATATATATATATATATATATATATATATATATATATATATATATATATATATATATATATATATATATATATATATATATATATATATATATATATATATATATATATATATATATATATATATATATATATATATATATATATATATATATATATAACTTAAAAACACTTACAAATATCTTTTTGCAGCTAAAACTTTAGACAACAGTTTCATATATATTTTATGTTGTACAAAAACTTTTTTTTTAAGTTTAATCTTGCTTATTGTATACGATATACAAATGCATTGTACATGTTAGACTTGCGGTATAAGATTACACAAAATCCGCATTAAGTACTTAAATTTATCAAAACGCTCCTAGAAAGCTGTTAAAAAGATATTATTTTTATTAAAAAAAAAATTAACTATTAGCATAGCTATTTTATAGGCATTTATATTGGATGATAGCAAATCTTAGATTGGTAAAACGTAACTTAGTACAAATAAGAACTAAAGAGCTTTTTTAAAATAGGAGCTAAAATCCATTTTTCTAAAACTGGGTTTTTTCAACATTCAGATTTTTTATAATAAAAGATACAATTCAAATTATGTTAGCATTAATAAAAAACTTGTTCATTATCTTTAATTATAATTTCAAAAATAATGATATTCAAAATGGTCTTTTTTTTTAACTTTTTTTATCTATTAACGCAAAGATTCCCAACCTTTTTTTACTCTAAAGCACATTCTAAAACAATGGTATGGCGGTGGACTTCACCTATTTTTAATCTACTAGCTCTTTTCATATTTTCTTATTTTTCCATATTTTATTTTCTTATATGCATAATTTTTTAATAAACAATTAAACAAAAATTGTTTCAAAATATTAAAATTACTATTCTAATTACATATACTTGAAGAAATGTATTTACAAAACATAATCAAAATAAAGAAAATACATAAATACAATGAAAACATTTTATACGTATATGTAATTCGAGTAGATGTATTTTGAATAGTAATTTTAATATTTTGAAACATTTTTGTTTAATTGTTTATTAAAAAATTATGAATCACATAAGTATGTCAAACCAAAGTGCAATTTAATTTTGTATTCACCTTTTTTCAGAAACGGAAACTTATCTCTGCCTACTGTATTTCAAAAGTCCTCTGAAATTACGGATTTTAGCAAAATATCATTTTTACGGTCAAAAATTAAAGTTCTTCTGTCATCCCTTGAGCAAAATTTCCAATGTATGGGGCCATTTTGATTACATTTATTTGGCAAGTAAAAGTGTTGATACAGAAGGAAAAAATTGGCTCCTTATGTGGAAACTGCAAAAATCTTTCTTTAACTATTTTTTAAGCGCTTGAAGGTGTTTAATAAATAATGACCTATTTAGTTCATTCCTATCTAGCATTTTCTTCATATGGAAGATATGCACAAAAGGATTAATCAGCAGATGTAGTAAAACAAATCCAATTTATATTTAAATAAATTTACAGAGCTCATCAATTCAGCTATATTTTTGTCTTGTTCCGAATGTACTATAAAAACCGTCGCCCCACGTGTTTCATTACAAAGGTAATCTTTGCGACATTTCTTCTATTAAGGTAATCTTTGCAACATATCTTCTTTTATTATAAAGTTACTAATTAACATTCTCACAGTTACTGCTAACTGGGCATTGTCTGATATAACTGTTGACTCGTCAATTTGTAGCGAAAAAACAGTCACTTATGTTTACTAATTAGGCTCTAACCGAGTTATAGGCTCTAACCGAGAATGAAAGTGATCTTCTTTTTGCGACGATATGTGAAAATTTGAAAGAAGAAATGGTAGCTAATTTTCTATATGCTTAGTCATTCACTAAAAGCCAAGAGATAAGTTGTTTAATAGCAACATTTTTTGTTTTAATGTCGTTTTTTTTATCTTAGGTGTTCACATAAACATTCTCAAAGAGTAAGTTTCTTGTTTTATATTTATTTAGTTTTAATTGTAAATTTATAATTTTTTTCTTGTTTTTATTTTAAAACGAATTAACAAATACATTTTGAAAATTATTGTGTATCTGTGTTTTTAAAAATAATTTTATTACACTTTTAGGTAGAGTTTCTGCTGTTACACCTGCTATTGCTGATGTAAGTACTAAAACTTTCAGGAAGTTCAATTGCTGTAAGTTATTTTCATTTAAATTTAAATTATAACTTTGTTAAAGAATCTTCTGTCTGTGAAATAGGTAATTCTGAATGTTTCAGATAGATTTCAATGTCCTGACGTAGTAATTTGCTAATCAGTCTGTAAATTAAGCAATAGTTTTAAACAGATGAATTAATTGGATTCTACGATTCTTTATGCATATTTGCATGGATTTTTTATAATTTAACTTGAAATTTTATTCTTCAAGACTAGGTAAATAAATAAAAACAATTCAGTCTGTAAAATTAACGATTTTAGATAATCCCGACAAATTATGAAAAAAAATATTATGGCATTTAATTTTTATATAGTTTTGTATCCCTATCGAAATTTTAAGTCAAACATAATAACAGTTAGAAGTTATGAAATACGTTCAAAGTCAAATTGCCCAATTGGTTTGTGCAACCCTTTTGCAGTAATTTACTGATCGGTCTGTAATTTATGCAGTAATTTCAAAATGATTTGTTTTTTACATTTCATGATTCCTTAATGCATATTTGGATATTTGCACGCTTGGTATTTTTTTGCATACTTGCATTTGCCTTTGTATATTTGCATATTTGGTAACCCTAATTTTTGTTCTTCATTACATAATTAAGTAAAAAAAAATTCATTCCGTAAAATAAACGATTCTATGTGATTCCGACAGATTTATTAAAAAATGGATCACTATTTAAAATTTCAAGTCAAATGTAATAACGGTTCGCAAATATCAAAAAAGTTAAAAAAATATCAAACTATTTAAAGTTGATATGTTCAATCTTTTGTACGGTCCATTTTCAGCAATTTACAGACCAATTTGTAATTTAAGCGATTATTTTACTGGCCGGTTTGTAAATTATGCAATAGTTTTCAAATGATGTATTTTTTAGATTCCACGATTTCTTTATGCATATTTGCATAGTATAATGATAACTTGACTCCAAATTTTATTCTCCAAAAATAAGAAAATAATATAAAAAACTTCAAACAGTAAAATAGATGATTCTGGTCAATCGCTACAGATTTTCTTTAAAAAAATTTTGGTTTCCTTTTTTCTCATAGTTGTTTGATCACTGTGAAAAATTTCAATTCAAATATAATCACTATTTAAAAGTTTTTAAAAAGCCAGTATGACCCCAAAAAAATATAAGTTAATAAAAACTCTCAGTCTGTAAAATAGGTGATTCAAGACAATTCCGACAGATTTTTAAAAAAAAATTTGCAATTTGATTTTTTTATAGCTGGTGGGTCACTATGCAAAATTTTAAGTTAAGTGTATTAACGGTTCAAATTTTATTAAAAAGTTAGTATGACCCAAAAAATATATAAATTGGTAAAAAATCTCAGTCTGTAAAATAGACGATTCTGGTCATTCCCGACAGAAATTCCAAAAAACTTTTGGAATTTTATTTTCTTATAGTTGGAGGGTCACTGTGTAAAATTTCAATTCAAATATATTAACGGTTCAAAAGCTATTCAAAAGTCAATAATACTCTCATTTTTGGTGCCATATCATAGCAAATTTTACATAGTTAAGCCGTATACCTTTTGTCAAAAAATTATCAATTTTTTCACCACAAAAAGTTCAATAACTTTTGATCCGCTTAACTTCAAAGGCCAAATGACCCCTCATTTTATAAGTCAATACAATGACATCAATTATATTTGAAAATTTGAATTATAAAAAAATTGTCTGGAATGGCTACAGTTGTAAACATTTCATCATAAAATATTTTTACTTTATTGTCATAATTGTATAGTAAACAATTCATATTTAAATTTCCTAGTATATAATTTTTTTCTTTTCATAGATTCCTTTGTTAATTATTTTTTGTTGTAAATACAAGCTGAAATTTTCGACGTACCATCAGGTAGCCTGTAACAGCAGCTTAAGAGAAAATTGTTTTTTTTTTCGTTTTGTTGAAAATTTCAATGGTTACGATTTCTTTATCGCCGTCAGAAACGCTCAAATCATTCCTAATACAATGTGCAATTATATACAGGAGTATAATTTGTTAACAGTTTTTATTTTTTTTATTTTTAAAAAGAAGTTCTTTTTATTTCGTTAGGATACAGATACGAGCACACAGTTGTCCAAAAACGGGGTCTTAACCTCTTCGGAAATGACCCAAAAAATCCCTTTAAGGGATTTTTTGGGATTTTTTGTCTTTGATTCTATAGATATTAAAGATCATTTTTAAGATAAAAATAAAATTTTTTAATTATTTTGCAAGAGAAAATTGCATTTTAAAGTTTCCGTCTAGATACACCAAAAACCTTTATTTTAAAAAAGTATTTGCACAGCCAAAAGTTCAAAAAAAACTTTTTTTTGCCTAAAATTATACAAGCATTACAAACTAATATCTATTAGATTAAAAATTGTTTTAATAATGAATATTTGTATATACATTCCAATACTAGTGTATCAACGCCAGCTCTAGCCCAACAAGCGACATTGGTACGGAAGGAGGCGTGAACTTCCTGTTAAATGCTCACCCGCGGTGCTCTATGATAAGACCGCAAGGACTTCTGGAAGCACCTAAATACATACAAAAAAAAAAAAAAAAAAAAAAAAAAAATATACAACATAGATATCAAACTTCTTTTAATTTTTTAGTAGGATAAAAAACTTAAAGTTGATATGAAAATTTATTTCTTAAGCATGACATTGTTTAAAACAACTTTTTTCAAAAAAAATGTGCATATATTTCTAAATATATATATATATATATATATATATATATATATATATATATATATATATATATATATATATATATATATATATATATACATATATATATATATATATATATATATATATATATATATATGTATACCCAGAAAACATGGTTTGAAGGACCTATATAGATCCAGTAGAGAAAAGGCTAGTGGTCCATTAGCAGCCTGTCGCTTATGGACAAGTTGAGTTTTGCTCATCGGTTACTGAGTGGACCAATAGCGGCACAGCCCTTAAGCGGTCGGTTAATGGTCCTATAGCGGCATGTGCTGTGAATGGTCAGCTGGTGGACATACAGTGGCACGTGCCATTAACGGTCAGCCAGTGAATTTGTATTGGCAATACACAACCAGCGTATTCCTATTGGCAATACACCGTGTATTCCTATTGGCAATACATTTCTTTTTAATATAGGCTATATATAGGGCTCTCTATATATAGATCTTAAATCTTAAAATCTAATATTAAAACGACAGACAAATCTTAAAGTTTATTATTTAGTTAAAAAGTTGTTTAACGTGTTACCAATTAGAGAAGTTAAACTTATTTACTGGTTTTGACAGTTAAAAAGACTAGTTAGATATCCGCTAAGTGTGCCTTAAACAGTATGACTACCACTGGATATTTATCTCTATTGCAAACTAAATAGTCTCCCAATAACAAAAACTATTTGGACAATTTGTGTTTATGCAAAATGAGCGTCGCGATTATTAATAACAACATTTTAACGCCATTACACAAGAGAACTTTTTCAAATACAAACTTTACTGTATTTACTTCATATTTTAATTATAAAATTCTCTTAATTTTATTCTTCATTTAAAGATGATTCACTCTCGAGAATATCACCAATAGTTGTAGTTTGTTCTTTTCTTTCTTTTCTTTCTTTTCGTTCTTTACGACCGTCATCTCTATCTTTCGACCCATGTATATAACGAACAATTTCTTTTTGAATATCACATTCAGTACAGTTTTGTGTTGGAATATTACTTGCTATAGCGTCTATTAATTACAAACCAAAACTATTGAATCAAACTATAGAAAATTTTAAGTCAAAGTAAATAAATAAGCACATTTTATAAACACATACTACATTTTAAATTTAGCAAAAAGATAGCTGGGTAAAAATTTCTCAAAAAACACAAAAAAAAACACAAATCTGCACCCTATATCACCAAAATTTTTGAAACTTGGCACAAATGTTTATAGACATATGTTAGGAAAGATTGTAATTTTTTTTCATAAAATTCCTTAACGTTTATAATTTACAGCAATTTAAAGTTTCCTTGATTTTGACTAAAAACTGAGGGGGAAAAAGTGCCGAAAATCATTCCGTTTACTTTCACCTTAATATGATGCTTGTAGTGATGCCACAATTCTGAAACTTTGTACCAAAAGAGCTTAAAACCTGTTAAATCCGAAAAAAATAGTTTTTCATATATCAAAACAAGGGAATGTAGCTTATTTTAAGATCCATAAAATACACTTTATAACGCCGAGAAAAAAGAGCATTGACAATTATAGCTATAAAAAAAATCTGACTGATATAAAAAAAATTTAACTTCGATTTTTCTTAAAAATAAGATCAACACCTACTTTTCGAACCAATTTTGTTTTGGGCTTATATTTATTTAAGGAATTATTAATGTTTGATATAGACACAAAATTTTTTAATATTTTTTAAGTTAGACACTTAATATAACCTCAGCTTTTACCAATCAATCAAATTATAAACTAAAAATTTAGTGACTTTATTATCTTTTTCATTTTCATATGATATTTACAATAAGATTTAAACGTAAATATTTTTTTTTTTAAAAATACTAAACTTTAGTGATTTTAAATATGCTTTACGTTCACATTATTTACAAGTTGGTTCACAAAACATAATATTTAAAAAAAAGAATGGACAAGAAATAATCGACTCATAAATATAAAAATCTCTACTTCCTTAGGAAAAAATAGTAAATAGTAGCAAAGTCCTGTTTTGTCATCGGTACCTCAACTTGGCAAATAATGTGGACATCAGGAATCCAGCATTGGTTTTCCTTTGGTGGCCATTTAAACGACCGTGCAGGACCATTAGGTCACATAAATTTTACAAGCACATCTTTTTCTTCTAAATTAATTTCTTCATTGACTCCTATCCCCCACTTTTGCTTATAGGAAACACAGGCATAATTACCTGGTATTAGGTTTACAGTTGTTATCTGGATATTTCCAAAGTAATGAATAAAAGCAAATTCTTCATCAACACTGCATAGCTTAGTGCTTACCTAAACAAAATAGTAACATATGCAAATATTCCGTTTTACTTATCAAACATGTTTTATTAAATGCATAGATAGCAAATGCAGAGGAAATAAAATCAAATACAAATATTTTTGATAATGATTCTGCAAAAATCTAATATCTATTTGAGTTTATCAATAAAAGTTATGCGTGTATTTTAAAATATGGTAAAAGATATAATTAAAAAATAATAATTTACCTTTAAATGGCCATGTGGTACAAACTGAAGGTAACTACGTGTTCCAGGTATTGTATTTATGCCTTCAATGTTTTCATTGCAATACTTATCCATTGTTTGTGAAGATAAAATATGATTACCCATATCTCTTTGCAAACTTGCTAGTGTTGCCAGACGTTTGACTGTACCACCTATCCCATCACAAGATTGCTTACCGTGACTAGTTGCAAAAAAGTTCCATTTAGCAGTAAAACCAAAATCTTCACAATGGAAACAAAGATTTAACATAATTTTGCAATTCTTATATTGACCTGCATCTGAAAAGTATTAAATATTTTTTATTTAAGGCAAATTTGTTTTTATATCATTGCAAACAACCTCAATAATTTTATAAACCATGTTCACATCATGGATCATATCATCCGAAATAGTACAATAGGATTTGTTGTTAATTTGATAAATAAATGTGATTATTTATTTCAAAAAAGAATGCCTTCTTTTTTGAAATAAATAATCACTGGATGAAGTGTACATTGTAAACTTGTCCAATGAAAGCTTTGCACTTCATCCTGAACTACAAGTTTATAGTTTTCTGAAAAATCACCCAGAAATTATGCAGCTACCTCATTCATATCTTCCTTTCTTGATCTCATGTATAATGCTTGACTCTTTGCTAAATACGAATGTGGTGCAAGTTTTTCCAGTTTTCTACATACTGGTTCAATGTATTCAAACACTGGCTCTTTATTATGTGCCAAGTTTGACCTATCTGTTGTTGTGCATTGATCAAATTCAATCTCATCATCATCTTCGTATTCTCCAAGTATATCATAAAGTTTTTCAACCAATGCATTCATAGTTGCTGGGCATTTTTCACATTTCCTCATCATACAGTCTTTATTAGTTATATCACATACAATATAAGGTAACAATTCTTCGTATGTCACACCAAGAGGATGTAAAAGCAGTTTCAAATTCTGATGCATAGCACAGACGCATACAGAATGTGTTCCTGAGGCACCAACAGTTATACACCGTTTAGGTCGCAAGGTGCAAAACCTTGAAAATCCTTTTTTTATTTCTGGGCTTTTGATTTTGAAGACAACAAACAATTCCTTTAAATTACATAAGAGCAAACGTTTTTGCATGTGGACATTTTTCTTTATGCTTACATAGTCCTTTTTACCAAGCATTATATGGCTATGTTCATCGTCTTCGTAAAAGGTCTTGACTAGTTAAACTGTTACTCCAGGAAGAGCTTTTCCTAATTTAGGATTAGGCATGGTTAAAATACCTTTTTCTAATGTTAACTTACGTGCAGTTCGAGATACAAAGTTTTTGACATGCAATGTTTCAGATACCTATTTTATTGACCAGTCTGTTGGAGAAAGAGTCACGAGTTGTACTTTTTTTTGATATTGATGTTTTTTGTTTTTTGATATTGCAATTTTGTTAGTTAACAATACCATCATGTTATCAAACAAGTTTGCTTTTTCCATATACTCATTATTAAAACTTGACTGTTCTTCAAAACATTCTTCTGATATATTAAGGGAAATGGCTACCTTTTTTTTATGGAGTTGTTAATGCTGTCAGTTTTTGTTTACCTTCTCTGATTTTACCTGACTTGTGCAATCCTTTGACCTTAATTGAAGAGACTCCGGCAGATGCAAAGTGTGTATCTACAATTTCTTTTTTATTTTGAATGGATCTTTCATTAACAATATCATAATTTTCATCATTTTTATTTTCACTTCTACTTTTTGATAAACATGTCTTAACTTTACTTCGACAGGTTGGACACAGTTTTTTTCCAGGTATAAGATTTAAACCTATGGTTTCTGCTTCTAACACAGTATGCATTGTAATCACACGTAGAGATGCTTAAAAAGAAAGTAATTACATTACTTAAATAACATTAATTATATATATTATGTAACTATATTACAATACAATTTGTTATATCAATAACGATGAAACATTGAATTACCAAAAAAACTTATATGACTTATTACCAAAAAAACTTATATGACTTATTAATAATGATATTACCTAATGAAATATAAATATATAAATTTCGACACACCTTTTGGTGACTCAGAAATGGATTACAGCAACTTTTCTGATTACCCTCATATCTTACAACTAACATATCATGATGGTGTGTGCTTATATTAGTAATTTGTTCTTGTTTCAGATTTGTTCGTTTTTCGAGTAGCTTACGATCATTGCTGTCAATATCTTCAATCAGATTTCTTTCTTGAGTATATGATTGTTTATAACAAGCTCCATAATAATTTACAAAGCAGCAATTAATTTTGTTATTTATTATTAAGCTCCATAATTGTTTACAAAGCAGCAATTAATTTTGTTATTCATATAAAAGTATAATGAGGAATCTCTGTCTAAACACTTAATACGAGAAATCTTAAATAATCTTAATGTCCCTAAGAAGAAAGTACACTTGAACACAAACAATATCATATCAATATGTATTTATAGAGAACATATTGCTTGAACAAGTAGCTATTAGTTTAATAGACATATTTTAAATGCCTAATTATCTACTAATTATTGTAAATTCTCCATTAACTACTTACAAAAAGTTGTGTAAAAGTAAAAGATAACTAAATATAAATTTATTTAGTTATGTAACTTAACATGGTAATGTTAATTAGACATTATTATATCATTTTATTACTTTTTTTATTGATGATAATAAATGTTTTATTACAACAAAACAATCAAAAACAAAAGTTACATAATATTGTTAAATTTAATGACATGATATTATGTAATGAAAATGATATTATTTTTATGTAATGAAAGTAATAAGAAACAAATTTATAAAATGTTCAACTATGTTTTGTAATAACTTTGTAAATTTTTTACAAAGTTAATTTTTTACAGTCTTTCCTAACTTATATATTTAAACATTTGTGTTGAATTTCAGCGAATTTGGTGATGCAGGGTGCAACCTCTTGTTTTTTGAGAAATTTTTACCCATCTGTATATATTATATATTACATACAAATAATATTTTTTCCTAAAATTGCATAAACTTTATGCACAAAACAATAATTATTATTATTTTCATTATTATATATATATGTATTTTTTTTATTCGAAGCACAATATAAACATTTGGTGAAGCTGAAATTCTTTTTATCGAAAAAATTAAACTGATTTCAGAGCATTTATCGAAAAAATTTGAGCTAGCGAGTTTATTTTTTACATACTTCATAAGTGCCGTCCGACTATAGTGAAATTGTTTACGACTTTCTATTGTATTTTGAACAAAAGATTTCACGCATGGTTTTAGGAATTTCAAAAGCGTCGCACATTGACTCAGGACTATCAAAAACCGGCAAAAATTAAATGAAAGTTGACATAAATTGTAAATAAAAAATGTTATATTAAAATAATTTTTGAGTCAAAGATCTCAAATTTGTAATAAATTTTTTTTTAACGCGCAGCTTCCACGCGTATAATGCGCGCTTACGCGTGTTAAAAGTGACTATACGCGTACAAATTTTTTATTTTTAGTTTTTAGAATCTTCAAGAGAAACATAATTTTGATATATTACTCTACTTGATACTTTTATAAAAATGGTTTCTAAAGGATGTTGATACAGATAAAAAATACTGTATTTTTTTACATTAAGTTTATTATTTACATTACAATTAATTTAAAAATTTCATCTGGTAACGGTTTTCCTTGATAGCTCTTATGTTTTTTAAAAGATATGC
Organism: Hydra vulgaris; assembly: GCF_022113875.1. NCBI lineage: Eukaryota > Metazoa > Cnidaria > Hydrozoa > Anthoathecata > Hydridae > Hydra > Hydra vulgaris. The sequence continues at coordinate 45,571,468 of NC_061165.1, forward strand.
TTGATATTTTTCGATCTGATCTTACTAGAAGGTAGTGCATCTGATTCATCATTGTGTTTAACATTGATATTTTTGCCGTGTGCCTAAGTCTAGAATTTCTTATCTGTTTATTTAAACTCTCTAGTGCATCTTCCGAATATAACCCGATTGGCTAAGGTAATTTATTTGATATAGGAGAACTATGCAGTAGTAGTTTATGTACTGTAGGAGGCATAACATTTCAGTCTTCAGATAGTTTTTTCTCAATTGTTTTTGGCTTATACTTTTTAATTTCAATTTTATAACTCAAATGAAGAATAAATTCCAAGCATTTTATCCAGCAATGAAAAGCTGAAATTCCGTGCCCCAAGGCTAAGTCATTCTCATTTTTTGCTTTTAATAAATCAATATTGTTCATTTCCTTGGGTTTAGCATTGCACACATTGCAGAGTTGAGTGGATTTTGTCTCTGTAAGTGCGCTAACTACTTTATTATCAAACATTGTAAGATCAATCCTATAGCTGATATTAAATGTCAAAATTCTTCCTGCAATATTAAAAACTTTGCAAAACGTCTTTAAGGTTTTTATTTGATTTTTTAGATCTGATTCTTCTTCTCTGGATAAAATTGGACTCTCTTTTTTATATTGTAGATGAAAAGATCTACAAAAGTGACAGCTTGAAGGATTTTCATTTTTCCAAGTTTCGCCATCTTCTACTTTGAGCAATAAAGGCACAAAAGCTGTACTGAAAAGATTTTCTTCATGCATAAGTTCTATACTTGCGTTACTTCTATTATATTTCTGTTTATAAATACTTTGGCTTGATGTTCCATCAAAGCCAATCTTTCCATATAAAACTTCAAATATTTCATCACTTTTACCAAAATTAGGCATATCAATCATTTCTGTTTTTCTACTCACAGTGTGATCTAACATGCTTTGAAGAGAACACTTTGCAGAAATTTCAGAAAAATATATATTCTCAGGATAGCATTTCAATTTTTCACGAAAATATTGTGCAAAGTAGAATAAATATGTACATTGTGTACAAGAGCTCGTCGCCTTAGAGGGCAGAGGTTCTATCTCCATTTTGGGTAGTTTTGCAAGAACAAAGTTTGAGCATTAAGCATGAATCAGCAATTTCATTTTTTGTTAGTGTTAATGTTTTTTGATCAATTAGAACTATCAAACATGATAGGAATAATTCAACTTTTTTTGATATTATTAACATTGAAGAGAGTATGGCACAAATTATAAAAGTCATCATGGAGATAGAACCTTTGCCTAAATTAAATGCGAGTTGAATTGAATTTTTGAAATTTATAAACATAATGAATCCAATTATTATTCTTTTTTAATTAATACAAAATGCTTTATATGATTGTGTAAACTATCAGATAATGACAATCATGGTTCAAACTTTTTAAAATTAGTAACATTTTGGGACAAATTTTACAATTACCATGGAGATAGAACCTTTACTCAAATTAACTGTGAATTGAACAGAATTTAAAAATTTGTAAACAATGTTTTTGTAATCAATATTATTAAATTCTAAGTGAAATCTTAATCTTAATTAGCAGAAAAATCAGAAAATTGTTATAATAGCAAAATTATATAACAGAATAATTATTATAGTAATACTGAAAAAAATGACTGACAAAAAACAAAGTCTTAGTTCTAGTTATCTTCATAGTCCGAGTAAAGAATAAAAATAGTTATAATAGCAAAATTTAACAGAATAATTACTATAGTAATATTGATAAAAATGACTGACAGAAAACTAAGTCTTAGTGCTATTTGTCTTCATAGTCCAAGTTAAGAACAAAAATTGTTTTAATAGCAAAATTATATAACAGAATAATAATAGTAATACTGAAAAAAATGACTGACAGAAAACTAAGTCTTAGTTCTAGTTGTCTTCATAGTCCGATTCATCAATTTCTGACTCATCAGCAGTTGGTTCTGGTAAACTGTCTCTCATGGCTACTGCAGACGGCAGGTTGTTATACCATTGGGCATAATCTGGTGGAATAACACGCGATTTCACCATGCGCATAAGATCTTTTTTTTTCGCATCCGAAATAGGCAGGCGAGTAGGATACAATGGCTGAGGCTCTAATCCTTCGATGTTGGATCGTCGTCCTCTTCCAGACTGTACATTTATTTCCATAAAGGTAGGCGACGTAATGCTATATTTGTACTGCATAATAAATGGTACTTCATATTGATGCATTCCAGGTGAGTTGTTTGAACAATGTACATCATTGTTGCAACAATAGATTGGTTTCTATTTTGTCCAGAGCACGTATCACTAAAAGAAGTCACCCTCTTCACAGAAACTGGAAAAGACTTCATATAATCTAACAGAGCTGTATTTATTTCATTGGCTCCTCGTTTACCTTCACTTTCGCCCCATAGGTAACAAATTCCTTTTTTGGTCGACGTTTCATAAATAGTAAAATTATAAACGGCAAGTTTCCGCATATAGAAAATGTGTTCATCACCTGCAAATGGAAGTGGTAACACTGCTTCGAGGTCAAAAGTTATAGAACGAATGAACTTGTCAGCAGCAGATGCAGTCTTATCAGAATTTTTTTCGTCCATAGCTTCCTTTTCACGAAATTTATGACTGTCATAATTTGGTCGCAGCGTTTCTTTATCATCACCACAGGCATCTCGAAAAGCATTGCAAATTGAGCATTGGTATTTTTTGGGAATAAAAAATTTTATATTAAAATCAGTAACAAATATACTTCGATATACACCGATAGAAACTGGATCTGTGATATTTTTCGTTGTGCAATAATCATCTTTGTATAGTCTATAAAGTTCCTCAATACTTAGTTCAGGACTAAGGTATTTTGCCTTTGATGAAACCCGACAGTAGTGAGATTTGACCTGAGGAAAGCTTAGGATGTGCTCTTGAACTGCATTGGTTTGCATTTCGGAAGTCTTATTGGCTGGAGTTTTTCCTTTTTTTGAATTTGGTGGTATGAAAAGACCAATCTCATTTTTATTTTTTACAACAAACTGAACAGTTTTCTTGCTTATGTCCAAAGTCATGCAAAAATTTTTTTGGCACACTCTAATGACAATGTTTTCATTCGCTTCCACTGGCAGATGATATGCACAGGATATTGTTTTTGGTCTTATTCCTGAATTGTCACGACGACGTGAAACATTGCTACTTTTCACTAAATGGCATATGAAACCTTTTTTTCTATTTTCACCCTTTAGTTGGCAGTAGTGTTTATTTGTTTCTAGTCGTTTGGTTTCCTCAAAATGTTCTTCACACTTAAAATACTTATTTAGCCAGAACTCTAACCACTGCGCCACGGCTGCTTATATTTTTATATATATATATATATATATATATATATATATATATATATATATATATATATATATATATATATATATATATATATATATATATATATATATATATATATATATATATATATATATATATATATATATATATATATATATATATATATATATATATATATATATATATATATATATATATATATGTATATATAATATACAGAGACGATTCTAAGAATTAATGAAGGGTGTGAATCCTTAAAAAAGTACCAACTGGCTTTTTTTTTTTAAAAAAAAAGGCTCTTAAAACGAAAAATTACCCGACTAAACTGTGTCGAATACCTAACTAGCCAACCAAGTTCGTTAAAAAAGCAACTATAACTTGAAAATTATCTTTTTTGGGGTGGGCGGGTTTTTGTTTAAGAGTGTAAAAATACCTCTGTATATGTATTTAAATATTAGGGTGATTCAGAACAAGAGAGTTTTCAAAGCAAAAATACGTACCTTGTTAAATTTAGTGCAAATATGTAGAAAGTATATTTTAAGCATACCGGGCATTTTCTGACCACTCTAGACCTTCCCTCAAAGCTCAATTTTAGGAAAAATTTACAGTTTTTTTGTCAAATGTTGCTGATTTCAGTGACGTTGAGGGAGGATCTAATATAAACCAAGTTAGCTCAATAAAAAAAAAGGCCTGCATTACATGAATTTTTCATTTTAAATTATACGTATATTTGATTTGATTTTATTACTGAGTATTTTTTAATCAAATTATCAACAGTAGCGTGCAAAAGTAACTGGACAAGCGCATAACTTGAGATAACTTGTGAATGAAAAGTCTAATTTCTTTCAAATTTTCACTGGAATGATAAAAAATTGATAACAATTCTAAAAACAAATAAATTTTTACTAAGTCTAAGCAATGTAGTTTTAAAAGTTCATTTTATTGAAATACACGTTTGCAAAAGTATCCGGGCAGAAAAAAATACTTGAAGTAGTTTTTTTTAAAACATTTTTTTAAATTAAAAATGTTGTAATTTGAAGTAAGTAAATTTCTTTAATACTTCGTTGAGAAACCCTTGGGATTGATAACTGCTTGACAACGACAAGGCATTGACTCCACCAGCTTCACAATTACATTATTGTCAATTTTTTCCCATGCTTATTTCATATTTTTAAATAAATCATGTTTATTTGTTGGTTTACGACATGAAATTTGTCGATCAAAGTTTTCACGTAGATGTTAAATAGGATTAAGGCCAAGAATTTGCGAAGGCCATTCCATTAATCAAATTTTTTTGATTTTGAAAAAGTCTTTTACAAGGGTCGAAGTGTGCTTTGGGTCATTTTTCTTCTGAAATATCTATCCTCGAGGCATTTTGTCTTTAGCATGTGGTAGCATAACATCCTTAATAATATCTTTGTAAATATTTTTGTCCATTATGCCATCAATCAAATGGATAGGACCGATACAATCTCTATTGAAGCAACTCCAGACCATAACGTTTCCACCCCCCCTGCTTTACTGTTGGTAGCTGGTATTTAAGATCGTTTCTATAACCTTTTGGTCAACGAACATATTAATACCATCAGATCCAAATAACACAAACTTAGACTCATTACTAAAAAGTACTTTCGACCATGGTTCTCTTGAACAATTCATATGTTCCTTAGCAAATCTCAAGCGTGCTTTTCAATTCTTCATAAAAATAAAAGGTTTCTTTGCAGGACGTCTTTCAAATAGATTTTCAGACCTCAAACGGCGCTTTATTGTGTCAACACCATATTTAACATTATAAAGTTCTTTTATTTCAGCATTTAACAAGTCAGCATTTTTGCGTGGATCTTTTTTTGCGGCAGGAGCAAAAATTTCATCTTGTTTTTCAGATGTAATTCGAGGTCTTCCTGGAGAGATTCTATTGTTATTTCTTTACTTATATCTTTTATATATATCTGCTACTGTTGATTTTCCTATTTCAGATCCGCTATGTCTCTTGTAGTTCTGCCTTGTTCAATTGCACGCAAAACCGCTTCATTTGACAGCTAAACTTGTATATTTTCGCTTTGTCATTTTCAAAATTTATTCAAAATAATCTTCTTTTTAATTAAAAATACTTTATGCTTTGTTTACCGTTTTTAAACAATAAATAAAAGCCAACAAAAGTATTGTTATTTTATCATTTTAGTTCTGCCCGGATACTTTTTCACGCGCATATTTCGATAAAATGAACTTTTTTTTTTTTTTTTTTTTTTTTATTCATATATTTGCCGTACATATAACATTTACAAGTTTCGTAAATTAATATTTACAAGTCTCGTGAGTCAAAATATATATAGTGAAATTTATAATTAAATAGTACAGGCCGGACTTCAAGAAGATCGTAATGATCTTATCACGAAGCCCTTACAATGTGTTTGATATATTATTATGATTATGCTAAATATAATTATATATTAAGTACAACTATGTTTATATATTCTTTAAATTTAGCTCATAATAAAAAATAAACTCAAAATAAGCTCAGTATAAAATATTAGACATAACTAGCAGCATAATAACTAAACTTGACAAGAAAAAATCAAGTGTTTTTTTTGTGTGTAATAAACACATTTTGATATATTGTTTGAGAAATTTGAGAAAAAAAAAAAAGATTCATTTAGATAATACACATAAACGAGTCAGTTCACTTTGTAGTTGATATATATGTATTTTAATTTATAGTCTTAAAAGAATTCTGAGTATCTGTTTAGATTCAGTATCAGATTTTTTAACTTTTTTTTCAAGAAATTTTGATTGCAAATTGAATCTAGATTGCAGATTGATTTATTTTTAGTTACTAGTTTGTTGTATAAATAAGGACCCCGATATGAAATTGAGAACTGGGAAAGTTTTGTTTTTTTGAAAGGTGTAATAAAGTTTCCTTTTTCTCTTGTGTTATATTTATTAACGTTATTTATAAAAAAGTTATTTAAAAAATGGTTTGGTAATTGACCTAATTTAAATTTTAGCATAAACAATATATTTTGGTAAATATTAATTTGATAAATATTAAGCACATTCATTTCTTTAAATAAGGGTTCAGTGTGTGTAAATTTGCCTTTATGGTAGATAAGTCTAACAGCATGTTTCTGACGTCGATATAAAGTTTTCAATTTGGTTATATGCGTACTCGCCCAAGCTATATTCGCATATATGAGGTAGCTGTGTATAAAAGAGAAATATATAAGTTTTAATTTACTTTGCGACAGCATAGGTTTTGCTTTATAAAGTAGACCTATGTTTTTTGATATTTTAGTGTTTAAAGCATTTATGTGACTTTTCCAAGATAAATTTTCATCAATTATAACTCCTAAAAATTTAGTTTCGTGAGTTCTCTCAATTACTATATTTTCTATTTTTAGAGAGGGTAGAATATTTGGTAGTGTGTTTCTTTCTTGGTTTGAGTGAAATAAAGTGTATTTTGTTTTTTCTATGTTTAGCGATAACTTATTTGTTTTAAACCATATATTTAATTTTTGGAGTTCTATGTTTACATTATCATACAGATCCTTGATGTTTGTCGAAGAGTAAAATAAATTTGTATCGTCTGCAAACATTATAAATTCGAGTTTGCTAGAAACTTTTGGAAGGTCGTTTATATAGATTAGGAACAAAAGAGGAGCAAGAATCGAGCCTTGAGGAACACCACAAGTTAATTTTAATAATTTACTGTGGTAATTATCATCTGTAATAAGACATTGTTGTCTGTTATACAGGTAACTTTTAAACCACTGCAGTGTATGGTTTTTTAATCCGTATTTTTCCAACTTTTTTAGTAGGATTTCATGATTTATTGTGTCGAACGCTTTTGACAAGTCTACAAAGACTCCTAATACGAACTTCTTTTCATATATTGATTCACTAATTCTATTGACGAGGTCTACGATAGCATGCTCTGTCGAGTGCTGAGTTTGAAAACCATATTGGTTTTCATTAAGGATTTTGTTTGTGGTTAGGTATTTATATAAACGATTGTAGATTATTCGTTCGAGCAGTTTTGAAAATACGGGAAGGATTGATATTGGTCTGTAATTATTTAAGAAAGATGTATCTCCGGATTTATAGATAGGAATAATTTTAGCTATTTTTAAATAGTCGGGTACAATTCCTGTAATTATTGAAGAGTTAAATATTTGAAAAATGGGTTTACTTATTTCTGGGAAGACATTCAAAATAATATTGGCTGGGATATTGTCGATACCTGGACCTTTGTTAATTTTTAATGTTTTAATTGCTGTTTCAAGTTCTTCGTATTCTAGTTCTTTAAAAACTAGGGAGCAACGAGAGTCCTCGATGTAATTCTCAAATGAATTGTTTGTAGGTTGAATTTTAGAGGCGAGTTTGGAACCTATACTTGCAAAGTATTTGTTAAATTTTTCAGAGATAATTTTTTTATTATTAAACTCTTTTTCACTTATGAGAACTTTTGGAGGTAGTTGGTTCGAGTTTTTTTTATCTTTACCAATTATTTCTTTTATAATATCCCAGATTTTTTTATTATCTCCTTTAAATTTTTGTATTTGCTTTGAAAAATATAGTTTTTTGGATTTTAATTTTATTTTTTCAAATAGATTTTTATATTGTTTATACTTAGACAAATTAAAATGGTTTCTATTTTTTAGATATTTTATGTAGAGTTTTTGTTTTTGTTTTGACGATTTTCTTATTCCTTGGGTAATCCATGGAGTGGTTAGGTATTTTGCTTTAATTTCTTTTTCGACCTTTGGAAAATGTTTATTGTAGAGATTTAGGAAAATATTTATAAAATTATTGTAAGCGGAATTTGTGTGTCCGAGGTTACATTCATGATATATTTTTGACCAATTTACTACCGCTAGTGAGTCTTTGAGTTTTTGGGTCGAGAATTTATTTATGCTTCTTTTGATGATTTTTATTTTCAAGTTATTGACACGTGTTGCTTGTTGTGATAGTGAGAAGTAAATTGGGAAGTGGTCAGATATATCCGTTTTAATTATTCCTACTTTTAAGGATGGATCTTGAATTGAATTTGTCAATATTTTGTCAATAGCTGTAATTGAGGTGGGAGTTACCCGGGTGGGTTTGTTTATAATTGGGAAAATGTAATGTTGTATCATATCATCGAAAAAAATTTTGGTATTAGCGTGTTCATGATAGCTTAGGTAATTTATGTTCATGTCACCAATACAGAATAGCTTTTTATGTTCAACATTGCTTGTTGTATATATTTGTTTCATAAAGCTTGAAAAGATTATAATATCTCCATCGGGCGGTCTATAACAAGAGGATATTAAGAGATTTTTTGTAGTATCATTAATGACTTCAACTGTAAAGACCTCACTATTTGAATCAGAAATAGAAAGATCATTTCTAATTTTTGTGTTTAAGTCATTATGGATGTAGGTTATTATTCCACCTCCTCTTTTGTTAGCTTTTCTTTCATAAGAAATAAGATTATAATTAGGGATTAGGAGGTTTGAATTTGTATAAGAATTTTCGTCAGAACACCAAGTTTCTGTAAGACAAATCATGCTAAAGGAATATTTGCATTCGAAAAGGAAAATTTTTAACTTATCGATATTTGTATTTAAGCTCCTAATGTTTATGTGTATTATCGTAAACTCGTCTATATTGTTATGAAGTTCAGCTTTAAAAGTTTTAGTATCAAAGTATGGAGAGTCAGGTCCATTAAAAATAAATAAATCGTCGTCGTATAAATTATTCGCAAAGATATTATTTTGAGTTTTAAAAAAGTCAAAACGCAACTTATCAAAATCTTTTGTTATAAAATCATTAGCCATGACGAAAAAAGAATTAAATCAATTTTTTTTTTTTTTTTTTTTTTAATAGAATTCGATTTGAGTTAAGTTATTTTTGAAAGCGCGTATTTTTAAAATCTCGACTAAAAATTTTATCATACTTTAAGATAGCGTATTTACCTTCGCTGCGTAATTTTTTCACTTCTTCCCAAACTTTTAAGATTATATTGTTTAGATTTAGTAAAAACTCATTTGTTTTTAGAATTGTTATTAGTTTTTTGACATTCCAGTAAAAATTTGAAAGAAATTTGACTTTTTATTCAAAAGTTATCTCAAGTTATGCGCTTGTCCGCTTACTTTTGCCCGTTACTGTATAAATTCACAAAATTATTGAGTTTGTTGTGATACTAAGAAATCATTTGTAGTATAAAAATACATTTTTTTCTAATAGGCCTTCAAAGGAATGGGGGCCATTTTTCAAATGTTATATTTATAAAAAAAAGGTCCTCGATAAAAAATGGGAAGAGACCACTCCTCCCTCCTCTGGTTTTGACGGCCATGTGTAATAAAAATATTTTTGGTTGATAGTATTGTACATTGCTTGTTAGTTCAATTATTTTTGCTTTGCCTCTTCCTTCTCATTAATCTACCCCACGTCCCTCCTCATTTTTTTACTAATTGAAAATTGATTCAAGTTTTTACGCCAAAATCTATTTTTAAGTTACTCACGCCAATTATGATAAAAACAAAGTTTTTAAAGAATTTGGAAGGGACTCTAGCATTAATTCACATAGATAAGATTACTTTGATATATATTTATTGAAGATACGTCTCTTTATTTACAATTACAAACTTAGATCGCACTAAGTGCTCAGCTCGTGGTGAAGAAGAAAGCGTAAGAGAGTGAGACTTGCTACGCCTTCAGTTAAATATACAATGTAAAGAAGCATACTGGCTGCTGCGTTAGCGAATTAACGCAACAGTTTTAAAAAAAAGCCTACAAAAGAAAAAAAAAATTCTTTCTAATCACTTTTGAATTTCTTGAAATTATTAATGTTAAAACAAAAAACAAAACAATTATTTTCTTTTACTCGTCTAGATTATTTATTTACTCGTCGAGAAGGAAATATCGTAATAGCAGAGCTAATCGAGTCGAGTTCCCTTCGTACCGAAGTACTACTCATACGCTGAGTAGGCGGAGCTGGGATTTCAACCTGCAATCCTGTTGCTACCACCAATAATTTTTCCGAAATTGATAGCAACACTTTAACTAACTGAGCTATCCCGGCTTAATTTAAACTTATTTTAACTTAAATTTTAACCTATTTCCATATATTCTTTTCCGTTATTTAAACCTATTTCCATATATTCATTTCCGTTACTTAAACCTATTTCCATATATTCCTTTTTGTCATCTTGCTGAAGCTTTTTTCAGTTTTTTTCACTAATGTAACTATGGTTAAACTCCTACATTATGTCTACATTTCTTTCTGGATGATCGTTTACTATAATCAAAGTTTTTGAATAGGCTAAAAACTGGTTGTAATATGATTAAGTGCGCCAGAAAGATGATAGAAGTGACAACCAATCGCGTATTCTTTTTTCTGTAAACCATTTAATGCAAAAATAAATTAGAAAAACTCGTTAGTCGCTAGATTTTAGTTTATTTCCTTTAGTGTCTCAAACATGGTTTCCTCTATCAAAACGAATTATATATGGGAATGTAGATAAATGTACTTTTTTTTTAATATTTTTTTTAGCAATATTTGAAATTTCTTTATTTTCTCTATTCATTCTTCTAGCTGCAGTTGAGAGACTTGATTTGATGGCGTTCATGTCTATTACTGGAGGTCGAACAACTGTCGTTGTAATTCTCTGCAGAACCACAGGAAAGATCTTATTAACAGTTGCCATTAAAGCAACATTTTCTGTATAAATATCTTTAGAAATGTTAGCCCAAATTTTTTTTACTGCTTGGTTTCTTTTTTTTTTATCCATTCGCCTGGCTCGAAGTCAGAATCAGGAAAGTTATCTGCACTTAGTTCATCAGTATTGCTAACGTCTTCTTTGTAAAATTTTAAATTTTACTCGGAAATCCACTTTTCTTAGCATTTTTATATTTCTTTATATTTAATGATTTTACCTTATATAAAAATAAATTATTAGTTATAAGTGGTTAGATTGACAAAAACACAAAGTTAGAGTATATTTAATAAATTTATCAAACTATAAAGAGAATATTATTTAAAAACTATATATGTAGATGATTATCTACATAGTGTAAGTCAAAAAACAGAATAAAGTCAGTTAAATCAATATTTTATATACTAGTGTTCACTCCATATAGTAAAGTAACTCAATAGTTTATCTTCCTTGAGAGCATCATTTAATTAAGATCTGACGCAAAACTGCCTAAACATTTAAAAAAATAAAACTTCTACTATGCTAACTCTCACAGCCAAAACATAATCAAATTACTTTCTTAGTATATTTAGTGTCTAGACGACCGAAATAATATAATCTTGGACCTCCTTGATCTTCGAAGAATTGTAAATCTCCGATTTTAGATTCATTGGATCTTAGCTTGTCACTTTGAATAAAATCTTGTAGTTCTGGAATTTTTATCCAAAAAATACGTTTAACAAAATTTTCAAAACCTATTTGATTTTTAATTTTTTGTTTTGAGTTTCTTTTGACATTCTTTTATAAATTAGAATACTTTTGCTCAGGATTTTTTAAACTTTTTGACTATTTACGTCGCTAATAACTGGAAACCCTGCTTTAATCAACGAATGCTTTATTTTCACCATGATACATTCACTTTCAACTAGTTCACATCTATTAACTTTTTTGTTTGACTTTTGAGAAAAATATGGAATATCCAACTTTTTTGTAATTCCATTTGGCAAATTTGATTGAAAATATTTAAATTGTTGCAAAATATCCATACCCGTTGGAAGTAGCTTTTTTAAACCATATAGGTTTTTATTAAAATAGTATTACCAATACTATATAAATAGTATAAATAAGCGTGCATTATTTAACTTACAGAATATAATAGTGTGATGGATTGGTGTCGATATTAAGATGAAAATGTGTTTTAGTGACCGTGACTTCTTTTCAGATTAATACAAAATATCATAAAACCGAATTGTTAACTGCACATTTGTTTCTATGCAACACGTACCTGAAATAACAAGCGTAGCTTTATCGATAATATGAAAAATCGTTTTAGAAGATTTTAAACTGTTATTGCGCAAAAAATTTTGTTTCTGATAACTTATATCAAAATTTTTTTATTTTGAATTTTAAAAATCAAAATCAAAAATGTAAATTTCAAATTTTAAACCAATGTAGTGACTTCATATAATTTGTTTTTTATTTAAAAATAAACTCATGTGAAACTTTATTAAAAGAACAAGAAGTGTAATGGTTTGCTATTTATTTTATTTTGGGAAATGGCAAGCGGAAGGGGATGGAAGAGTGTCAAGGAAACTTTTCTTCAAGTACGAAATTAATTAAAGAAGCAAGCAGTGTACAATATTTTTAACCAAAAAACATTTTCATTATTAACTCGTATATTTCATATAACTCATCATTACTTCAAAAACCTATTGAAAATTCTATTGTTTCTAATTCAGTAAAATATCGTTCCTTTACTCAAATTCGTACTTAAAATAAAGAAAAAATACACTTCACCGTAGATGATATAAACAAAAAATCAAAAAAACAAGTCTGAGAGAAACAATATTCTTAACCTAGCCGCTAATGAAATAAAAACTAGAAACGAAAGAGAAACAAATGTATTCATTACTGGACTTGAAGATTCCTCATTAAATTCGGACCATAAACTTGTCACAGAGTTTTCAAAGCCACAGGTGTGAAAGATAGCGAAGTTGCACACTTTCGACGTTAATCAAAAAATGAATCAAAAAAAAAATGAATCAAAAAAGAATACTAGATGTAAATAGATCAGTAAGGAACAGACTGAAATTATTCGGTGGGCCTTCTGTAATCACACAACATATAACCCCACAAGCTTTATTGCCACTACCTCTGCCAATGTTAATGGTACCAATCCATTAACTAGATACAAATAAGGCTAAAGCAAAGAGGCGTATACCTCCCAAAAAATTAAAAAAAAAAACCGAACCCGCAATTTACGCACAACAATCATTACTAAATAATGCAACATCTACTTTTGGGCTAACAACACTTGCTCTTTAAATAGCGACAAAACACTAGAGCTTAAAGCCAGAATCAACACTCCCCCCAAAAATGAAATAAAACCAAATATTATCTTCATAGCTGAAACGTGATTCAACGAAAAATCTGACACCTCAATTGATGGATACCAAGGGGGTTTGGCAATGTATATTAAATCTACTATTCCTGCTGTGTTAACTAGTATAAAGAAACTAAACGACTCTAACATTGAGCAACTTTGGCCAATTATTAAGTTCGGTAATGAAAAACTCCTCTTAGGATGTATCTATCGACCTCAAGATAATAACGATGATACCCTCACGAAAATAATTTCTTTAATCAAAGCCGCGAAATACAATATTTCAAAAATAGCCTGCGCATCCTTACTCTTATACGGTGTCTTTAATTTTAGTCGCACAACATATGAGGAACTTGTAGTTGATGACAATACACTAGTATTGTCATCAACAAATATGGGCCTAGCGACACCAAGTTTCAAAAATGTTTAGCTGAACATTTTTTAACTCAAATAATACCATTCCCAACATATGGTCAAAAAGCAATGCACCGGATAATATTCTTGACCTTGTCATTACCGATAAACAAAATCGAGTTAGAGAACTCAAAAACGATGATTCAATTATTTCATTCACGTTATATTTGGAGCAAAGCGAAATATCAAAAAGTATCAGAGTATATCATGGATTACGACTAGGACAAAAGCTTTACTAATCACTCAGCAATATTAAACTACCAACTACTTGTAAATAAATACATGGAAGCTGTGTGCAAATACATTCCAGTGACTTAAGTTCCATTCAAAAGAAAAAAAGAACCTTTTACCACACCGGAAGTTAAAGATGCAGTTTATCGAAAACGTAATCTCTGGAGGCAATATGTCGCTTCTGGAACTAAAACACACGAGGCACTCAGGAGTAAGCATCAAATAGCCTCTAAACATGCTTCAAAGGTAATAAAAGAAGTTATTCAAAGATACGAACATCAGTTAGTGTTTTTAAAAATAAACCAATGAAACTTAATGATCATATTAAACAAAAAGGAGAAACACATAACTCACTTTCTTAAAATGACAATGAAAGCATTGCAACCGATGGTGCAGAGGTCTCAGATATTCTAAACGATTTCTTTCACTCTGTATTCACTACTGAAAAACCAGATTCACTTCCAGTTTTTGAATCACGCACAAACGTATCTTGCTCAATAGACCTAAATCTCCAATGGGCGACATCAGTCCAAGAAAGACTAAAAAAACTCATTGAAACGAAGTCAAATGTGACAACATACACCCACGAGTATTATGCAACTGTGCTTCAGCATTCGCAATTCCATTAGCTATGATCTACCAAAAATCAATTTGCGATTCAAAGGTTTCAGAGCTTTGGAAAAGATCAAATGTCACCCCAATATTTAAACAAGGTACAAGCAGAACCGAGCCAATTATATACCAGTACCATTAACATCGGTACTCTGCAAAATTATAGAAGGTATTAAACACAAAAAAATCATAAACCACTGTCTATCGCTAGCTATTATCCAAAGAACAGCATTTGCCTTAGACTTGAACCTCAAAATGTAAAAAACTGTGATGAAAGATTCAGTTTCTTCACTAATCGCATCGTCAATGGATGGAATGCTCTACCTACAGATGCCATAAGTACTGAATCAGTTAACTCGT
>NC_061165.1:45588960-45632316 GCF_022113875.1 Hydra vulgaris
AGAAGGATAGAGATATGGCTACAGCATCGCTTTAACTTTACTATTGGGTTTTCGACAGATATACAGACTTGATCTAAAAGTCACTTTTTGACTGTTGCCTTTTACTTCTTTTCCAAATAAAATTTAGATTTATTTATTGTCTGAAAACAATCCCAGTGGGCACAGGACGTAAAAAAGACGTCCTTATGACGTTCAAATTGCGTCCGTCCGTCCCATTAAAATCCTAAATGTCTTTAGGACGTCTTTTTCGCGTCCAATAACTTTTTCGTCAAAAAAATATCCAGAATGCTTTATTAAATAAAAAAAAAATCAGTTAAATCATGCAAGCGCTAAAACTTCTTAAAATTTTTAAGTAACGCATTTTTAATAAAGTTTTTTTTCAATTACAAAAGAAGTCTTTTTACAACAACTAATAGACACGTTCCATCTAATTTTTGTTTTGGTAATCAATTACTTGAAAATTGTGGTAATATTGATACAGGTAATGAAATTTTTACAGATAATGAAAGAAACAGTTTAAAACTGAATATATGCTATACTATGTATATATATACTTGATATACTATGAGTATAGTATTGCTATATCAAGAACCAAGTTCTAACAATTTCAAAGATTTAGACATCTTATGCAAAATAGAATTTTTCAATAGGAAAACCTGTCAATGATACATGGGAAATTTATCCTGATAATTCTTTGAATTTAATGTCTTTACTCAACAACATTGTGTTATTTTATAATGGAACCAGTACATTAGTTAATGATCTTCTTGAAATATTGCCAAATCAAGGTTTGGAACTTCCCAAAGATTCAAGGAGAATTTTAAAAACACCTTATGAAAAGCGACTTATAGACAGGTTCTTGCTAATTTATATATATTTTTTTAAACATTTAATTACTTGAAAATCGTATTAATATTGATAGATATATTGAAATTGATACAGGTATTGAAATAAATAGTTAAAAACTCGGTATATGATATACTGTATATATATATATATATATATATATATATATATATATATATATATATATATATATACATATATATATACATATATATATATATATTATATATATATATATATATATATATATATATATATATATATATATATATATATATATATATTTATATTTATATATATATAAATATAATTCCTTTACTTACTTATTTTAACAATAATGATATATATATATATATATATATATATAATATATATATATATATATATATATATATATATATAAATATATATATATATATATATATATTTATATTTATATATATATATATATGATAGATAGATGTGTTTGTAGTTTTTGTATCTAATTTTGTTTTAAATTAAAGAAATTTTATTTGATTAAAAGTATTTAACTCTTAAGTTCACTTTTATTTTTGCCTTCGGTTTTAAAAAAATAGAACAACAGTTTTGGCTATAGTTCATTTTATGTAATGGTTAATGTAATATAACTTATTTTATGTAATATTACTAATGAATTTTTATTAGTAACAACTTCTTTTATTCATTCATCTCCTTCAAAATTTGAAAGTCTGTGATTCAAAATTTTGCTTTTCCCAAAACAATTTTAAAGAAAATATATGAAGTCAATGATAAATCTTAAAGTTCTACAAAGATTAATGTAAGTAATATTTTTTCTTGTAATAACTATCTTAGAAGTTATTTTAACTATCTAGGCCTTTTATCTTTATATATTAATTTTTTAAATAATTATCAATACTCATAATAGGTACCTAGTCAATTCAGCAAGAAAAAAAGAACATTTAAAAATTCCCTTTCAAAAGATGTTGTTTTTAAAATTTTAAGTTAGTTAAATATATATATATATATATATATATATATATATATATATATATATATATATATATATATATATATATATATATATATATCTTCTTCATATCCTGTAACTTCAGAGATTCTTCAAGGTTCAATCCTTGGCCCTATACTCTTTTTAATTTACATTAACGATCTTCCAGATATTATCACATCTAAGGTGGCGTTGTTCGCTGACGACACTACTATTTATTCTTGTCATGATAAGAAGCCTACACTCTCTGATTGCTTGGAGGAGGTATCTGAGCTTAAAAACGATCTCACCTCTGCTACAGCATGGGGCTCACAATGGATGGTGAACTTTATTTCAGATAAAACTCAATTTTTTTCGGCCAATCGTTATCGCAATAATTTAGATCTTCCTATATTTATGAATGGTAATGTACTAGATGAGTCATGTACCCTTCATCTTCTAGGAATAACTTTTACTTCTGATCTTTCTTTTAAATTATATATCCATTTCAAAATTAGCATCTGCTAATGTTGCATCTCTTTATCGAGCTTGACACTTCCTTACTCTAGATTCTATTCTCTATCTCTATAAGTCTCAAATCCGTCCCTGTATGGAATACTGTTGCCATATCTGGGGCAAATCTTCTATTGGTGCCCTTTCTCTTTTAGACAAGGTGCAAAAACGCATTGTAAACATAGTTGGACTTGCTTGTGCAGCCAATCTGCAACCATTGTCACATCGTCGTGATGTTGCCTCTTTTTCTCTTTTCTACAAATACTATAATGGGCACTGCTCTAAACCTAGTTTTTTTCTTCGAACATCAGTTCTTTGGAATTTGCATCTTTCATCTTGCTTCCCTGATTCTTATAATTTCCAATCTTTTAAGTCATCTGTCAATCGTTATCTTGCTCTACAAACTTAATCTTTTTTCTTCCAAAAACTTCCAAACTCCTATAGTGGTTGTTTGCAGCATTGTTGAAAGTGAAGATGTAATATATATTTTTTCTATTATAATTTATATATATATAAATTATAATAGTATATTGTTTTTTAATTAACTAATATATAGTTATTAATTCCTTTACTTACTTATTTTAACAATAATGAAATATAAAAAACGTTTAAAGTCGAGAATAGTTTTGATCTTTACTAGAATAATTCTATCGCCAAGTTTCTTAAATGTGATCAATCATTTCTCGATACTAATGTTGCACAAAGTAGTATATTTTTTATTATGGTTAAATGTTTAGTTTTTTTTTATAAGGGTAAATTACATAAAAAAAATTTATATGTAAATATATACATAATGCTCATTTTACAAATAAACAAAATTTACACAAAATTTTTGAATTGAATAAAACACTAATGAATTGCTTCTATGGCCAATATAACTTACACTAAATTGTATCATATCAATTACACTAGTGTTATCTTTTGAATTTAGAAATAGAAGTTATTAAATGTTGGTGGCTCATCATGCAGTGCATTTGAGAAGGGCATGCTTTCAAAGTAAGTATAATTTTACTATAAGAAAAGCATTTTTAATACCGCGATTATATTGCATACTTGATATACATAAATATATACGCTGGTCACAACAATCCAGTCGAAAATTTTTTGAAAAAAATAAACTTATTGTTGAGAAATTCGTATTTTTTGATGTTTGATGTTTTGTTTATAAAATAATAATTATATATGTGTGTGTGTGTGTGTGTGTGTGTGTGTGTGTGTGTGTGTGTGTGTGTGTGTGTGTGTGTTATTTATTTCTTTCCCCTTTATTTTTACATACTTATCTTGACAATATTTTTTAAAGGTTAAGACTGCTTCCCTGATTCCTACAGCAAAAAAAAAACGTTAAAATGCTGGTGGCAATATTTTAAAGAGTGCATCTGATCGAAAAGAAGGTGAATGACGTCAACTGTTCGAATATTTGATTCTTAGAAATTAACAAGTAGAAGAAGAAGTTTACAAAGTTGTAATTTATAAAACTAAACACAATTATATTATTAAAAAATTTAATTTTTTCTTGTTCTTAAGAAGTTCTGTGAAAACATAAATTTGAACCTTACGTTTAAGTAAAGCCATGTTAAACACGAATTTTAGACGTCTAAATAAGAACGTCTAAATTACATTATTTAAAGACGTCATTTGGCGTTTCCATTTAGCAATAGTTCTGATCGTCCAAAATTCTCGTCTTTTAGACGTCTCAAAACACGTATTTATTCCGTACTAAAAAGACGTTCTAATTACGTTTTAAAAAGACGTCATCTGGCGTTGCCAATTAGAACCAGTTCTGGATGTCCTAAAAAGACGTCCTTTCGACGTCATATGGACGTTGCCGTGCCCGCTGGGATGGTGCGAGCTGAAAATAATAAACAAAAATATTAGCCGCCAAAAAAAATGTAAATTATTGCCTATTTAATTAAATTATTGTCTAATTAATAATTGTAAATTATTGCCTAATTTAAAAAAAATTAAAATGATTTTTATCTTCTTATCAAATTTGTCTCCTACTAAGTTATATATTTTTTCTGATAAGAGTTAGTTATTTGCGTCACACAAGCTTCATTGCTTTGCAATTCAAATTGCAATTATAAACCTAGAAATCGAAGAAGAAAAGAAGACATTGACAATATATCTCAGACTTTTACAAAAGCATTGAAAAATGTTGCAAAATTAGTTGAGTTTGTATAAGTTTACAGTAAAAGTTCAAACACATTCATAAAACTAGGTCTACCTTAGTATTTAAAACATACTAATAAGCAGTCCCTAAAAGTTAATAAAAGATGTTATTTAATTTAACTTCGTTCAAAAAATTTAAAAAGCCTAATGATCTGTTATTTTAAAATATAACTATACAATTAGTAACAGTAAACAAAGCTTGAGGGGACATTAAAGTAAATATAAACAAATTATGTTCTGAAAATTTATCAGTACCAACCCAGCAAACACAAACATTCAACAAACGTTGTGAACGTTGTGAAAGAATGTTCTATGAACGTTCACAGAACTTGTTTGAATGTTCGCAACATTCTTCGAACGTTTTGTGTGTGCTGGGAGGTGGTACTATAATTGACAGTGCTGCCAATTATATAACAACAAAGTGAACAAATAATGATCTTCCTAAACTCTGGAAAATGTACAGACTCATTTTAGAACATGCCATTGTACGACTATATAAATAAATAACACATTTGCATGTGTATGTACTTAATTAACTTAGTAAATTGTGAATACTTTAATATATTATTTTCTTATTGTATATTACTTTTTTACCTAACGTGAGCCATGGTCATCATTTTATTGAACTTGCTTAAATTTTATAAAGTATCGTATCTTGAAATAAACTGCATTTATAACCAAAATTTTTTTTAATATTATTTTTTAAATATACAACCAGATAAAAATATAGAGCACTAAAGAAAATTCATATGTAGGGAAAGTGGGTACATAACCGCATATCGAGGCAAAACCAATTTAAAATTGCACTTTAAAAAATGCTATCTATTATGGCAAAAAACATACCACACATTGATAAAACAGTTTTCTTCATTTCGTTTATATTAAAAAGAATACCTGATACGTTTCTGAGAAGTTGTGCATATTAACTTTTATAAAAACGTTTTGATAAAAATATTATTTTTACATCATATTTTTCCAGACCTTTCTTTTGAGGAATAGGCAATACTTGATTTTAGTGTTAAAGATATGTGTTATGAGCGTAATTTCATCAAGTGAAAGCCGTTTTTGGTGTTAACATAACCTAATAAGCAAGCTATAAAACGCTATTCCTTCTCAAAACTCTTCTCTGTGGCAGAACCGCATAAACGCAAAGGAGATACAACCGAGTACTTTTTAAAAGCAATTACGAACATTAACATTGTCAATCGTCACACCTGAATGTGTTTATGTAAAAACTTGAATAAAAGTAGTTTTATTTTGAAATGTTGAAAATTAGATTTTGTCTTTTTTTGCTTATTTTTTATAAATGAATTTTTGATAAAAAGCTAAGTGTATAAATTGATATCTTCTTATATTTATGTATATCTGATGACTATAATACTATTATATATTGTAGGTAGATAATTGTGCATTTCTTAATTAAAAAAAAATGTACCATAAAAAGTGCTCGTTCAACGATTTTTTTGAGGGTGTGGTTGTGCCTCATAATGAGGAAAAAACCATTTTTTTCACAAAATGTACTTTTTATGTAATAACATTTGTAAAAACCGCTTTACTATTTTTTTTAATTGCAGCAATTTAAAACTTAATAATGTGGTTATTGAAATACACTGTTAAAAAGACACATTTCACTTTTATTTTAATGCAACAATAATTCCAACATTTCGGAGGCGGTTTTGCCCACTTTTTTTGTTAATTTGTACCCTATATTATTTTGTTCCAAACATTGTCCAAAAATATTTAATCTGTAACAACTAAAACGTTAAGTGTCCCCAAAAAGGACTATAACATCAATCAAAAAGCACTATATTATCAAAAAGGATTATATTATTAATAAGGGCTATATTATTAACCTTAAATGTATACATACACACAAACACACACACAACAAATGATGAGGGCTCCAAAAGGGTTAACTTTATTTTTATGACATTAGATACTATTTCATTAGAATATGTATTTAAAATTAAACTTAACAAAAATTAAACAAAATCATTCATTCTTGACATAACAGCTTTCATTATTTTTTGCATTAAATTTTTTTTACAAATTTTTGTTCTTGATAATTTCTTTAAGTCACCGAGTATTCTGATCTACTACTTGAGAAGGAAATTGTATCATTCTTTTTATAGCTAATATCATAAGCTAAATGATTTAAGCAATGAAGGTTATATACTTGCAGATGATTTGAGTAAAACAACCTGGCATTGTTCTCAAAGCAACATAGAAGTTCATGAACATAACCTTATTGAGTCAATTACTTTTTGTACAGTATATTAATAGCTACACTTAAACTAACAATTTAAATATGAATGTATTTTTCTTTGTTTTGTATATGATTCGAAACCACTTGCCCACAATATAAAAGAAAGATTTTGAATTCAGAGACTTTTCACAACTTCATATACTTTAGACTTGGTTTTACAACAAGGTTTTCAATTAAATTCTACATGAATGTATTCTTTTAAGGAACATAAATAAACAGTTAATAAATTAATTTGCCCAGATGACAATCAAAGAATAGCAGCCCTTTTTCCAGATAAAACATATATTTTTAGTGCAAGCAAGGTCCGAGCCTTTTTTTGCTTTATCACATCCTTGTGATGAATAATTTAATATTTTCGCTCTAAATGTTTTTGCAGTGAGTACCAGTAGGCATAAAAATTCATTCAACTATCATCGGTTTTTTTCACCATACAACCATTATAGCAATTAATTAGAGTCTGAGCTAATGCATCACAAAATAAAAAATTTTACCTTTTATTTGTATGACTTTTCCATTAATATAAATAATGTCATTTGCCATGAGGGGTCTCCCACGAAGTATGTATGCAAGTATGGGGGGAGGGGGGAAGAGGATTACCCAAAAGCTTATGAATCCGTAAAGAGAGAGAGAGAGGGGGAGGGGCAATTAAAGTCAGCAAGTATGTACGTCTTGTGACTAATTCTCATTCTCAATCTATTTAAAAACTTGATTTTTTTATTAACAAAAGAATCTAATTTTTGAGTGATTTTTGAGTGATTTTTGAGTGATTTTTGAGTGATTTTTGAGTGATTTTTGAGTGATTTTTGAGTGATTTTTGAGTGATTTTTGAGTGATTTTTGAGTGATTTTTGAGTGATTTTTGAGTGATTTTTGAGTGATTTTTGAGTGATTTTTGAGTGAGTTTTGAGTAATGTCAAAATAACTAAAATTTTTTTGTTTTTAATGCTTTAAAAAAATGATGCGTTGGGGGCATAGAGTTAATTTTCTAATAATACATACGCATGCAGGAGGAGAAAGGGGGCATAAAAAAATGTTATTTTTTATTTTTCTTTAACTGTAACTAAATGCAGTTAAAGAAAATTAAAAAATAGCAACTAAGTAAAAATAAGTTTACTACAAAAAAATATCAAAAGTAACGTATTCAATGCAAAACATTACCTTTTTAAATAAATCAAACAAATAAAATATCTTGGAAGATTTTCAAATCTAACATTATAGTAATATCTAAGTTTTAAGGCATTTTTAATGGCGCCATAACTTGTGCTGGAAGTCAGGCGCAGATGCAGGATTTTTTGATGTTTGAGACACCTAGCTTCCAGATATGGAGTTAGATATCTCAAACATCAAAAATTTATGTGTTTCTCCAAAAATTTATATGTTTATACTTGTATCAAATAAAGATGTTTTGCAAAAAATTGCCACGGTTAGAGCCTGGAAACAAAAAAGGCATAAAATTTTAGTTACACCTGCCCCAAACGTGACAGCAACAAGTTGATAACTTATTTTTTTACTATTCTCAACCAAATTTATATACATTAATAAATTTTGAAACTCACACAATAATCTCTAAGTGTTCAACAATTATGGCCGTATAAAATTTGCAGCCCCCTCAAATTGAGGGGAGTTCAAACTATATATAGTTTTTGAACGCTAAGAGATTATTGAGTGAATTTTAAAACTTATTGATAAATGTAGATTTAGTTCAGAATAGAAGAAATAATATTAGCTAAAAATTAAGGACTTTTTTGTTCCCAGACTCCAATCATTGCATTTTTTTGCAAAGCATTCTTATTTGATATAGGTATAAATATATAAATTTTTGGAGTTGCTCGATGGCTGGAAGTTAGGTATTTGAAAGATCAAAAAATGCTGCATCCGCACCTCAAAATCAACAATGTTGGTCTAAAAATTTTTAAAATACTTTTTTGCATATCTTTGAACCATCTTGAAAGTAATTGTCTTTTCTTGTAAGACGTTTTCCGTCACAGTAGTTGGAATGTTAGCAACTTGTATTTCATATCATAGCTTGACAAATTCTTGATATCATAATGATATTACAATATCAGTTCATAAATCAAAACTTACTATTTGGATATTAAAAGAGAAAAAATTAACTATTACTGTGCTTTATAACTAATATATGGAATTCTGCTAAAAATTAAGTTTAATTCCTAAAGTTAAGATATCACTTGTGATATCATCTTGATATCATTATTGGATATCATAGCTTGAGAAGGTTTTGAAATCATTTTGATATCACATTGATACCGCCTCTTGACTGCTAAAGTTTATTTTCAAGTAGCCACACATGGATAATCTTTTTAATGAAAAACCCTACATGGAGTTAACCCTTTGACTGCGGCAAGCCACAGTCGTGGTTTTTTCGTTAAAGTGCGGCAAACACAATCGTGACTTTTTAAACCAATTTTTTGAACTATCACCTTTGTTGCAAAGAGTTATTACTTTTCTAAACATCATTAATTGATTATACAGTGAGAGCTTAAATTTTTTTGTTTATGAGAATCCTCAAAATGTGTCAGTAGGTACTTTTTGAGGATTCATCCCCTCCCCATCATTTTTTTTTTTTTTTGAAGAATCGCCTCTGCATATAAAAAAATAAATGTTAAAATTAATTGATGTGAAGAAATTTCCACATGGTTCAAAGTATGCTAAAAAATATTAATTGCATCTAGTTAAACATACAACGTACACTTATTGCTGCCATTTTTCATGCTGACAACGAGAAAATAGTAGCGCAAAAGAAAATAAGTGGTAATTAAAACAGCGTTTCGTCATAGCGAATAAATTCGCATCGCGCGAATATTTTGTCTTGTAGAAAATGACCTTTATACATAAAATTTATTTGTAAAGGCCGTTTTATATGTCATAGATATATGGGTTTTTAGTCGAGTTGACATGAATTGAGCGCTGTTAGAGGTTTATACTTTATCATATAAACGGGGGTAAGATATTAGTAATATTAGGTAAGATATTAGTAATATTGATAAGAGTCTATTATTTATAAACGCTACTATATTTGTACTTTATATAGAAAATTTTTGAATTTAATGTTTATATAGTTTTAAATGAAGTAAACATAAATAAAGTAAAAAATAAAGTAAAGTAATATTTAATGAAGTAAAACATATTAGACACATTAAACGCCGTCCAAGGAATTTCAGGAGGTTGCAAATTAAGTAATGTTGGACGTATATTATATTATAAAGCATATCTGGCGCTTGATATTTTAACTTTATTTTTCATTTACTCATAAAATATATATTCCGCAGTTGTTCGGCAAACTCAGATATAGCGAAATCGTGAATTGAAATATTAAAGTTTTCAGTTTTAAATAACTTTATTAAAAATCACCGCGCAAAAAAGCAAATGTTCACCTACTTTATTTAATAAATTTGTTTAGCGTTGTGTATCTTATGGATGATTCCATTGTTAAATATATGTGAAACCAGTAAATTATATAAAGATTTTTTCGATCAAAATGGATTAGCAACGTAGTACCTTTTACAACTTTTTTCTAAGGCCTAAAGAAATGGGGTTTTAAGAAATCAATTGTTTTTTAAAATCAATTGTTTTTAAAACAATATGCTATTGAGTAACACTTATATATATAAATATAAAAACTAGCTTAGGCAACAAGTTTTATCCAATGCTTATATAAATGGATTAATAATACGTTTTGTAAAGAGAAAAAACATTAAAAATAATCAATATTTTTACATAAAAACCGTTCTTCGTGCCTTTTTAAGAAAAAAAAACACAAACAAACTAAAAAAAAAACTTTTTTTTTGTTATTGAAAAGTAATTGACTATTAATATTGATTATGAAACCTAAATAAAGAAGATTTGATAATATAATACTAAACGTGAAGGTTTAACTTTTACGTTTATTTTTTTAGAATAATTTAAATTCTGGTCGGAATTTTGAAAATTTAACACTTGGAAAGCAGAAACTTGAAAACCTGGGAGTAAACTAAAGTTTAAACCAAATGTTTTACACTTTTCATGTAAGTACAACACATTTGTTATTACTTCAATTACATTTCTTATTAATTTGGATTTCTGCTTGTAAGAATTTTTATTTATTTATTTTAGTAAAATCATCTTTTATTTTATCTGTTTCTATTGCTTTGCAGTTATTTTGACTGGGACACGTTTAGTAACGATTTTAGGTTGTGTGTGTTTGTGTATGTGTGTGTGTGTGTGTGCACGTATGTATGTGCGTGTGGGCAATGTTGGGGTTAACGCCCCAAAAGGTGATTTTCAAATTATAATCTGTTTTTAGAGAACTAAAGTCGACTAGTTGGGTTTTTGACATATTTCGATTGATTGAATTTTAGCTTTGAGGATTTCTTTTTTTAAAGTATTTATCCCGCCCCTCATTTTATTTGCCGCACTGCCGCCGGGTATGTTAGCCATTTTTTGTTGTTGTTATGCTTTTCAAACGTTTTATTATTTTTTTTTTATGGAAATCATTTGAGAAAATCCTATACTATCAAAAAATAACATTGTTAAAAGATAATATTGTTTTCAATACATTTATAATTGTTTTTGTAAGATAAGTGGCGTGCTTTATTTCAGGCCTAGCATATGACAAGGTACACAAATTTATTAAGAATATTGTTTTTATAAAGTTTACCATAGGCTTTAAAAGTGAATGTTTTTCCAATTTAAAAAAAAAAAAGTTTCTGGTAAAATAATACCAAAGAGGTATAGTAGAAATAATAATCCTCCTTGATAATACCATGGAGGTATAATAGAATCGAGGGAGAACAAAGCCAAAAATGGTGTAAAACTATAGTAGAATCTTTGACGTATAACTATTCCAGCGCACAGTGGGGCAAGATAAATATAAGATGGATAAAAAATTATTACTCCATTATTTTAAATTTTTCATATTAGATTTTTTATCACTGGCACTAGTTATCATGGAGACCTTTTTTAAAAAGAAATAATTGTTTTTTTCCAGATGCAGGGACATTAATAGAAAAGAGTGTATAGGGTGTTAAGGATTTTACAGATAATTTTGGTTATTATTAGAAACAGTTTTTCCCAGACTTAAAAAAAACCTTGATCTGCAAAAAATTCTTCCTCAGACGGACAATCTACTGATACTGGTTTATCTTTTAAGAATTATGAATTAAATATGGTATGTTTAATTCATAATTCTATTGCTATTGCTTTGGTATGTTTTTCATATTTATCAGCGTTAATTTTATGTTTGCACGATAAAACACAAAAAGTTACGTAGAAACGCTTTATGAGATTTCTTATTTAAGACAAGTATTTCAGTTATAGGATTACTTTTCGTGCCGTGATTCCATCATTTTGTTGAACCTGATCCGCTGCTTCTTGGTACATATACAATTAAACCTAAGTAATCTTTCATCTTTTGTAAGTAATCTTTCATCATTTTGAAAAATAATATTTTTTTTATATCAAATTCTTTATCATCCTCTTTCCTAACTTGCCTTTTTTCTTATTCAATTCTATAACTTTTAAGAAGGCAGCATTCAAAGCACCTATTGCATGCATGTAACGTATTCAATCCAAGCTCAGTGGAAACTGCATTAATTATTTTTGAAAAAATAACATTTAAATTGTTCATATTTGAAGGGATCAGTCCACAAATACTGCATACATGAGAAGAATTACTTAAAGGTGAAACTATAGAAGCCAATTTTCCATTAATCATTGTGCATTTAAACTTATGTTTGATAATAACGTAATTAATGACCATTGGTTTCAAATTACTGTTCTTAAAAAAAATATATCATTGAGTAATTACCTCTGCACTTTCTTGTACAGATTAAAATTGTACTGCATAATAGTAAAGTGTAGAGGATGGTTTTCCATTAGCCCACTGTGAATCGCCAGTTTCTTTAATTTAGAGTTAAATTGGAAAGATGCTATCTTGCAACATTCCAACTAAACTGTATATTAAAGAATCTGTCGAATCGCGATGGGCTAACCGTCCTCTTTACTTTACTGCCGTACAGTACAATTTCAATATGTACAAGAAAGTGCTGAGGTAATTACTCAAGAATAAATTTCCTTCAAAAAATATATTCTTTAGTGGAAGCAAAGGTTGTTCCTCAACAAACTGATAATTTTCTCGTCTACTGTACTTTTTTTGTGTAATGATTGGCCGGTCGGACCATCAAATCTTACTTTGTATATAAAGAAAAGAATGTATTTTACAGGAGCCTTTACAGTTGATTGCGTATTTTTAACAACCTCAATTTAGTATGGTCAATTAGATGTAAATCAACTTAAAGGCTAAATAATCAGTAGTTTGTATTACACAACAAGATGTGCGTAAAACTTTTTCTTCCCTTACTTTGTTATAGGTTGGATGTAATTCATTTTCTTTAAAAACTGCTCTAATTCGAAATTTTCGGTAATCGGCTTTACTAAGCCAACAGTCCAAAATCAAAGCTAATGTTTCCTTTCCAGTATGCATTGTTATTAATTTCACTGTTCCATCTTTCTCTGATTTTATTATTTTTTGACAATCTTTAATGTAAAAATGTAATTTTTAAGAGTGAGATAATTAAAATCCACTAAAAAAATCACCCGTAGTATTTTGTAAATTTTTTTTTAATAAATAAGATAAACTAAAAATAACTACAGTATAGATGGTATTAAACTCGGGATCGCTAAACCTTTTTTACTCTTTTAGGCTCAAAATTAGTAAGTAAAAAAATTCCTCTTTTGACAGCAAAGTTTTTCTTTTATGCTCTCCTCTTCTTTGTTTTTTCAGAAGCTTTTTTCAGGAGCTTGGTAAATAGTTTGGAATTTGCAAACTATTCACCTAAGGTGAATATTTTAAATTAGTTTAAATTAGTTGTACTCGGAGGCCCTGGTGGTCTCCGTCGACAACTAATTTAAACTAAAATATCAGATGATTGCATTTAGTATAAACACAAGCTAAAACAAAATTAAATAGTAAAAAACAACTTTAGACTATTACTTTAACTTTTATGAAATGTCATACCTAAATTGTGATATAAAGTAGGAAAAGCCAAGCCAAAGTTTTTGCCATTGTCTAGTTTATCTGTTTCAAAACGTGGATTGCTTGCCTTTAGTTCTTTTTCTAACCAGATTTTGTAATGCAACTCTAATCTATTTTTGTGTCTGTTTACTTTTTTCTATTTTTAGTTAATTTATTTTGAAAATAATTTAAGGTCTATGTCAGAGATTCCTGTAACTTTATAAGCATCAGGGCCGGTAACTGATTTGATTAAGTTATTTTCAAAAGCAATTTCCAAAGCATGAAGTAATTTGTAATGTGATCATATTTGAAATATTATAATACAATGTATAACTAATTTTGCATGAAAAGAAGTCTTTTAATTTAAACGCTTTTTGTCATTTAACAGCATGAAATTTTTGTATCGGACTTTTACGGCAGAACAATAAGAAATTTCTTAAATTTTTCTTCTTTTTTTTGAAAGAGGCTTTGATTATTCAAAAAACTGTGCTAGTTTTCTAATTAATTTTATATCTTGAAAAAACTAGATTAGCATATGATTGATCTTGTTTTGGAAAAACCGCGTGACTAACATAGAAGAAATGTATTTTAATTCAAATAGTTCATAAAGTGTGTGTAAATTATTTTCAAACGTCTTTCTCTTTCGTCACTTTAAAAACTTTTAAGTTAAATGGGAAATTTATGATCTTTTTTTGAAATCACAATATGCCAAAAATATATAAACACAATTGAAAATATATTAATACAGCCACTGAAAAAACATTACGTATTACATTTTCACATTTATTTCGTGCTTTATTTATAAACTTGAGTATCAATCTTTTATCTCCTTTGATACATTTCAAAGACCAATAACATTATTGTTTCACTTTCTAATATCCTTCTTTGAGGTAACAAATGCCCTTATAGCTTAAAAATCTGATTTAAACGAATCATCTCTTCGCGTGTGAGGCCCAAGTAACGTTTTATAAATGTATACTTTACAAGTTATTTGGTTAAAAATATAAATGAAAAATAAATAACAATTGCTCTAAGAAGTTATTACAAAAACAATATTTTGGTTAGAAGTAATCATCAAGTAAACAAAACAAATTGAAAAAAAAAATTAAACATTGAATAAATAAATAAAAGAGAGAGAGTTTAAACAAGAACTTTGTTACAACTTATTTATTGAAAAATATAAAAGTTAAATATATAACAGTTTGTGGTTAGTTAAGAAAAAGTTTTAAAAACATTAGTCATGTAAAAAGTAATATTCAAGTAAAGAACAAAAAATTAAAATTTAAAGAGTAGTTTGTTAACAAAAACTGTAATATATATGTAAACCTTAAAACTAATTTGTTTAAAAGTAAAATAGATATCACCTAATTGATAGTTAAAGGAAACTTCCAAAAATAATATTCAGACTAGATTTCAACAATAACATTTAAGATTAGAGGTAACACTTAATTAATGAAATAAAAGTTGATACATTCTGTGACATATTTTATATAATTAAATTTTAATTCAAAAAAAAGCATTTTAAATCAGATACGTTTAATTCCATATGTAAAACGCCTGTTTGAATTCATTTTTAAATTGTTGTCTAATATCTTTTTTTCTTTGTTTTCAATCATAAGAAACATTTCCTTAAATAAGGTTAATCACCACTGAGTTAAATATGATTTTTTAAAAGTATATTTAGAGACAGTGTAGCTATTATCTGAAAGTTTTTTAAGATATTTATGTCGGGTAACAACTTTGTCAAAATAGGTCTTAAATATTTAATGAGATAATCCATCTTTGTTTTAAAAATCCATCTTTGTTTTAAAAACGAATATTAAAACTAAAATTAAGTTGATTTTATAGAGATTTAATGCACCAAGTTTACGCAAAAGAGGTTAACATGGGACAGTTTATTAGCTTCAAATATTATTCTGCATGTGCTATTTTGTTTACTGTTAAATTTTATTAAGTTTTCTTTGATTTGTACTTGCTCAAGCATCATTACATTAAATCAAGTAACAATGAATGAAAAAAATGTATATACTTGTTTAAGATTTATTGTTGAGAAATGGTTCAGCCTTATATAACATGGTAATGTTTTTTAAAACTTTTTTCTTAATACTTTTTTTTTTACTTTTTTTCTTAATACTTAATACATTTTTACTCCGATGTTATGTTAATCTAATACTACGCCCAAAAAGTTTACTGAAGTTTCACTTTTAATGTTAGTTTTATTGATTATTAGATTTGGCAGTTTAATGGGAATATTTTTCAATTGATTTTATTTTTAGAATAAAATAAACTTGGTTTTATCGACATTTAGAAATAGTTTATTACTTTTAAACCAACCGTTAACATTACTCAACATAAAAATAATAAATTTAATAAAGCTTTTAGAAATTTGGATGTCTGCACTATGAAAGTATTATATACATCACTTGTAAGACAACATTTAGACTATGCTGTCTCAGTTTGGAATCCTAACCAACAACAAGATATAGATCATTTGGAAAAAGTTCAAACAAGAGCGACACAAATGTTCCTATTTTTTTTAAAAAAAAATGAAATACGAAAACAGACATAACGTTTTTAACCTGGAATCATTAGAAAAAAGAAGAATTCATGGAGACCTTATACAAATGTATACAATAGTATATGGTTACGATCAAACCTCATTACAAAAACCAATAACTTTTATAACCAATAGAGTATTAGAATAAAAAAAAAGCAGTAATCACAACTACAGATTCTCAAGAGATTACACTGCAAAAAGTAACGCAAGACATATCTTTTTCTTAAATCAAATTTGTAACTATTGGACACAATTTAGATCATGAAACTGTAAATGTGAAGAGGAAACTCTTTTAAAAACAATGTTGATAAAAAATAAAAGTAAATTTTAACTGTTCTAAAGTAATCTCTTATGTGATTACATTCCGTGTAATTACTACACAACGATTTTCAAATTAATAATAATAACAATATTAGTTGCAGTAATAGCAATAATATTAATGATAATAATAATAATAATTATAATAATAATAGTAATAATAGCAAAAATAATAATAATAAGATAAGATAAAAAAAATAATACAAATTATAGTAATAGTAATAATAAGTTTGTTTACAATAATTACAATGAAAAAATAATAATAATAACTAGTATTAATATAATAATAAGTTTATGATTTATTAGGATGGTGTCACTCATACAGAAACCTGATCGAAGGAGTGACACCAATTTTTAATATAATATAAGTAATAATAAGCAAAGACATACACTGAGACACATGGACTGTACACAAACAAACCAAAACACATAAAATATAAATCAAAACAAACATGTAGAAATTAATTTGTAGCTTTTAGTAATTAATAAAAAAAAAAAAAAAAAAAAAATGTGCTGATGATAATTGTAGTAGTTACGAAAAGAAAATTAAGATAATATTTAAATTTTTTTTTTTTTTATTTATTTATTTCGTCAGTAAAAAAAAAAGAATACAATGCCGTGTAGTATAAATAAGATCTACATGACCGGGGTTAAAAGAAGACAATACTTGCCTTATCACTACACCCCGACGTGCTTTTATAAGCAAGCGTGTACAACCATTAAAAGTTAATATACAATTACTTTGTGCCATTTAAAAAATTATATACAATTATTTACAAGTATGTTAAGGCTAGTTACTAATCTATAATCAAATGAAAATAGTAAAAAGTAATTAAAAAAAAAAAAAAAATCAAAACTATAGATAAGCTAATAGGATAGTTTATAGAGTTAATAAGACAATTGTTAGAAATAAAGAAAAAATAAAAATAAACAATTTTTAAAAAGAATTTAATTCATTAACATCGTTAATAACTTTTTGCCAAAAAGAATAAAAAAGTTTTCAGAATTTTTTTAAATTATTATAGTTTAAGATGGAGTAAAGGTATTTTAGGAAATATTTTTTTGGACTCATTCAACATGCATGCAAGACTGCTGTTCCATTCACTGTTAAACAATAACTTTTGCCATAGTTCTGGGATTTAAAAGAAAGTACATTTAGTTTTCCATTGTGTATATTTCTAGTCGAGTAAGAATGTAATAGTCTACTTTCTGTGAACAAGTTTGTATTAGGAGGTGGTATATTTTTATTTAAGGACTCAAAAAAAAAAAAAAAAACATTAGCATACTTTACTAGCGCTGGAAATGTTGGAATGAAAAGTTTTTTGAGGGACTTTGATGTATCTGATTTAATTTGTTGGAAGTTTATTAATCTGATAGATTGACTCTGAGACGATAGCAACTTCTTAATGCGATAGTTTCCAACTTGAACCCAAAATTGACAACAATAGCTAAGATAAGATGAGGATAATGCATAGTAAATACTCCTAAGTGTAACTTTATCAACATAATGACGAATTATTGAAAGCATACCGTTAGCTCGAGATATTTGCTTAGTTCATCAATGTGAAAGTTCCATGAAAGATTACAATCAATTATTACAGCAATATATTTAATAACTCTTGAAGAATACAGCCGTTTAATATTAATTTTGATTTTGATTTTAACAGTTTTGAAGAAATTATTTTTTCTTGGAGATGAAAAATAAGTTAGTTCAGTTTTTTTGGTGTTGAGACATATTAGGTTAGCATTTAACCAGTGAACTATACCTTTCTGATTCGAATTACCATTTTTACATAAAAAATAATACGAGTTTTTGATGTGCAAGAGATTTGTATCATCAGCAAACAGATGGACTGAAGAGAAGTGAACAGAGTTGATTAGGTCGTCAACGTAGATTAAAACTAAAAGAGGACCTAGAACAAAACCTTGAGGAACACCACACAAAACTGATTTATAACTAGAATTGCAACTATTATTACTTACAAATTGTTTTCGATTTGAAAGATAAGATTAAAACCAGTCATTTACAATACCGCAAATTCCATAATGTTTTACTTTAGAAATCAAAATACTATGGTCAACGGTATCGAAAGCTTTTTGTAAATCGATAAAAACACCACAAACGAAATGACCAGTATTAAGAGCTTTCCTGATTTTTTCCGTTATACTTATTAATGCATGGCAAGTAGAATGTTTCGATCAAAAACTAAATTAAAATCATTTAAACAATTAAATGAGTTTAGAAAAGAGTACACTCTAGAATACATAAGTTTTTCAAGAAGCTTACTAATGTTAGATATAAGATAAATAGGTCTGTAGTTAGAGCATGAAAGTTTAGAGCCATTTATAAATATTAAAATAACGCAAGATAATTTCAAAATATCAGAAAGTTTTCTATTTATAAATATGAAATTAAATAGTTTAGAAAGAATATTTGAAAAATCGTAGTTAAAATCTATTAGAATATTTGTGAAAATACTGCTTGGACCTAATGATGTTTTTGGATTTAATTTAGATATATGAGAAATTTTAGAAATATTTGTTGGAGATAATAATAAACTGTGTAAATTTGGATGTTTAAGATATTTTTGACAGTTAATGTAAGATGAATGAATATTGGATTTGAGTTTATGAGCAACATTTGTAAAAAAAAGTGTTAAATCGTTCAGATATTAAAGTCGGGTCAGTCCTTACAGGGTAAGTGCAGCATCACTTTTTTTTTCCACAATATAGAGATGTTTAAGCCAAACAAATTATCCCAGTGTCGTATCATACCCTTGGGGAACAGTAACAATATTACCATAATCTTTCAGAAAATAACACCTAGGGCATTAATGGAATCTAAGAAAAAATATTTTTTTAAAAATAGTCCAGTCCAGTATTTTCTTTTATAAATGTAACTACATCAGCAGTAAATTAAGTAAAACATGTAATATTTTTAGAATTTTTCCAAACTTTGGAATGATTCCGAATATTTTACATATTTTAAAAACTTATTGTTACTCGAGTTTGTGGAAATAAAGTTTTTGACAAATATTTAATATAAGGATTCTTTTATATCAAATTTAGACTTTGCAGGCAAATATTGTTCTACTGGTAACTGTTCTTGTGACAAAAAACTTTATGATGAAGAAAGTCTAAAAAAATTATCTAGGTTGTTTATTTTAAAATATTATACAGACTATTGTTGATGTTAATAATATCACATTTCAGATAAAAGAGGTGCAGAACCTTTTTCTAATTAAATCCACCAGAACGAACTATCTGAAATGGAAGCAGGTGATTTAAGACGTCCATCAAACGCCTCACTGACGTCCAGACATCCGTAAGACGCTTAACGGAAATTCCCTGGTATTTAATCTACTATAAAAGTGCATCTAAGTTAATGAATCAACTTGCGGAATAAAAAGAAACATCGCAAGATTATATAGTGAAGATTGGAATAGATGAAGAAAAAGAATGTTTTAAAGGTTTGTTTTAATAGTTTTGATTGTGAAGTAAATATATCAAAGACCAAGTTCTCATGCAAAGAAGGTTAAAAGCATCACAACTTTAACGGAAGAGTAGACTCTTATCATTATGGCTATTGTTCAGGTTGTTAAAGAGAATCACCACAACATCAGGCAGGTGATAGATCTTTTTGGAATTGCGTCAGAAAAGTATTTCTTAGTATTTGACACAAAGCTTGCTTATATCGATTTTAACATTGAAGCATCATCCTCAAGTTACTCCTGCAGTTGGTGTTAACTTAAAACAGGAAACGAACAATTTTACAATCAGTGATTTTACTAAGTGTTTGAAATTGGTTATCTTTATTAAAACTTTTTTCTCTAACTCTATTTAAAGTCATGCAGGATATTTTATTTCATTACTTTATTCTTGTTGTTTTTTTCAAGACACTTACAATTAGAAATAATGCAGAAAAGTAAAATATTTTATGAAAACCACTGAAAAAAAGTAAACTCTCTGCAACAGCCTTCATAATAATCTTTTTTTTTTTTTTTTTTTTTTAATTTTATTTTATTTTGCTGTTTATATAAATTACAATTTCCTTTCAACAAAAATAAAATATAATAAAAAATGTACAAGTAATAAACAGTTTGGGGCTCAAAGAAGATTTGGATGGCAAAATACCAACCTGATCTTTTCATAGAGCCCCTACAGATCATAACAATAATATATGGTAATATATAGTTAATAAATCAAGTAAAAAATTTAGGAAAAAAAAAAAAAAAGTAACAAAGAAGATATATTACTTAAGAATAAAAATAGAGAAAAAAGAAGATGTATTAATTAAAAGTAAAAATACCCTCAATTAGTCAAAAAATAAGATATAATATTTAAAAATACATAGAGTGAATAAAGAACATATAGTAATATATATATATATATATATATATATATATATATATATATATATATATATATATATATATATATATATATATATATATATATATATATATATATATATATATATATATATATATATATATATACATATATATATATATATATATATATATATATATATGTATATATATATATATATATATATATATATATATATATATATATATATATATATATATATATATAATTAAAAAGATATAATATTAATTAATACTAATATACACAAGAAGTTATAAAAGAATATATTTAAATACAAATTTCCAATGTAATATATGATATTAAATTCAACATATAATATATAAAGATTTTGTAAGAAAAGAATTTTCTTACATAAGTAATGTAACAATGAATTAAGCTTAAGTATATAAGCTTTAGACTATGTGAATATAAGTATGGGCGAGTTCGATACATAATACTAATGGTTCTACTAATTTTTGATTGTTTATATTTTAAGTGTGGGAGCCATGATAAATGATAATCCACAATAACTTCAAAAAACCTTATAGTATCTAGTTTTTTAATTTGTTTATAATTTATGATAAGTTTTGGTAGTTTTAGAGGAAGGTTTTCTTTTTGTGTTTTTTTATGAAACAAGGTATATTGTGTTTTTTAAACGTTAAGAGAAAGTTTATTTGACCTGAACCAATCATTTACTTTTTCTAATTCAATGTTCATGTCAGCATAAAGTTAATTAATATTGTAGTTAGATAAAAATAGATTTGTATCGTCTGCAAACATGATAGCCTTTAGTTTTAATGATGCATTATTAAAATCATTAACATAAATTAAAAATAAGAACGGCCCTATGATCGATTCTTGAGGCACTCCACACAGAATATTCAGAATTCCAGATTTCTTTTTTTGAACATATTGTTTTCTATCTGATAGATAACTTTTTATCCAATGGCATAATTTATTGCATACCCCGTACTATTTTAGTTTTTCTAACAGAATAGAGTGATCAACGGTGTCGAATGCCTTGGATAAATCTATGAATACTCCGAGAGTAAACTTATCATTTTCAAAACCATCAGTTATTTGGTCGACTAATTCAATAATGGCTAGTTCTGTTGAATGTTTTTTTTGAAATCCGAATTATTTTGGATTAAAAAATTTATTTTTTGTAAAATAATCAAATATTCTATTATAAACTACATGTTTGAAGATTTTTGAGAAAACAGAAAGTACCGATATGGGTCTATAGTTTTATACGTTGGTGCGATCATTATTTTTATAAATTGGGTATACTCAGGCAAGTCTAAGTATATCAGGAAATATTCCTTGATCTAAAGATAGATTTACTATGTGGAACAAAGGTTTTGTAATGCTTTTTTTGTTAGATATAAGGATATTATTGGGAATTTCATCAAACCCTGGAGATCTATTTTTTTTAAAGAAAAATAAGCTGCGTCAAATTCAAGAAAAGTTAAGTCACTATCATACATTGTTTCATCAGTTGCTTTTTTTAGATATATCTTAAATGACGTAGAAGTTGCTATAATTGTTTGCGAGACTAATCGCAACATTTGTAAAGTATTTATTAAACTCGTTAGATATTTTATAAGGAAAAAGTATATCTGGTTTATTAATATTAATTCTTTGAGGTAATACTGAACTTTTTATTCGACTTCGGCCCATTATGTCATTAATTAATGACCATGTTTTTTTAACATCAAACTTGGAATTGCTAATCTGTTTACTATAATACATTTTTTTTGTTTTTTTAAGAAGATGTTTATAAAAAAACTTATAATTTTTGTATATTTTCTCATTCTCTGAACTTTTATTTTATAAGAATTTGTTGTATAGTTTTTATTATATATTAATTTATTATATAGAACTTTTGCATAATAGCCATTTTGCCTACGAGTTTTTGCTTGTGCAAATAGTTCTATTCGAATTCTCCTAGTTGTTTCACTAAAATCCTCATTAATAGATATATTAGCACCTTTTCGTTTGTTCGCTTTATCCATAATTATCTTCAAAGTCCTGCAACTTTAGCACAATCGTTCGCACTCGTTCAGAACCAACATTACCAACTCGATGAGCACGTTCAATCCTAATATCATTTGCAATTTAAAGATTTTCAACAAAGAGTTTTTTGACTTTTTAGTGTCTTCCCAATCTTTTTCATCTGCACCTTCAATGAGTCCATCAATCCATAAGTTATTTCGTCTATTTCTATCCTCAATGTCTACGCTTTTTGATTTGAGTTCAGTGTTACCTGAAATGATTTTTCCTTGTAATTTTTTTAAATTAGTTATTTCTTCGACCCCCTTTGCGCTTTTATTATCAACACCTTTTACTTTAACTTCCCATTCATCACCAATAAAGTTTATGCTTCCTTTAATTTCACAAAGTTCCTTTTTTACATCATAAACATCTTTTTGAAGCGTGTCAATTTTTATATTTAAACTGCTAGCAACTTCACGAAAAAAAGCCATAATTGTTTTTTTTTGTACGTGCATTATTTCTCTCATCATTGTTATAGATACATATTCTTTGTGTTTAGCCATTTTTATTTTGATTAAATATTTAAAAATTGATAAAAAAAAGATAAAAAAAGACTACATTGTAGAGGAAGGAGCAGTTTTCAGCGAACTTGAGTGTATAGAAATTATAAATGAGCAAACGTAATACAAAAACAAATTACATTGCCAAGTTTTGTGAAAAAAGTTCTTAATTTGTAATTATTCAAAAAAAATTTTAAATTTGTAATCTTTAAAATCTTATTCTAGATATACCACATGGTTCATCTATTTCGGAAATCCTCTCTAAAATGGAGCTTAGCCGGAAACAGAAATATAAATTACCATGGAAAAAAAAAATAATGCAATAGGGTTTGAGAAGCTAAAATTTTCAAGTTACCATTTTAAGGAAGTACATTGTTCAAAGCTACTGGATAACTTGGAAATATTAGACAAGATTCTTAAATCCGAGTTTAATGTTATACCTGATATACTAAGAAAAGTTGTGTGTATAATGACAGCACTAAATATTGTAAAGAAAACTTGTTTTAGTTTAATATAAGACTTATTTTGTTTTCAGACAAAGTATCACATCCTATATAGCAATAAAACTAAAAATAAGAACCACATCAATGACTACAATAAAGTATGATATATTATATTGTACTGAAATAAAATGTATCTTTTAAAGTACATGCTCTAGTTGTTCATGCGTCTTTATTTCTAGAGTTAAGGGGTAAAAATACCCCTAAAAAAATTTTTGATTTTAAGTCTAAAACTGTTCATTAAGACTTTAAATAAAAATACAAAAATCCATGTTATTACTCATGTATCAATTGAAACGGTTAAAGTCAGCTATTGTTTATATGAGCGAATTTGAACATTTTAAAATTTAATTAAGATTTTTTTTATATATATATGTTTTTATAAATCTTTTGTTTCAATTTTATCTCGTTTTAAAATTAATCTTGTATTTGTAATATTTATCTTTAAACAAATACTATATCCAAATATTGAGTCTCAATTTGTTTTAAAGTTACAATTGAAAATATATTTAAAAAAATATTAAAAAATATCAATAAAAAAAATTAAAGATAAATAAATAAAATAAATAAACTGCATCTTAAAACAACAATATCTATAGTTTTCACATTACCTATTAAAGACATTAACCTTACACGAGATATTATATCTGACAATACTTCGGAAATTAGTAACAATTTACTAATGAAGAGCGTACTTTATTAAAATTTAACTACGATATATTAAATCTTGCAACTTGGCTTTTTGATTCCGACAATAAGCAACATATGTTTTTGGTAGAGCAGTCACCAATGAATATAAAAGATATCTATTATAAAAAAAATTCTCAAGGAAAATTTTTAAGTGGCAAGAACACGTTCCGAAGACATAATTTTAATATAAATAGTCATAAAAACAAACATTTTAACTAGAAAGACAATTATAAGCTTATTTTAGACCCTTTAAATAAACAAAAATTTCTAAACGATGTTAATAAACTAAATTCTTTATAAAATTCTTTTTTTTTTTTTATTTGTTTTTTATTTTTTTAACATCTTATTAACCCACGGTCTAGAGCTCTGTGAAAATAAAAATTCAAAAATGAAAAGACTCGACACATTTGGAAGGAACGCAGTTAAACCAAATAATGTCTCCAAGTTTAGTAAAAACTATATTCACTCTCTATTTAAAATTAAGGAGATGTCAAATTATATACACCAAAACAAAATAAATTTATTTATCCGCCTTTTAAACAATAAAGTAACCTTTGAAATTATTAACTACCAATTTAACTACTGTTCAGTTTAATTTTCTTTTTAGATGATATAAAAGAATAATGTGATAATTATATACTGAATATGATAACCTTAATGCTAGTTAAAAAAAAAAAGTAAAACTTAAAGTTTTAGAGGATGTAATTCCTGAACTACTCTTCACATTTTGGTACTCGCGGTTCAATGTTGGAATGTAAAAGAACAGCGAATAATTTTTAAAAAGAACTTAAAGAAAACATTCGTTAATAATACTTTTTGTTATCTCTTTTTCTTCATTTGTGCTTTTACCTTGTAAGTATAATTTACTGAGGGTGATTAACAAAATATTATTAACAATAATTAACTTTTCTTTAATTTAATTTTTCATAAAAATATCCTATTAACTTATTTTTAGTTTTTAGGTGTGTTTATTTTTTATTTTCTTTGTACGATATTTTTTTGACTAGTAACTGATCTTAACATATTTGTAAAGATCGGAATACAATTTTCAATTGTATGTTTACTTTTTAATGGTTGTACATGCTTGACAATGAAAGCAAATGTTGTCTTTTTTTAGCCCCGGTCATGTAGATTTATTTATATAACTCGGCATTGTATTTTTTTTTTTTTACTGACGTATTTAATAAATAAATAAAAATATTTTCAAGATATTTTTTTTTCATGTTAGTTTGAGATAAAGCTAAACGAAAGGTAGAAAATTGTTTGGAAAAATCAAATTAATCATGACAACATATATGGGTTTGATTTTAAAATATCAAAAAAGATAACTAAAAAAACATGCACCAGATTTAAAATTTGCTCCGAGAGATTCTAAGATTATTCAATCGGATACATCTAATGGTACTGTGAAGCCGGAAGCAGACTTAGACGGCAATATTTTACTTAAAAAATTGAAGGCAGTAAAATATATTCTAATTTCAAAATACTTCTAAACACAATATAAAATGTTTAAATTTTTTTCTGATAATAACTGCACAACGGCATTTCAAAAGGTATGTATTGCGCTTAGCGTATATTTAATAATTCCAATGAGCTTTGGTTCTGGGTTGTAAGTATGTTCTAGATTAAAACTTACAAAAAGTTAAGAACAACAATAACTTAGAATAGAATAAAATTTTAGGCAATCATGTTGATTTAAAGTCATTAAGCAAAACAGTTGGATTTGCAAACTACATGAAGAACATCACTATTGTTTGTTTAGATTAGTTTAAATATATTTAATATAGTTTACTTAAAACAATTCTTTAACTTATATAAAATTGTGACAAAAAAAAAATAAAACAAGTTTTTTTATTTAATAGAATGTAGCACAGTAAAGAAAGTAACGCTAATGCAACGGTTAGAATACGGTTAGTAAAAAATTTAGCGATATGTTACCGTTGTGTTGCGCGTTATTTTAGTTAGTTTACGTATTATTAAGATATCATAGTCATATTTTTAAAAACGCGCAATTTTGTGTTATATGTTTAAGACTTTTCAATAAGCATATCTGAGCAACTGAGCAAGGATCACGCGAAATTTGCTCCAATTTTTTCGCCTTTTACTATCTTAAAACTAACAAAAGTGCTATTTGATTAAAATAACGCTAATTTTGTTAAATCTGTTGATGATATAATTAAATCTCTTTTGATTTACATCTTTAAACTTTCTTTTAAAACAGTTATTTATCACGTTTTTAAGATTCGCGATGACTTTTAAAAGACTGGCGATGATATTTTAGTGATAGATCCATATCTAGCATTATCGTTTTTACCGAATTACTTGAAAGAATAATTTATAACAGGCTATTTAATCATTTATGATAAAACGACGTTGTTTTCAAATAATTTTGCTTCGATAAAAATGTTCAACTAACATGTAGCGGGTGAAATGGTCAATCAAACAACATGTGAATTATTTGCTAAATACATTACATTTGGAGTATTCATTGAACTGTCAAAGGCTTTTGATTCCGAAAACCACAATATTCTAATAAATAAAACTTGAATAATATTAAGGAAAAAACAATAACTTACTTTGGTTTAAAAGTTATATGATCAATACCCAGCCGGCAAATAACGTTGAAATAACGTTGAAATATCGTTGAAACCTAACGTTGAATTAACGTTGGTTTAACGTTTAGAATGAAAGTTTTTTTCAACGTTGATTTATCAACGTTAAATCAACGTTAGGTTCAAACGTTATATCAACGTTGATTCGACGCGAAAAAACGTTACAATAACGTTGAATTTACGTTGATTTAACGTTTAGAATAAAAGTTTTTTTCAACGTTGATTTATCAACGTTAAATCAACGTTAGATTCAAACGTTATATCAACGTTAATTCGACGCGAAAAAACGTTACAACAAAGTTGAATTTACGTTGATACAAGGTTTAAAATGATAGTTTTTTTAACGTTGATTTATCAATGTTAAACGACTGTAAAATACTTTTTCACCATCAAAACGTGCTTTGTATGTCAAAATGTATATATGTATGTAAACGTGCTATGTACGTCAAAATATGATCACCATCAAAACGTACTATACATGTACATTAGTGTTGCTGTACATTATCAAGGTATATTATGGATATTAAATCTATTCATAGTCTATACTTAGACTATTTAGAACTTTTTCAGTTTAGTTTAGTTAAAATAGCTAGGTATGATTAAAGAAAGAGATAAAACTTGTTTTATTCAAAAATACATATTCAAATATTACATATATTTACATGTAATTGAATAAAATCTACACAAATTTCTTCTCTTGTCCCCCATCTTTTTGAAATAAAGCGTAATTTAGAAAGTCAAACAACGTTCCATTAACCGAGGGTTCTTTTGGTCCATTGAGTACAATATAAGAAGCTGTAAATAAAAAAATATATTAAAAAAAAACAAAAAGGGAAGATTTAAAAAAAAAATAATGAATGGAAAAGTGTTACAACTTATGAAGGTATATAGATTAGTGTTCTTAAAACATATTTTTCCACCTTTGCCCTTCATATCCATGGAGGCCATATAACTTTTCGAAAATACTCTGAGTTTTTAAAAAATAATATAACTGTTAGTTGGTTATTAATAACTTTTTCAAATATTTAATTTAAATAAAACAACCTATACAATAATATATGAAAAATAAATTAATAATCAAAATATAAAACATTTCTAGCATTGAAAAATAATTTTCGGGGTGGCCACATAAAATTTTTATAAGAAATTTTATGTGGCCATTTATTAATGGTTTAACGTCCATGTTTATACACTTATGGGGCTTGGACAGGGATCAAATAATGTCATTTGCTATGTTAAATAGCATGCATTTTCTAAAGCAATTTAAGGTGTTAAC
This sequence comes from Hydra vulgaris, assembly GCF_022113875.1. Classification (NCBI taxonomy): domain Eukaryota; kingdom Metazoa; phylum Cnidaria; class Hydrozoa; order Anthoathecata; family Hydridae; genus Hydra; species Hydra vulgaris. The sequence continues at coordinate 45,617,609 of NC_061165.1, forward strand.
CAGTTTTGCAGACCAAGAATGGGTATTTTGAACATTATACATCCATCAAAAATTAAAAAACGAAGAATTAATGAGGAGCTTTGATCAAACTTTTACCTCTTTAGAGGATAATAAAGGATTTTAGAAGTGGTTTTAAAAAAAGAGGACTTTAGAGGATTTTAGAGGAGCTGCAGACACCCTGATTATAAATGAGGTAACTCCACCAATTAACTGTAATTGATTTATCCTTAAAAAAACATGAAGTAAATCTAATATTATGATTGTGGAGATATATTATATTGTGGAGAACCATCCAAACCACACAAGTGGAAAATTTGCATCCAAGTTTCCACTTGTGTGCAAATTTGCATCCACTTGTCAATATTCTCATTATAACATTTTTCTTTTGTAGTTGTAAATTTAAAATTTTCACAATACTGTTTGCTTTCATTTAGAATTGAAATAGTTATACAAATAGTTATAAATTTTGTATTAACAAAATAACTCTTCTTACCACATTATTTAAAAAATAATAATTGTAATATATAGATGTAATACCTGAAGAGAATTTAGTTTTTATTTGTATAAACTTAAGCCAATTCTTCTCTGCATTTTAGTGCAGTCAATGCTTTGGTACCTGGAAGCCGACAAACAGTTTTATCACTAATCCAATCATATGGAATTACTTCTTCTTGTAAATCTTCATTCCAAACAGCTCTTTTCCGCATATTCGATTTTGAAAAAATTACATGAACTAATATAAAATGAAGAAACCATAATATAAGTGTACTAACAGGCCTAATTAAACTAGCTAAATTTGAACATTTTATAACCATGATTCTTGCTAAACAATAATATTGTAGACATTATAAGCAAAGATAAGATTTTCTTTATTTTATAAATTTATTATATTTTAAACTCATTTTTATTAATTTATTTATTACTCTATTATTCAGCAGAGTTCTGAATATATTATGTTCAAATAACTTAAGGCTCAATAACAAAGACAAATAATGAAAGAATACTAGGTTGCTAAAACATAAATATTTACATAAGGTAATTATGGAATATTAAAAAAAACTAAAAAAACAAAAAAACAAAAATACTCATTATTTATATAAAATATAATAGTATAATATAAGGTATATTATAATATATGACACAATAATATCTACTTTTAATTGAAATATAAAAACAACAAAAATTAAAAAAGAAAATATTTTGATAAATAATAAATTATCATTCAAACAATTTTCAAGACCAAAAAATAAAAGTATTACATCAGTTACTTTTTGAGCTTTTCTTATATTACTTAAAACATCAACTCAATTCTAGGCTTTTTTCATTATTGAGTTTTAATTTGTAATGTTGAATTAACACTGAAAAAAAATATTAGCAGACAAAAAGAAAATATATCTTTATTGAAATATATGTAAATATTTCAATAAAGAAATTTTAGATCGATTTTTATAAATATAAATTTATATCAATCAATCTAAATTTTTTTCTTTTCCGCCACCTTTTGGAAATGAAGAGCACTTTTAGAAGTTAGACAAAATGCCATCAATTAAAGTTTCAGTCGCTCCATCGTATTTAATAGAAGAAGCTGTTAATAAAAAAAAATTAGAAAAAAAAAAAAAAAAAAACACAAGGAGAAATTTTTGAATATATAAAAAATGAGAATAAAAAAGTTTTACATATCTTATAAAGGTATACCTTTCACTACACCGTATAAATTAGTGCTCTTAAAGCATATTTCCACCTTTCCCCTTTATATTCATGGAGGTCACAAAATTGTTGGAAAATATTCTAAATTTTAATAGATAAGAGAACTGATATTAATTGTGCAAGAACTAACATTAATTTTTTTTTTTAATTTAAATTGAACTCATTATCAAACAATTTTTTTGCTAAATAATTTAATCCTTAAAATTCCTGAATAATTAAAAATTATTTTGATTACCTCAGCATTTTAAAGATATTCCATCAACTGCAATTGATTCACTTAAAAAAAAACAACAAGTAAAGCTAATATTATTCTTTGAAATTTTAATTGTCTTTATACAAATACTCATTATATTTTTAAAGTGACTAATAAAAATGGATTTAATTAAAATCAATTCATTTGTATTAAAAAATTATATTAAAGCCTTAATCATACATTATATAAGAGTATTTTGTAATACAATCTAAATAAATGTTGCGATATGTAATTTTTTTATCCAAAATTTAGCTTCTGTAAGCTTTAGAAATTTTTTAAAGAAATTGTTGATGAACTTGGATCTACGGGTACTAATGTTTTTATATTGTTGTAATGTTTATTCATTCCCTGTTAGTTTCTGTAAGGCAAAATTTTAAGGTGTTTCCATAATAAATTCTGTTATATCTGAAGTTTAGTGTTAGTCTGAATAATTTAATTTCTAAAATCTGTTTTGCATTGCCTGTCTTATAACATCTTTACTTGGAACAAAAACCATGTGGTTTAAAAGTGAGCTAGAAGCTTTCATTAATGAAGAAAATATTGCATTCAATAATCCTAAAAATATATTAAACCTGTCAGCAAAATCAGCTGTCAATAATCCAAGTATTAGCACCATTAAAAATTCATCTTTGCTGCATTACATTTATTTTGGTCCAAGTAGTTTAGGATTTTTTTAAATTTCAAAAAACAGAAGTAAATGTTTTTTTAATATCACTTTATCTCTTTTGATTAATGGTGATACTGCACTAACTGATGAAACACATTGACAGATGTAAGGCCAGTATAAAAGTCGCAAGATCTATTATTTTTAAAATAAATGTTTGTATACAAGTAAACTGCAGTAACACGATTTGTTTAGATTATGTTTATATACAAGTTTGTCTGTTTTCATAGTAATGTTTGATGTGGTTGAAGTTAATTTTTCAAATAAATCTTTATTTTTTTATTTCGTGCTGAAGTTCTTTTTTAAAGTTATCAATTTCCTTTTTTAATTCTTGATGCTCTATTAAAAAACAACGCTTAGCATTAAATTCAACATAATTTAATGGATCACTTTTTGAAAAAGCTGTATTATATTTACATTTAATAATATCAGTCTTTGAGCATTGTAGCTTAAGTTAAACGAAAAATATCGAATTTTAAACGATAATGTTCTTTCAGGAAAATCGTCTGAACATGTTTTTGATCTCTTGAAAATTTTATATGATATAAGTTCAGTATTTACATTTTTTTTCCATTATAAATCTTTATAACTTTAATCGTTGAAATGTTTACAATTTTACTTCCATTTCTGCGCGCGCATAAATTTTATATCGTATTTTTTGTCAACAATGATTGAAATAATGACGTTAAAACAACGTTAAATAATCAACGTTTAAACTGTAACGTTGATTTAACGTTGAAATAACGTTAAATAATCAACGTTTAAACGGTAACGTTGATTTAACTTTGTGACATAGTTGAACAACGTTAAATCAACGCTTCAACCGAATTTCAACGTTGAAACAACGTAATAATGCCGGCTGGGTAGAAAGCAATTTATATAACATGAACAAAAACAAACAACTCCATATGATGTAACTTGTGAATTTCGCAAAACTCTATTTTAGAACCTTTATTATTTCTAGTTTATAAAAATGATTAAAGTTTAGCAACTGACTTCTTTTTGCAGATGGCTCGAATCTTTTAATTCACACAGAGATGTTAAAACACTTTTTAAAACAGCTAATAAACTATTATTATTATTATTATTATTATTATTATTGTTAATATTATTATTATTATTACTATTATTATTATCAAAACTATTGTAAAATAGATACGGAAAATAAATAGCTTGTTGTTGTTGTTGTTGTTGTTGTTGTTGTTGTTGTATTACTTTTCTAAAAAATCAGCAAAAAATAAAAAGTTGCCCATAAAAAAAAATAAATTGTCTCCTGAAAGAAAATACATAAATAAAAGTTCAAAATTATGCTTGATCGATGTAAAACGAATAAATAACTCTGATGTAAAACGAATAAATAAACAAACAAACATACACAAAGCAAGCATGAAAACTGTAATAAAATATAAATGAAAAAAAGTTTACGGAAACAAAAGGTTTTTCTGCAGAAAGTTAGATATTTCTACTTTTTGAATTCCTCACTTTTCTTGATTTTTGATAGGTCTAAGGTTAACTTAAAACTTTTTAAACTAAAGGGTGTATTTTTATCTTCAACAGTTGAGCGCTTTATAAAATGTTGTTTATATTTATATAATATTTTTATAATCTATAAAAAACAATTTTATTGTTAAAGCAGTTAATCTTGTTGTTAACGAAATCTTAATATGTTTATTTTCATTATACATTTTAAATTTCATTTTTTAGATCAATTTTTCACCTGTCATTTGGATATTACACATTTGGCGCTTTCCTGTTAGTTACGCACTTCTGCAAGATATATTTACAGATAATGTTAATATGGTGTGTCCACCGATTTTAGAAAGTATTCAAAGTAAGTTTTTTGATATTTTGCAACAGATATTTGCATATAAATATTATAAAAGTTTTGTATGGTAAAGTTTTTGATACAATTGGTGTTTTGATAAATCAGCATTATTCTTAAGTTTTAAGAATAAATGCTGAAATATTATTAAACATTGAAGTATCAGCAATAAAATTAAAAACAATTTTTAGCTGCGTGATTACTCCATGCCGTTAGAAAATTTAGTGAGATTTATAGATTCATTGAGCTTCTTCTAGAAAATTGAATTGTTTCTTGAGTCTCTAGGTGATCAAAAATATTAAAAAATAGAAGCGGTGCTGATTTTGAAAATTATTGTTTTAATTCTAAAAAGAAAAATAAAATAAATTAAGTGTTTTGAAGCTAACTAAAAAAAACTTTCTTTTTAGTTATTAATAGCTATTTGTGTAAGAATCAGGCTAAATCTTGAAACTGTGGAAAAGACCATCACTAAATTGCTTGATTTTTTTTATATATTGGTCAGGAGATAGAACTTATTGGGAAAAAAAAAAATTCAAAACTGTTTTGTTCATTCGGAATACGGGGTAAAAAATTTAAGAAGTTTAGTTTTTAGTTCCAAAAAAACAGATTTAAAGTTTGTAACCTTTGAATCTATTTTTTTGAAATATCAGACGTAGCTCTGAGTTAATATCAGACGTAGCTCTGAGTTGCGTGACACGGTGCTTCTGACTAATTATCATAGTTTAAAAGTACAAAAACATTCAGTTTCGTCAATTTTTAATGGGAGTTATTTCTAAAGGTGAAGTGTTGCACACAATTTTTCTTGCAGGATTTGTATGTATTGAAGGTATTGAGTCTAAAAATGCAAAGAAAGTAATGTAGTACTAAAGGCCGCTTCATATATTAATGTTTGAAATAGAAAAAAATAATCGACGCCAGCTCTAGCCCAACAAGCGACATTGGTACGGAAGGAGGCGTGAACATCCTGTTAAATGCTCTCCTGAGGTGCTCTATGATAAGACCTATGTAAGGACTTCTGGGAACACCTAAATACAAAAAAAAAAAAAAAAAAAAAAAAAAAAAAAAAAAAAAAAGAACAGGTTGTTATGTATGAGCTCTATTACGGAAACTACAAATAACATTAAATTATAATGCTATTCCATTTTGTTAAGTAATATTGTTATTTTATTTATGATTTTATGGTTTTAGTTAATAATCAATAATATTTTTTAACTATCTAAAATATTAATTCTATTTAAAAACTTTTAAAAACTATACTTTTATTTTTAACTTGAAATTTTTTTCTACGAATCACTATAAAAATAAAGAAATTACTCAAAAGTTGTTTCATGCTTTGGAAAACAACTTAATCAAATAAGTTACTGACCCTAATGCTTATAAAGTTACAGGGATATCTAACATGGTCTTCAAATTATTTTCTAAACAGTTTAACAAAATGGAATAAGGTAAACAGACACATGGATAGATTTGAGTTGTATTACAAAATCTGGTTGGAAAAAGAACTAAAAGCAAGCAATCCGAGTTTTAAAACAGATAAACTAGATAAAAGCCAAAACTTGGCCTTGACTTTTCCATCTTCATATCACAATTTAGGTATGACGTTTTTTAAAAATTAAAGTATTGGACTCATATTGTTTTTTACTATTGAATTTTGTTTTAGCTTGCGTTTGTACTTAATGCAATCATCTGATGTTTTTTTATTTAAATTAGCTGTCTACGGAAGACCACCAGGTGCAAAATCCATACCATTAAACCAAGCTTCTGAAAAAACGAAAAAGAGGGAAGCAGAAAAAACAAGTTTTGCTGGCGCAAAAAAGGAGTTATTTTATTCACTTATTTTGAAACTAAAAGAGGAAAAAATGTTCAGCGGTGCCAAGGTACATTAACCTCAATACAATATTGCATTACCTCAAACATTAACATTAATATTAATACTACAGTCTTTAACCTCAATACTATATTCATTTTAATTTGTTTAATTTATTTACAAATAAAAAATGCAAGGAGGGGGGGGGGGGGATATTTTCTTAGTGGATTGTATTTATCTCACTCTTCAAGTTTACATTTTTACACTTAAAGTCATGAAGCAAATTTTAAAACCAGAAAACAATGGTGCAGTTAATTCAACAACAATATATACTGGAAAGGAAACATTAGCGTTGATTTTGGACTGATGACTTAGTAAAGTCAATTACCAAACAATATGTTAAGAAGCAATTTTTATTTTTATATTGCATTGTTCCAATTAAACTTTATATTGAAGAATTCGATTCACTATGGAATAATGAAAAACCATCCTCTAAACTTTACTGCCGATCAGTGCGATTTCAATATGTAAAAGAAAGTGCTGAGGTTATTACTCAAGAATAAATTTTCTTAAAGAACAGTAACTTGAAACCAACAATCTTTAATTCCTATGTTATTAAACATAAGTTAGAATGCACAATGGTTGATGGAAAAGTGGCTGCTATAGTATCGCCTTTAAGTAATTCCTTTCAAGTATGTAGTAATTGTGGACTGATCCCTTAAATATTAACACCTTAAATGTTGCTTTTTCAAAAATCTATAATACAGTTTCTACTAAGCTTGGATTGAGCAAATTACATGCATGGATTATGTGCTTTGAATGCTACTCTTATATAAGATATAAAATTGATTTAAAAAAATGGCAGTTTAAAGGATATGTTGACAAAAATATTGTTAAAAAAAAAAAAGATTATTGTTCAACAAAAAATGAAAGATTACTAATGTTTAATAGTAGATGTACTAAAAAGCAGCGGTTCAGGTACAACAAATGATGGAAACACGGCACGAAAAGTATTCCAAAACTATAATTTGTCTGCTGAAATAATTAGCTTAGATATAAGTCTCATGAAACGTTTCTACGTAATTCTTTTGCTTTATCGTACAAACATCAAGTAAACGCAGATGAATTTGAAAAATATACCAAGGAAACAGCAGAGCTCTACGTTTTTCTGTACCCATAGTTTCCAATGCTTCAAGTTGTACATAAACTTCTAATTCATAGTTCTCAAGTTGTACGATATAAATCAGTCCCAGTAGGTCTTCTTTCTGAGGAAGCTCAGCAATGTCGAAATAAAGACGTTAAAAATAATAGAGAACACTTTACGGGGAAGTATTCAAAAAAAATCACAAACAAAGATGTTATGCGAAGATTATTGTGCAGTTCAGATCCAATTTTTAGCTTTTGACGAAGGAGTTGGAGATGTGTTAAAAAACTTGAACTTAACAAAGATTGTATTAAACGTTTGCTACAACTTTTTTTTAATTTATAGTTTTCAATTTCCACTTTAATTTCTGATAAAATATCTCTTAAATAAATGTTTTTTTTTAATTTTTATTAAAAGGGAATTAACACGTCACAATATTTTAATTAAATAATGCTTTGAATTTGGGAATTATTGTTTCTAAAAAACAAGCTTATGACTAAAATCTTTAAAGGCCTACATACCCTTTTCTGTTAGGGTGTTTAGGGTGTCTGCATCTGCAAAAAAAAAAAAAAACTGCATCTGCAAAGTCTGCATCTGCAAAAAAAAAACACGAAGATCTTTTTTTGACAAAATGGTTTGTTTTTTTTGCAGATGCAGACACCCTTTTGGATGTCTACATCTGCAAAAAAAAAACATTTTGTCAAAAAAAGATCTTCATGTTAATTATTCATCCAATTAACTCTGTTCTCAGCTATAGGTACCTAATAATATTAGCGCAACATTTAAAAAGTATATAATCTACAATTTATGAATTGTTAAATTTATTTTACATTGATTAAAACTTATAAAGTCTATAGACTTTATAGGTTTGTAAAAATAATAATTCTCAAATAACTTTTACATTTTATCTGTATTGCTTTTATTTTAGGGCACTGTTTTGTAAAACAAAAACTTGAAAACTAATATATGCTTTGAGTTATATTTTTTCCACAGTATATCACATAAGACAACCATTCACGTTCCATTAAAGACAATTTGCTGTTTGCTGTCTGATTACAGTCATCGTTTTGCTATAAACATCTTTGTTATTGTTAATCTAACTATTTTCATCATTTTCTGTTGTTGGTTCCACCAATAAACCTTTTGTTTTCAGGTTACTAAATCGACCGCAATATCGATTGTACATCTTTAATATACACATTTTACATATGTAATATATGTAATACATATGTTTACATATGTAAACAAACACACAAAATTACAATTTGTACTGAAATTTTAATATTATAGTTGCAACTATTTATTAATCATCAACATAATCTAACTTGTAAAAGTTTTAACAGGAACAAAGCCTACATTTGAAAATAAAGAACTAATCTGTTGGCTAGTTACAAATTGATCAGGCAAAATTTCCCTTCTAAGCTGCATGTGAACCTGCTTAGTTCTCATTTTATTATCTAATTCTTCTCCACAAATAAAGTATTTATACAAAAGTGCTTTATGCTGACTTGAAAATATAAAACAACTTCTAAATGGTAATGCCCAAAATTGCAATACAAAAACGTCCATGCAAAATGATTGTCTGTCTTTTACAGAAACATTGTTAGAGAATAAAGAATTTGGCATATTTTGTGGTAACGTAACTTTCATTATATGAACAAACGAGCTGCAAGCTTTATCCAATGACGTTAATGATTTCGGATGTGTATAAAGATTGGATAGCATGTATTCTTCTAACTCATCATCGCTTTTAAATGATAAGATACAATTCATTTCAGTGAAAAACTTAATGAACAATATTGCTTGTCACTTCTTTTCTATTTTCCTGCAGTGACTTGTTTCCCTTAACTAAATATCTGTTTTGTTATATGGCAATAACAAATAAATCGAGTGTTGAATTTTAAGATTTCCATACTCCTCTTTAACTCCCTCACCAATATTGAAATAACGCTACATCTTCATAATTTTCTAACTAATCTTTGGTCATTTAACTATGGTTTTATTGTTGCTAATTTGAGCAAATGCTACTTTTGCACCTTTAGCGTCAAAACTATAATGCATGGCCTTTTGTATATCTTCATCAATCAAATGATTATTACCAGAATTAACGTAGCTCCTAAAATTGTTTTTGCAACTGCACTATCTCTGTCACATTGATCTTTTACACAACACGAATGATTAAAGTTACATCCCAGCAAAATTCTTTCTTGGCATACATTGTACTTTGCTTCAGCTGAAAGATTACTTCAATAACAGACGTCTATATCAGATATGGCAAACATATTGATATGCGGTTGATCAATTCTGTCAGGGTCTAAAACAGCAGTGACTAACAAAACAACATCACTTATTTGCTGATTACACCTATACATTGAGGTGAAGTAAACTGGTATGAATGACTTTCCTGCTATTTGGTGAAGAATATGTACATATATAAACTCTATTTGGTATTTCTGTATTAAACCGGAAGAATATTTTGACTAAAATCTTAAAGCCAGAAAGCAGTTTCATTGTTTAGTTGCTTAAAAGCTTTGATTTTTGCATTTTTTTTGGGAATCTCTTATCAAAAGTTTTATATAGTTAAATACATCTTTTACAGATGTATTCAACTATATAAAATGCATTACTCTTTTACAGCGATTTTCAAATCAGCGATTTTCATGCATTACTCTTTTACAGCGATTTTCAAATCATAAATGAAATCAGCATCTTCAGAACTTTAAACTGCTAGTTTATTGATCATCTCAATAATTTTGAACAAATCAAAACAGTTGGCGCACTATTGATACTATAATTGGTTTGATAACATGTTGTCAGATACCTTTTTTTTTTCTTAAGGGACGCTTCAAGAGATTTAGAAATAAATCTACTTGCCAATTTCTGTAATGTCTGAAAAACATTCATACCTGAAGCAGTGACACTATCTGATCCAGCTTAGCTTTTATTTATTTGAAGGTTTTATTGCATGCATTACTCTTTACACACTTGAATCGGATAATTTTATATAATTTTTTTTACTGCAACATTTTCGATAGAACATGATAACGTGGCTAAAATTTGTCTTCAGTATTGTATGAGCTGTATTTTGCTCTTCACGCCGTCCTATTTAAATATAAGCACCATCATGCAAAACACCATTTGTTAACATAAAATCTAAGAAAATGATCACACTTTACTTGATAAAGGCTAGATTAAGCAAACACTTTCTTCTCTGAAACTGCCAACCCTTCATTAGATGCTTTTTTTTTTATATCATTTAGGTGCCTCAAAAAGTCTTTACGGTCCTATAATAGAGCACCGCGAAAGCCAACCCATTGACGAGAACGGACGCAATTTTTAAAAGCTCTTTAAAAAATTAAGTGAAAAAAAAAAAAATTGGCAAAATACACTGCTAAACAAATTAGAGATATGTTAGAAATTCATGAAACACATTATTGTAAGTTTTTAATGACAAAAATGTTTGATAAAATGGAATATAAAATAATTAGCATGCAAGAAGAAAATAATAATCTAAAAAAAGAAGTTCGCGGATTAACAAAAAATACTGAATTTATAAGCGTAAAATATGATAGCATTAATATCAAACTTGCTGAACAAAAAAAGAAATCAAATGCAGTAGCTAAATAAAGTAAAAGCTTAAACAAAAATTGTACCAACCTAAAAAAAAATTTGACAATGAAGATAAACTTACAGAGTTAGAAGATCAAAGCAAGCGAAGTAATTTGAGATTTACGGAAATCGAAGAAGATCCGAATGAGACATGGGAAGAAAGTAAAAACAAATTTCAGGTTCTTTTAAAATCAAAATTTTGGTTTACAAATAATGTAAAAATTGAAAGAGCCCATAGAACGGGAAGGAAAGCTTCTGATGGAAAAAAAAAAGTAGAACGATTGTAGCAAAGTTTTTCAATTACAAAGATAAAACTGCAGGGTTGGATTGATTTAATAATGTTATCAAAATAATTAAATCAAATAAAAGCCTCAAATCACCGTAGATCAGTAAAAACCTCAGAAAGTCCTGAAAAATTAGGCAAAAACTTTATAAAAAATACTTAAAAACCAAAACAATTGAAAGCAAAACCGTATACAAAAATTATACTAAACAATTTGAAAATAATTTTAAAATGCAAAATAAAAATAATATTTCAATTCGCTAGAGAAACATAAATCTCAATTAAAAACGCACTTGGCTAATTATAAGTGAAATCACGGGCATAAAAAACTTAAAATCGTGTTCTCTACCTAACGCTATTAAAATTAATGATAAAAATATAGATGATTATAAAAAAATAACAAACGAACTAAATAAATTCTTTGTTTCTATTGGACCCACTCTTTCAAAAAACAAATGAATCTTTCCGGCCCAAATGAAGGTTGCAAAAGTAACACCTATATATAATGGTGTTAAAGTAACAAATGTTGGGACTTATCGTCCAATTTCAGTTTTGTCAGTTTTTTCCCAATTTCTTGAAAGAATTTTAGTTGATCGAATTTTTAATCATCTCTCTGAAAAAAATATACTTTACAAATTCGAAAAATCACAATTTAATTTAGGTATTTTTATAGACCTACCCAGCAAACATGTCAGCGTTGAATCAACGTTGAAAACCTGTCGCAAAAGATGTTGCAGAAACGTTGACAAAGTAATTGAATTTGCAAAGATACGTAACGTTGATAAAGAGACGTTGATTAAACGCTGTAGCGTAACGTTGATAAAACAATACTAAAAATGTCGCAACTAAACGTTGAAGAAGCCTTACTTAAAAAGAGTTGCATAAGCCTCGCAATTTAACGTTGAAAAAACGTGACCTGAAAAGCTTACTGTAACGTTGTTAAAGCAGTCGGTTATAATGTTGGCAATAAAACATCGATTTAACGTGACTTAAAGACGTCGAGTAAAGTTTGAAATATAACGTTGAATCAACGCTTAAATGCGCTGGAGAAAATATCGCAAAATGTTATTAATGTAATTAAACTTGGATACGATATATATTGAATTGGAAAATAAAACTAAATTCTATGTTGAACTCTGCACTTGTAATATTTCTAAAGTCGATTTGTAATATAAACAGTAATGTCCAACGAAAAATTTTCAAATATACAATTTATTCATATAAAATATACAATTTATAGATATATAGATAAAAATATACACATTTTTTTTTAACATTTATGAGTGTGAGTGGATTTAAGGATATCGTATCGATAGGCCAGGATATCTTTGAGATACAGAATCTAAAAAAAAAAAATAAAACTTGTATCATTAGCAGTCTGATAGCAAATGTTTAAAAAATGTTCTGAATTAGAATAATCATTACTAAATTTAAAAAGTAAAAACAAATATATATATATATATATATATATATATATATATATATATATATATATATATATATATATATATATATATATATATATATATATATATATATATATATATATATAAATAACGTGATCGTCGTAATAGCATAAAATAAGTAATTATTTTCAAAAACAATGCAATGTTTTTTATTCTTGAAATGTTTTGTAGTAAACGACCGGAGTTGATATTTGACCGAGGCCGGCGCCAGGTTTGATAAAAAATAGCCGGGGCCGGGTTTGTGATCAGTATTGCATAAACATTTATACATCCTACAGTATAATTTTTTAAATTTATAATTTATGTTATACTTTGTATATATATATGCATATATGAACATCATTGTGATCAACAAGATCATCATAATGATCATTATCATCATCATCATCAACAGCATAAAAGCAGAAAGCTTGACGATAATAAGGAAAACTATGAAGATGATCATCATCATCATGATTATGATCATGATTATAATCATCATCTTTATTATCATATCATCAATATTAGGCTTTAGCCTTCCTCTTTTAAGCTGTTTCCCAAATATAAACAATCTAGTGCACTTTTATTCCTAACTAAAGCTCAATTATACAATATGAAAGGAAAAACTCTTCAAACTTTCTTACTTCTACCACAATCATTTTATACTGAAGTTGCTAACACTCTACATGTTGATACCTAAATTACTTTAACATTTTCTAAAAACAATCTGTCTAAGATTATGCCTCCTTTTTATGTCTTGTTAGAGTCACACCACACATCCATCTGATCATCTTCTCTTTTGGCAAATACTACAGCATTTAAATACTAAAATTTATATAACAATGAAAGAATATTGTACTCTAGCATCTAAACAAATAGCAAACAGATATGATTATATCCACAATGTGTGTGCAAAAAGTGAATCTTGGAAGCTTACATGGTTCCAATTTTTTAAAACTCTAGAAAACATTTTGACCTCTCCAAGTATCCTACAATTACTCTTCACTCTGTTATCAGTTTCTTATAATTTTCTAAGTAAAGGTTTTGAGGTCATTAAATTATTTCTTTCTAACTTATTAACTTATCTAAGTTATTCTTGAAGGCCTACCCTCTTCTTTATTTCAAGTAACTTTAGGTTGAATGTTTGTTTCTGTAATATTTTTTATCTACAATAACAATCATAGTAAAACCTAAAGTGACTAAGTTTGCTTATGACTCCACATTATAATCTTGTCTTGACAAAAAATCATTTTTAATAGCTTAGAACAAGCAGCCATTTTTAAATCTGACATCTCTTCTGTAACAGCCAAAGGCTTGCAGTGGCGTCTGGATTTAGATTCTGGGCTAAAAATCCACAATTTTTGTTAGACAACAAAAACTCATTTATTAACTGCAAAAAAATATTACAATATTGTTGGCATTCCTATATTGACGAATAACAACCCTCTTACACTCAGACAAAGTCTAAAAGCACATTGTAAATGTAATAAGATCAGCTTTATCTAGCAAGGTAGGGCCACTTTGCCAAACAGTCTCATTTTTAGGTGGGGCAAAGGCCCTGGTCACTTATTAATATTTTGTAAAAAATATTTACATTTTCATAAGATTATTTTACAATAATTAAACTCTAAAAAAATGTCTGCCAAACATCTAGAGGTTTCTCCAGACATTTGGTAACTAGAATAAATGCCCTCCACATTAAGTGGGAAAATCCCTCAAATAATAAACAAACTTCACATTATGCTATAAACATAACTATTTAACTTTACTGTCAGATTACTATTGTTTATATAATTTTCATTTTTAAAAGTTAGTTGTTTTGTAATAAATATATTGGTTTGACATGTAAATTTTTGTTCGTTATAATTTTTATGTAAAGACATCTGTTTTTTAATATTATTCTATTTCAGAGTTTTGTTATTCTAAATTAATCTTTTGAAAATGTAAATTTTACAAAACATGTCAAGAACAAAA
>NC_061165.1:45633315-45635815 GCF_022113875.1 Hydra vulgaris
CAAAGAATTTTTCATATATTTGGCCCAAAAAAAATTTTTATATTATTGCGTAATATTTTTTTTAAGAATTCAAAGAATTTTTCAAAAATATTGCTTTGAATTTGGAGTTGGAGTCGTTCTCTGAAAGTTTCAACAATTGTAGTCAGAGCTGTTACTTTTTTTTTACAACTCCACACCCCTAGATGCAACAACAATCAAGCATCCTTAACTGTAGAGACCCTCTCAGCCATGGGGAGGTAAATATCAATAAAAAATAAATCAATAAAAATAACCTAATATGTAAACAACTAAAAAACTAATTTTGATCTTTTTATGAAACTTGAGACTCAAAATCTTGTGAGTCAGTATCAGTTATAATATTATAGGAGTAGCATATGATAAAGCTTTTATCAGTAAATTTAACTTATAAATCACTTAACTTTTTTTTCCGTTCCTTTCTTTGGCCATCTCAAAATTTTCTTTTTGACTCAACCTAAAGAGATGATGTCAAAGGAGACCTTGTCTTGCACAAGCTACTTTAAATGACAGATATTTAGATATAATGGCAATTCAATATAGGGTACCAAAGAAAAAAAAAATAATTTTTTTCAGAATTAAACCAATAAAATGAAATTTTAAATTGATTAGAAATCTGTATCAGTTTACTTCAAAAAAATGAAAAATTTAAGTTTAATATAACTATTTATTATATAACTATGTATTCTTTTCAAAAAATAAAATAATCTTTAAATATCTTAATAAATGTATTTACTAAAAGCATTTTTTAATGTTTAAGAAAAATACATAAGTGATAACAATACTAATTCTATAATCTTGTTTTTTTTTTTTTATTTGCTTTTTATAACAAGTTACAAAAAAAACAACTAATCTCTATATAAAAAAATACTACTACAAAAATTCATACAAGAAACACATTAAACAAGTGATAAGAAAGGTTATTAGGTAAGTTCTAGTCTAGAATTAGTTTCACAAGAAACTAAAAATAACATAAAATAATTTATAAAACAGTTGAATTAAATGTCATAAAAAATGAACTCTTTAATTTTATTGACATTTAATTAAAAATTTTATATATCAGAAATTTTTACTATATAATGTTAAATATACAAAAGCATAACAAAAACGTTTTTGAATAGTTTTGAAAGTCAAATAAAGTTTTTGTAACTTTATTTTCTCATGACAATGTTTAAAAACTACATATATAATTCGACTAGAGAATATAAAAAAATTATGTAATAAACATTAGTATTACAGATCATAATGCCTAAAAACCAGATTAAAAATAACATTTTCTTCATTAACGGTTTTTCAACCATTTTAAAATGTGCAAGTTTTTTTTGTTTTTAGTTGTGTTTATGACAAAAGTAAAAACGTAAATAAAGCAACGTTGTTCCAAAGACGTTCTAACGTTAATCAGGCTAACGTTGGTTTAATGTTAAATAACCAACGTTGTTCCAACGACGTTTTAATGTTGACATTTAAGACGTTAGATGATAACGTTTTTCCGAAGTTGTTCAAACGTTTGTTAGACAACGTTAAAATAACACCGTTATGCCGACGTTGTAACATTGTTGGAATTTAGTTAACTCGCGTCGCGACCAAAATCCAACCAAATTACAACAACGGCACGACGTCTTTTTCTTACTGGGGATACTTTACAAAACTCTTATACAAACTCATAATAAAACAATTAATAAATTTTAAACTATAAAAATATTAAATTTTTAATAAAAATTAAACTCTTGAATCTTGATTATAATTCCCTAATAAAATTTCCAAACCATCATGCCAATTTTTTATTTTTTAACAAAAATGACTAGACATCAGGCCTTGCGGTAAAGCGTCGGGCGATATGAATTTTACGTCGTCCAAGAGCGATTTTGCGTGTAGCTAGGGCTATTTGCGTCGAGCAAAAAAATTTTTGTTTCAGTATATTTAAAGATTTTAAGCGGAATTTTAATGAAGTAATTTACGATTATTTTAACATTTAATAAAGTATTTTAAAAACCGCACGCAGTTGAAATAAAGGTTTGAATTAAAAAAAAAATAAATATGCTCATTATTAGAAGAAGAAGAAAAAGAAAAAATTCAGATTAAAAAAAAATTATAAATCTTTTAAGCTAACATTTTAATAAAATTATTCAGCAATAGCAAAGTTGTTGATAAAATTGAACAAAAATACTTTCTTTTAGTTTCAGATTTTAAACTTAAATAATTATTTTACGGGGGTTTGTTAGGTTTAAAAAAAAAAGATTTAAAAATATTTATTAACTGTAAGACCTATTTAAAGTATTTAAGAGTAATTTCGAGGAAACATTTTAAAAATTGGTGAGCGCAAATTAAAAAAAAAAAAAAAAAGGAATAATATTAAAACGTATTCTACTTGATTCAATAAAAAAGTACAGTTATTAAAATTTTTGTAAAAAGTACCTCAAAAAAATTACTTAAATAATAACGATGGCTTTTATGTTAAAAGTTACTGAAACTCAACGAGGCATGC
>NC_061165.1:45640815-45710815 GCF_022113875.1 Hydra vulgaris
GTATAAAAATGTATAAGTTATAATCTTTTTTTCTGTTAATTTATTTAAGCTCTTACCTTAAAAAACCTTTATAAAGTCAGTGGCAAATGCAGGTTTTTTTAGGTTCCATATTTGACACTTTCAGGCTTTGTGCATACTTTAAACTTTTTATGTCTACCTGGAATGACAATGAAAAAAATAAATTATAATCTATTATTTGTTATAAATAATACATCATATCCAGTTTAAACAATTTGATTTACGTTTAAGGAGAGCATTACATATGAGAAGAGTATTATGTATTACTATATTCTTTTTTACTTGTTTATCTATCATATTTAATGTCCGTCTGTTAGAATATAAAAAATTGAAAATAAAAATCCAGAATTTCAATAAAAAACACAAAACTTTCATTACTGGGTGTTGCAGGTGTGTTGTCTTTTTCATATCTTTGTTTTTATACCTAATTGTATACATTTTGATAAGAATTGGAAAAGTTATAATATTTGAAGTTACGAAAAACTATCAATTTTGTCATTATTTTTTCAAAAAATCCTTGCAAAATTTTCTAATAAAAATATCATGTAAAATTTTGATTTTTTCACCATTAAAATATAAAACAATCATATTCTAACATTAATAAATGTATTATTTAATTTGTTTGTGCACTAAATGTTAAATCATTGATATATTAATAAAGCTTTATCATCGTATTTCTATTAAATGTTGCAAAAGTATAATAAATTAAAATTATATATATATATATATATATATATATATATATATATATATATATATATATATATATATATATATATATATATATATATATATATATATATATATATATATATATATATATATATATATATATATATATATATATATATAAAAGTGCAACTTTCAGCATAAAATTCAAAATTCTATGTAGATGAAATGTAGAAATAATAATCATAAGAATACAGTAAACTCCCAATATCTCAAACCTGAGATAACTCGAACTTTCCTGTAACTCAAAGTACTTTCGATTATTATTAGTAGTACACATATATTTTTTTTTACTGTTATATCTTGTTACTATATTATATATGTATGTTACTATATTATATATGAATCGATTCATATATATCATATTGTCATATATATCATATTATGATATATAATATAGTTACATGTATTTATAATATAGTAACAGGGATTAGGTTATTGACTGTTAACTTCAAAGAAAATAAAATTAAATATGTATATAAAAATAATGCAAATTTAGATTTATTGACTGATTTTTATTATATTATTACTGTATGAGTATAAAATCTTAATTTTATAATTTTATTTCCTGACATTTACATTTTAAGTATTACGTTTAAAAAAAACAAACTGTAATACTTAAAATATAAATGACAGTAAATAAAATAGGCTTTTATACTCATACAGTAATATAATAAAAAAATTAGTTAATCTAAATTTCAATTTTTTTATATTTATCTAATATGACATAAAAAATAAAAGTAATGAATTTAATAATGACATTCGTGTCATTATACATAATAAAAAGGTTTTTTAAAACTGAAAGTGATAAATTTTCTTATTTTCGGAACGGACGAGAAAAAGACGTTCATAAGACGTCTTAGTATAGTTCATATTGTGAATATATCGAGCGGACGTGAACTGAACGTACAAAAGACGTCTTTTTTCCGTCGTGTGCCCACTGGGGCTTGGATGCTTGTTTTTTGGCAAATCTCAGCTCCAATTTTACCATGATGCAGTCAACCTCTAAATCTATTTAACATGTGAGACATTTTTTTAAGAAGTTCTTCATCAATAGAGCATAAACTTGTTATTGATTCTAAAATGTTTGGCTTAATCGATTTTCCAAAAAATTTAGTTTGTTACAAAATAACCCTGCTGGATTGAATTTGTAAGTTTAAACTGTTTATATAACATTTTTCACAACCTGGATACCAGCAACATGATCAAAAGTTGTTTTCTCTGATGTGATATTAAACATTCTCCTTCAGGGTCCAGTAAGAAGTTTTCCAAATACTGCTAGCACACACATTTGTTTGATTGCGATTCACTACAAAATGCTTCTTGAAGAGTTGCTTGCAAACTTTTACAATTAACTGTTTCAGTTAAAAGGTAATGTTTAAATTCACTGTAATGCTTTATCAGAATAAAACAAATACAAAAAAGAACTTAATGCGGTTTCCATGATACCTTGGAATGATACCTCATTGCAACTTATTATTGTCTAAAAAACTTACAAAACCTTTTGAATCACCTTTTACATCTTTATATCCCATTTTGTTTATAGCTAGAATAATCAAAGTTGACATGCAATCCTTTCCATATAATTTACAACTCTCATTCTTTAGAGACTTTAATGCTAAACCATATGTGGCAATTGTATCAACATGGTACAAATGGCAGTTTATTTCATTGAGATTTTGTGCCCAGGTTTTACAAACTTTACTTACAGAAAGATGATTAACAGCAGCTCAGTCAGACATTGTGTTTGATATGTTTTTAATAATTGAATTACCAGATTCATTATAATTTCACATTTAAAAATCTGAATAAATAAAAGCTACATAACCAATGAC
This sequence comes from Hydra vulgaris, assembly GCF_022113875.1. Lineage (NCBI taxonomy): Eukaryota > Metazoa > Cnidaria > Hydrozoa > Anthoathecata > Hydridae > Hydra > Hydra vulgaris. The sequence continues at coordinate 45,643,398 of NC_061165.1, forward strand.
ATTACATATATGGTTTTCATAATCATCAGTTTACTTACTAATTATTTGTTTAGTCTATAAAAAATATGATCTTCAAGTAAACTTTCACTTAGCTAAAAATAATCCTAAAGTTGACTAGTTTTTGCTTTTAGTAAATGTAACAACTAGTATTACTAGTTGTTGTATTTGTATTACTAGTTGTTTTAGTAAATGCAAAAACATGCTAATTGTAGCTTTTAATAAAAGCAACAACTAGTCAACTTCAGGATTGTCTTTAGTTAAGTTAAAGTTTACATCTGTTAACATATTTTACCATTTTTCAAACTAAAATTTGAATTAAAGCAAAGAAACGTTAAAAATAGTCAATTAACTTTATGTTAAAATAAATAAAATTTTCATATTTCAAATTAGATATTAATTAAATAACATGGTAAACCTTCAGCTATATGACTTTCCTTACTTATTTTATTATTTAATCGAAATCATATATAAAATAAAACAATTGATTGCCCTCTCTGCCTCCCAAATAGACATCAAGTAAAAATAAGAATGAGATACCAACACTGCGACAAATAATAGAGTGCCTGCGACTATTAGGAGTTCAATGAAATTGAAGATAAATGAAAAGCTAAAATAAAAGAAAACTTAGAAAAAAAATTTGTTAATATCTTCGACAATAATTTCATCCTGGAAGTAAAACCAAATTTTTGACATGATTAAAAACACCAATAACGCGTATCAAAACAATTATAAACAACACAGTATTAAAGTTCAACTATTCTAGTTTTCAAAACTACTCTATGTTGATATCAAATACTAAAAAGTTTTCCAACAAAAAAACTCTTTACCACGCTAACTCAAAGCAGACTTTTAAAAATGTGGCCCATAATTTTAGCACAAAAATTCGGTTCCGTAAAACGATATATCCGCATACCTAATATATATACATTTAGTAAATATAATTAGTAAATTTATTATATATATATATATATATATATATATATATATATATATATATATATATATATATATATATACAGTTATATATATAATATATATATGTATGTATAAATATATATATATATATATATATATATATATATATATATATATATATATATATATATATATATATATATATATATATATATATATATATATATATATATATATATATATATATATATATATATATATATATATATATATATATATATATATATATATATATATATATATATATATATATATATATATATATATATATATATATATATATATATACATATTTATATATATATATATAAAAATAAATATATATATATATTTATTTATATATATATATATATAGTTCTTTTTCAGTCGTGTGAGTTCATAGATAAACATGAAAATGCGCCATAAGTAAGTAAAGTTTCACATGCGCATTGCGTTGTTTTCGGCATGGAAAAAAAGTTTTCTAAACGTTTTTTAAAAGGTCCCGTAAACTATGAATTTAAATGATTAAAAAAAAACGTTTTTTAACGTTTTTTGAACGTTTTACTTCTACATGCGTTCTTTTAGCGACCATAAAACGTGTACATAACGTACCTGTGTCTACTGTGTTTGTTCCGTTTAATCATTGCTGGTTATTCGTTTACGACATAAATTTAACTATTTCTTCTTTTATCGTATATTATAATTTCTTATTATTTATTTCAATTGTTAAGATTTCAATATCAATCTCAGAAGCGTTTGAATTTTTTTCTAACATAACGTACATTGATTTATCCTATGCTACATGCTTTTTTCGGAAGATAAAAATTTTATTGTGCTGCCAAGCAAAAATTAATACACGTCCGTTATTTGCGGATACCATAAAATATCCAATTGTACTTTTTTTTTCATCGTATTTTTTTTTGTGGTTTATTTTTCCTAAAGTTTTAACACTTTGTACTTTCAATTGTAACTTAAAATCTGAAGATCAAAAGAGTTTTTTTTTTAATTATATTAGGACAATGTTATATTAACAATTTAACATAGTTATGTTTTTACAAAACTTAGCGCCTCTGCCGTAATGAGTTTTTTGTAAGTATAAAATAAAGTTTGTTTCCAAAATTAAGCCTTAATATATGAATAGGCCTAAGGTATCACATAAACTTCTTTGCATTTTTAGACTCAATACCTTCAATACTTACAAATCCTAAAAGAAAAATTGCGTATAATACTTCGCCGTTAAAAAAATTAAAAATTTACAAAACTAAATGTTTTTGTAATTTTGAACTATAGTAATTAGCCAAACGCACAGTGTCACACAACTTTTTCATATTTTTATATTCGTATATTTTTGAACAGAGTTATTAGGTTATATAAAGCAACTATCTTGCCTTTATAAAATATGGATTGAAAGGTAGCAAAAACTAGTTTTAAAAAAAATATTTCAAAAAATCTCAAAATTTTAAACTCTGATTCCGAGTGAACGAAATATTATTAAAAACCTTTCCTAGCAGATTTTCTCTATATTTTGGTTAATAAATAAAACTCAAACTAAATGAAGCAGGTTACTTTCATTAACTGTCTGATTTTTACAAAAAATAACTCTTAAGTATTAATAGAAGAAGCTCAAATATGTTTAATATAACCAATTTCCTCAAAACTTGGATAACGTAGTTTGAGTAGTCTACTTCTCTAAATTATTTATTTTAAACCTTATAACCTATGTACTTTTTATGATACAGTCTATGTATAGTTTGGTGTTGTCCATAAAAAGTAAACAAGTATGATAGCCTTTACTATTAATATTAATATTTGACATATTTGATACCAACAAACGAAAGTAGTCAGTTTCTACCAAATAGTAAATTGTGACAAAAATTTTAGAAAAACTAATGAAATACTTTTTCATTAATTTTGTGAAAACTAATAAAAATAGTATTTTTATCAGTTTTCATAAGACAAAAGTCATAAATTTGAAATAATAATTTTTGATATTAACAAAAAAACGTCTTGCAGTTTGATGAAATAAATACTCTATAGATCACAAAACCTTCATAGCTTGTAGTTTTTTTGCAAATTAACCTGTATTAGTGGAATAATATCTTGTATTATACTATTTTTGTGACTCCAACATGTGAAAGGAATGAGAAATATTCAATTGCTCTTACAATAATTTGTTCATTATCTTAAATTAAATATGTATTTTTAGCGTGATTTTCAAAATTTAGCACTTCTCTTCAATCAGTTTAATGATCTTTACTACAGAAAATAAAGTTACTCTAGTTATAATAGCTTTTCAGTAAACAGTTTTTTAAAGCAGTGACATGTTTTGCTCATAAATGCTTTATTTCAAATACCTATCCTTATATCAATAAAAGAACGTTCGAACTTTGTCTTGTTTTTTTATTTATTAAATTAATTTTTTGAAATATTCCAAGTATTTTTATTTTAGTCACGAGCTGTCACGCTAAACAAGTTATTTATGTTGTTGCAGTAATATTTATTAGAAATAACATCATTATTAGATGTTTGCTCGCACTTCAAATGTAAGGCGTAGGTTTTAAAGTAGCTACGCATATTGACAAATTTACTTAAAAAATAAAAAAACTTACTCATTTAAAAGCAAAACTTTTTAAATCCGTTGATGCGTTTACACAAACACAAGCAATAACTAGATTTCAAAACTCAAATTTTTTTTACTTAATACTATGTCAACACACGCACAAAAATAATAAAAAACAATAAACATTACGAACGGTAAAGGCTAAGGTCAATGATAAACAAGCAGGGGCGTGTCTAGGGGATGTCCGCTACTTCGTTGGAGGTACCCGAAAAAATTAAATAAAAGTTTTTCAACTTGATTATATTGTTTAAAAAAGTCTTACTATATATAACTATTAAAATCAAACTACAGCTAAAACTAAACAAATTATGCACGGTTAATTATCTTGAACGGTTGGAGAAAAATTAAAAACCCGAAAACGGTTCAAGTTTCAAAATATAAAAAACCGGAAAATAGTATAGCAGTTTCAAAATTTTGCGATTGTTAAAAAATAATAATTACAACATTTTGATAAAGGTTAAACTAACTTTTGAGTTAAATAACTTAATTAGAAACTTGAATTAACATACCTTATTTTATTTTGTAATACAGAACTCTATTTTTTGAATTTTTCTTTCATTGGTTTAAAAAAAATCAAAATGATTATTTCAGTTAGAACAAACTTTGGACTTCCCATTTGACATACACCCTGAGTAGAGTTTTTATTAGGTTTTATTGTTTAACTACCACCAGGTGGTAAAATTAGTTAGTAACAACTAGTATATATTAAAATATATTAATAGACATCCCCAGTTTTATTACACTAGACTGTATCATTTTAATAACTTGCATTTTAAGTAATAAATAAGGAAAAAAAAGGTTTCAAATGTGGAAAATAAATTTCGAACTTCCCCTTTGACCTACACCCTGCTAAATTTGTGTTTTATAAAATTAATTAATTTTATTTAACATATAACATAGCCGATGATTAGTTCAAAATGTCGCTTAATTCACAAGTTTATATAGCATTTTAAAGAAAAAGTTAGTATGTTAAAGAAAAGCATCATTACCTTTAAAGTTAGGCGACCGAATATTACTTTAATTGTGTAGAACTTTTGATATCACGATATCCTTTGGATACAAGAAAGGAAGACAAAGAGTTATTTCAAGTAGAAGCTGTTTATAGTTGCATCGATAAAAACTAGTATTTGTTACTTGGTTTTCTTTAATAATCAAGAAGAAGATTTTAGACTTATTAAGTATAATTTTAATTAGCTATATTGTTTATCCTTTATGAGATTCATGATAATCGTAATAGGAACTATGATGAACCACATTAAAGAAAAAACTTGTTTACTTAGTATTTTCATAAAAGCTATTACTGATTTTTTTTTGGGTGTTGTGAAATGTGAAATTGTGGCATGGATACTTTACGAAAGTTTTTTATACCTGTGGTTTTCTGTCTCAAAGAATGTCATCAATGGTGCAGCCTCTGCTACTGCTTCTTCTTCTGAATTTATAACAAATTTTGATTTTATTGTTGCACTGTGTATAACATTTTTTTTAATATAACTTTTTTAATTACATAATTTTGAAAGCAAGTATTGATGATAACTTTTATAGTTTTGTCTCTATAGTTTGAAATATTATTAACCAACACCTCTAAACAAGCCTAAAAATTGCATTTCAAATTATTTTAACTTAGTTATCGCTGTTTCTTTGCTAGACTATCTGAGTTTTATCTAGATTACTGAGATTAACACAATGGTTGATTGATACAATTTTAAAGTGTTATTAAGCACCTGTACTTTAATTTCTTCTTTCTAATATTCAGTTTCTTCTAAAAATAATTGCAGAAATTCAATGTTTCTTTATACTAGTTGAGAAAACCAAATCATATTTTTTAGTGTCTTGTTTAACCAAAGGCTTTATTAGGTTTATTTATTATTTCCATACCAAAGGCTTTATTAATCAAATTTGAAGTTTAGTTGAATTTCACTTAACTGCCTGAATTTCAAAAATGAACTTAAATCTAATAATACTGAAACACTACAAGCAACAAACCTTTTCAAGTTTGTTATAAAAACTTATGAGTTGTGTTTTAAATGAAATTCAAATACAATAAAAGTTTAACTTCAAATGTTTTAGCTGCTTTTTGCTAAACAGCTATTTTCATAGCCAGATATTTTTGTAAAAACATTTAGTATTGTACAGTTATTCCAATAAGTTTTTTGACTCAAAGTATTTATAAAGTTTATTTATAATTAAAAGTTATTTATAAAGTTATGTAAAAAAATTTACACAGCAAAATCTTATATTAATCTTGTAAATTGTTTTGACAAATCTTGTAAAAAATTTTAACATGTTTATATTATACATTACGACTTTTCAAAAAATAATTTTTTTAGTTTGCGAAAATCATATTTTGAGCTTTAGTTTCCATTTCATCAATGTTACAAGTCATTTAAAGAATTGAAACATTTTTATAAAATACACTCAATCCGGTCAAAATCCGGTCCCCCTCCTCCTTTTCCTAAAGAATAGGGAGTCAGAGGGAGGAATATATATTTTAGGACTTACGCAAAAAATTTCCTGTAAACACTCCTGAACAAGTGCAAGAAAATAAGGCAAAAAAGTCAAAAGTATTAGGGGAAATCAAAATTTGAAGCTCAAGAAATAACTCAGCATACGGACTTTAGTAAGTTTAATTTCTAATAAACTTGTTTTAATTTTTTTTTTTTTTTGGTTTAATATTTTTTAATTTTAGTTAATTGCTTAGACCTGGTTTACTTAAGTTTAATACCTTACCTTTAGCTCGATAAAACTAAATAATTTTTAATAATTGCATTTACATTAACAACTTTTTGACGTTTGTGATACAAGCTTAAAGATAGTTTTCTAAAAAAGTTAATAACTAGCTAAGTCCAACATTTTAGAAGTGACAAAAACAAATCATAATTGGTAAAATGTTTTCTGTCTTTGAGTTTAGCATCTAATATAAACAAAAGATTCTCAATTATATTAAGATCAGATGACTGTGGCAGCCATTTAAAAGCAGGTATTTCATCAATTTGTATATAACTTACATTTTTATAACAAATGCACCACAACCCATAATTTTTTAAGTCATGTTTTGCTGTTGCAAGTGTTTACTCTAGATTAAATGGATCACCATATTTTTTCATATTGTTTTTTTAATACAAGTTTATAGCACCAAAGATGACTCACCAGTCATTTTGAAACGTTTCCATTAATTTAAAGGATAGTGTAAGTGATCTCTTTACCATTTTAGTTTCTTGAAAAAATTTTTTTTTGTTTATAAAATGTTTTATTTCTATGCCCCTTAAAGCAAACTCGTTTCTTACCTTTATTCTTGCAACAATCGTATTGTTGAAAAAGTTTTCAAGGTATAATTTTTGCTTTATCTGATTCACTGATGTCCTACAGTTTTTCATCACTTCCCTCTCAATCAACCAATCTTGTTTTTCTGTAGTTTATTTTTTTTTTGGGAGACCAATTTTCTTCTACTTAAATTTTGAGATAAAAACTTAGACACAATTTTCTGAACTTTAGATCCACATCCAGATTTAGAAATATTATGCAAAAATTAAAATGCATGATGAATTTGAATGAGTTAATCCGTAAAGAATTGTGAGTTTCTACTAACATATATTTGCAAAAATATATATAAATATATATATATATATATATATATATATATATATATACATATATATATATATATATATATATATATATATAATATATATATATATATATATATATATATATATATATATATATATATATATATATATATATATATATATATATATATATATACCTCACCTCTGCAGCACTCAGGCTGAAATTGTCTGATAATGCAAAAACTATGACTGTGTCTGCTGTAATAAAAGCTGCTGGTGATAATATAACTTAGATAATTTTGATATATCCAAATTATTGTATCGTCAAGATAGAATTTTACCTTTTACTGGAACGGGAAGTTGAAAAATAACATAGTAGATGTGCAGCATAAACTTTTAGGTGTGTTAATGTCGCTACTCTTGAATACCGTGAAGGAAAATGGCTCGGTAATTCTGCTTTCGTAAATTAAACAGGAACAACTTAAGCAAATGCAACATTGGATCTCTATTGAAGCTTGGTAACTAAGGCACAAGATTGTGGCGTTAGTATTTAATACCACTGCCAAAAATATTGACATTTACTATGGTGCTGCTAAATTGATTGAAGATAACCTAGGTCTAAAACTTATTTACTTTGCCTGTTAGCACTACGTTCTTGAAATCTTTGTCGGAGCAGTTTGCAACAATGTATTTGTAAATAATTTTGTTCAAGAGAATAAACTTTTTGCTGAATTTAAAATTGTCTTGACAAAATTAAATGAATATTTGTTAATCGAAACTTTAGCATTCGAAGGCATCCTGCTACAAAACCTCAAAGAACAGACCATGTATCATTTAACACATCTCTTTGCTAACAATAATGCTACATATTTCCAAGAGATGAATACTGCGAATGTACCGAAAACACACTCACCATCCTAGGGAACACTCCATCGCGGGGTGTGCGTTTTCATGAACCAGGAGCTATTCACAAAGCTCGTAGGATAGCATGTAACATTTATGCAAACAACAAGATTTAACGAGGTAATTGTTTTTTAAATAACTGTCTTATGATCAAATAATGACAATCAAACTATTTAGAATGAACAGATATTTTTTTTATTTCCACAAACCAGCCTAGATAAAAGCTAAAGTTCATGTTGATAAACCTATGAATAACCGGCAATTTGTCCACAAGATTATAGACTACTAAGAAATTGACGAAGAAGTTGCTGATGCTTGTCTTTTATTTAAAAACATATTAGTTTTGACATTAGCTTATTAGGATTTTACCCTATGAGAATTCAATCAAACTTACTAAATCCAAATAATGAATTAAAAATAAACGTCATGTTTTATGATTCACTTTTGGTAAAAATGTTTTGCTAAAAACTTAAAACTCAGTTGCATTTTTATCAAGGTATTGAAGATCTTTCAGATAACACCCACCACACGATTCAATTTTACACATTAAATTTTTAAGCAGAGGAAAAAAGAGAAAAAGAAATGTATAGATAAAACTTGATTATTGTTAGGAAAAGTTTAGTTTTGTTAAACTGGCACATGGTGTATGATCATGGTTTAATCCATAATTGTTTGTATTTTTTGTTACTTGTTCTTAAGGAATAGCAATTGCTTTCTTTGTATACTTGTTACGTTAAAGTACTTACATAGCTAAGACTTTTGCGTTGCCAACATAAAACTTATTTTAAACATCACTTGCCTAATTTCTCTTGACTTAACTATTAACTTAAAAACATTTTACTTGTCTTGATCATATCTGGTTCACAAGGAGTTTAATTTATTATAAAGATGCAACAATAAATATATTCATTAAAAATTCAGTACTTTCGTAATGAAGTAATTTTATTTGGGTTTGAAATGAAAACCAAATAAAGTTATTTGATTGAAAGCCAAATAAGGTTATTCTACTAAGTTGGCTTTTAAACAAAAATATTTTAACAAAAAATTAAACTTTCACACTAGACATAGACAAATTTTTGATTGCAATTTTGACAAAACTGTCAAAATTGCAATAAAAAATAAAATATATATTTCAGAATTCAGTAGCACTTCTATAATTTTTTTTGTCTTGACTTTTATCACTTGTAACACGCCAGCTCTATTTGTCCTTTTGGTTTTACTGAGGAGGGATTACGGTTTAAATCTGAAAATATCACTCAAATTTGCAGGCTAAGGATTTGCATAAGTGATTTTATTCTTATAATAAATTATTCTTGATTGACTTTTTTAATGTATATTTATAGAATTTAGCTTCGGTTTATTTATTCTTCTCAATAAAATGTTAGCGTATAGATAACTTTGGTTTTAAGAAAAATGGGAAGTTTTTAGATTCTCTTGCAAAGATATAACCTTAACTTTTTAAAGCTAGATAAAGATAGGCTGATACTTTTTGATACTTTTGAATTGATTCTTTTTATATTTGTTTTCCATAAATCTTTTCCTCAACAAATATTCAAATAAGTTTAATTGTTTCAGTTCTTTAGGTATTTATATTATCAATATTTAGTAATGGTAAGATGCTTAATCTTTTAAATGCAATGAAACAAATTATTTTTAAAAAATTTATATTCTTTAAACTAGATGTTCAGGTTTTCAATGTCATTGTTCACAAATTCATAGAGATTTTTGATTAGAGCTTCGATTGATTAACATGAATAAAATAATAAAATAAGACCGAGAGTGGAACCTTGGGAACTCTGCATTTTAAATCTAGTAAACTTGAATACTTAGTATCATTTGAAATAATTCATTATTGTTTGTTACAAAGGTCTCTTTTAAACTAAACAAGAATTGGACTTTGTATCCCGTGTTATTCCTTTTTTTATTAAGATACCATGATTAACCTTGTCAAACGCTTTGACAAGGTTAATCATGGTATCTTCTTTGTTTTTTTATGCGATTTATTTTTATCATAATATCCCAAATTTTTTTAAATTTATGATTTATGTTTTTCGTTCTATTTGAGTAATAATTTTCCATTAAAGTATTTTACTTTTTTCAAACAAGATATTTGCATAATAAAAAAATATTTTTGTTTCTCTTAAAAAACAAATCAAACAAAAAATTTGAATAGAAAAAATGAAAAAGTAAAACTATTTGTTTTACTTATTTTTATTTGTTTACGTTTCTTGTTTTACTCTTAACACAAATATTATTGTGTTTGAGTTCAGATTTCAGTAACTTTTTTTAATTTTATTTGTCAAAAAAAGCATATTTTGATGTAAATTAAATTGCGTGGTACAATAAAGATGTCAAAATTGTACATTTTTACAGAGTAAATGTTTAAATATTGTTTTAAAAAACATCACTTTGTTGGGTGTTTTTCTTCCAATCCTTATATTTCACTTAAATGCTTATATTTCACTTAAATGTTTATATTTCACTTAAATGCTTATATTTCATTTAAAGGCTTATATTTCACTTTAATACTTGACATTTTGAACTAGTGGCATCTCCTCACCAAACCCAATAACTTCAGTCTTAACAATTTTTAAATGAGAAAGCAAACATTTTGCAGAGCAGTTATTTAAAAATATTCCTGCAAGCATTTTGACGTTGATTCAACGTTAAAAAAGCGGTGATTTAAAGACGTTAATTTAGTCGTTGAATTGGAAATAAAAAATCGATGTTGGTCAATCTCAATTTTATCTAATCTCAATAAATTAATGTTGAGCTGATGTAACCTTTTCGATAGGAAGCACTTTGAAAAACTTACTAAAATGTATTTTTAAAATGATTTAAAAGTGGGAGTACTGGGGTAATTTAATTTTTCTTTTCGCAACTACCTTAATTCTCATTAGACTTAAACGTCACAATCTACATCACAGTCATCATCATCTTGATTATCTTTATCATCTCCTATGATTAACTTCTTCACCGTCTTTTTCTTGTTTTTAAGCTGTTTGTTTACCTCCATTTAAAATGATAAGGTGCATACTTCAAGAAGGAGGCTAAAAATGCCCGAGTTTTTTGTCTGTTGCTTTTGCATAACAGCGCTTTATCAATTTTAGAAAATAAATGCAAAAATATTCAAATTTGGTCAAGCCAAAAAAAATTTAAATTTTTATTGAAATAATAAAAATTTTCAATATATATTATTTCAACTAAATAAATGAAGTTGACAATTTTTATGTAAAATGATTTATTTATTTTTTAATTTGTTCAAGAGGGTTTTGCAGCTATTTTTTGTAAATTTAATTAAAACTCATTTAATTTTAACAGGCAGCCATAAAAGAGAAATATATATATATATATATATATATATATATATATATATATATATATATATATATATATATTTATATATATATATATATATATATATATATATATATATATATATATATATATATATATATATATATATATATATATATATATATATATATATATATATATATATATATATATATATATATATATATATATATATATGTATATATACTGTTTCAAAACATTATATAATAAAAAAAAAACTTTGATATACAACGTCTTGCTTAATTTTAAACACTTAAACTTAAAGTAATATCGTACCAGTAATAATTAGGCAATTAGGCTTAAAGACAAATTGTCAAGAAATTTAATAAAAAGTGTATGATTCTTAAAAGTTTGACTGAGCGGTGTGAATTTAAACTATTTTATAAAATATGCGAAACAATGTTTTACTTTATATGCTTCAAATAAATTGAACCCATTGTTCCTAATAGTTTTTAAAATTTCTATTGATGATAATTGAACTAAATTCATTTTCTCTAGATGGTTTAATTAATCGCATTGTAGCATACTCCTTCAATAATATTTCCGGCAAGTATGAAATGAATGGTTTTAATAAAAGTATTAACTTTCCACTTGCAAACCCGGTAGCTAAATCTTTTAACGGAAGTAAGTTATCTATATTTATTAAAAATGATTCACTGATTATTAGAAATTGTTAAAATATTTAAAGTTTACTTTCGTATGTGTTTAATTAATTACTTGTATGATTATGTATTAAATTATAGATAGTTAAACTAATTAGACTAAGCGCGTATAAAAGTGATAATAAAATAATTGTTAGATTTTATTTATTTATGCAAAAGTGTTATGCAAAATATTTATTTATGCAAAAGTTTTGTAAAAAACTTATCTAAAGGTTTATTAAAAAAAATAATAAAAAAAAAAAATTTAAAAAAACTTATTGAAAGTTTTTTTTTTTTAAAGTGTAAATTTATAGTAAAAAAATTTAAATGCATTTCAAAACAATTTAAATTAAACAATAGTTTAATATTTTTTGAGCATTTTAAAACACACTTTTTTTAAAAATAACCTAAACAAAAGCGACTAGAAACTTAAAAAGATCGTTTCAAACAGGGTAGCCAAGAGAGAGGGGCAAATTGAAGTGCTTCACCCCCCTCTTTTGCTGTATTTTAAAGTGACCAAAAATATCTAAAAGTGATCTTGGTACACAAACTAGATCCCATTCAAACGATTGTGTTCAATGGAAATCAATATCAGACTCTAATAGAACAACAAAAATTTTGACGAGACGCTCTCCTCAGATCATAGAAATTTCCCAAGAGATTAAAAGGAACGCAAATTTTCTACATTTATTTTTAAAGAGGAAAAACGAAACAAAGGTATGTTTTAAAAACTTGGTTTGTTTGGTGTAAGACTGTAGCATAGCTCTTTTATTTTCAATGTTCTTTTTCTTAAATTACCTAATTACACCAGATCCGGCGTTCAATCAAGATCGCATCTTTGAATAGAGGTTTAAATTGTTATTGGAGAAAAGTTAACATTAATATTCATCAACAAAGCAATATTTTTTAAAACTATTATTTTATGGTACTTTTGAACTAATTGCTCGCAACAAAAAACGTTACATGATCATTTTCATCTTATTGCTAGCACCAACAAAGAAGAAAAAAAGAAAAATGCATTCAAGCTCATTACCTATTCTGGCAATTGTAATTTGATAAAATCATGACTTTAGATTAGCGAATGTGAAAAAACAATTCTCCCTGATAAAACTGCCGACTATTACTAACAATAAGTATCCAAAAACTTTTTAAGTAATGCATTTAATGTTGAAATGGTAAATCTTATAAGTCAAAATCAAATTAAAAAAAAAAAAAAAATGAAAACATGATTTAAATAATTGAAAAGAAATGTAACAAGTATTCTTTTATTTTGACTTCATAGAAATTTTAAATAGACAGAGAAATACTTTTTAAAACTGAGAATAAGAAAAAGCTCAAAAAAGCTTTATCCAGTAAATTGGAGAAAAAAACAAATTTCTAAGAACATTTGTCAGTTTTTTTTAGTTAGAAAAAAAATTCTCTATTAGAAATTTACACAAAGTCTCCTAAGCATATTAAAATAGATTTTCAATTGTTTCATGAATTTGATCATAATTTATCAATAGATTTTAAGTTTTCATCAAAACATCTTCTTTTGTCTAAGATTTATGAGAGTAAGAAATTAGAAATTCTGCTTAATTACCACCTGAAATAATATTAAATGGCCGTAACTTTTGAACGAGAGGGTTTTTTGAAATTAAAATGAAATTTAAAATCTGTTGATGAATTTTTGTCTAGTTTAAAATAATAAACAAACTTTTTTGAATTTTTTTTTTTTAAACCATACCCTAAAAGAGGGGAAATGGGGGGGGGGAAAGGTTAGGGGTCCCATAGCGTTTTAGGGTTGTTGATAGAATAACATTAAGGAATTCCTATTTTCCATATACACCTAAATTGATATATGCATTATTTGTTTCTTGATGTTTGTAATGAAGCGCCATTGCTACAATATCTTTAAAGCCATTGCAATACACAACAGAAGTATTTTTTTTACCTACTACACATGCATAAAAATAAAAATGAATGATACAAATTGTATTCTAGTTATCTAAAATAATTAAAAGAAATAATTAAAAGCTCTTTGTTTTCATTCATTTCAACTGCAATGGGAAATTATAATCATTGAACAATTTCCAATCAGCATGTTGTTCTCTGTCAGCTTAATATGGAAACCAGATTCCACACTTTATCTCTCAGAAACTGTGCAAATGCAATAATACTGCTATTACTTAGAATTCATAACAAAATTATTTAAAAATTGGTTTTAAACTCTTCAATCAATTATTAAAAAAAATTTTAAGTATTAAAAGTTTACCTGGTATGTAGTTTTAATGAAGTTTGTTTTATTTATTAGAAGAAAGAACTTGCTAATTAAAAATTAGCGACAGCTTACCGTTGCTAATTGTTAAAATTTGAAACGGTAATTGTAATAGTTGAATTCTAAAAACAGTACTCGGGCATCACAAAAGTTCTAGGCTGGCCTGATTTGAAACAAAAAAAAACCCTCTAGATTCTTGATTTCATATCTAAGTCTCTTTTTATACAATAAAATACTGTCTAAAATAAATCACCAACAAGTTTAAATGGAGAAAACCCTCTGATAAGAAAAAATATAAATTATTTAATTGAACAATTGTTTACAGTTTTTGTAGCTATATTTATTTATAATGAAATTGTAAGCTAAAAGGCATTCTTAATTAATATTAATTTTTATAAAGTTATTTTTTTTATTGATAATGTAATTAAAAAATATGACTTGTTAATATTAGTAGTATTAGTATTAGTAGTAGTAGTAGTAGTTTAGTAGTAGTTGTTGTTGTAGTAGTACGAATTTAATGTTGTTACTCAGTATTTATTGTTATTGCAATTTAGATAATGGTATTGGTTTTATTTACGGAAATACAAGAAAAAATGGAAATAATACGTTTCTTATCAGCGTGGATAGAACCTCACTTAGTGATGTTGGTAATTTTGACGTTGTCATAACAATGGCATTTGATCTTCCGTTTGGGAGCTTAAGTGAGTTTACATTTAAATTCTCTTGACAAAAAAAATGTTCATACGGTACACAATATGGATTTAACAAACCACTCAACCGATCATTTTTTAAATAAACCAATAACTCATATATTTAAAGTTTGTTGGTTTATTTTTCCATTTAATAACTTTTACAATTTAAAAGTTTAATTATTGAAACACGCATGGAGGACAAATGGGGGATTGGTGAGACAATGGTAATGCGGTGCAAGTAGAAGATATTATTTCGTCTCATCACCAAAGCCCAATATATATATATATATATATATATATATATATATATATATATATATATATATATATATATATATATATATATATATATATATATATATATATATATATATATATATATATATATATATATATTGTGTCTTTAGTTGGCAAAAAAATACTTACACCCTCCATGGAAAACCTCTTCATGACGGCCTTGACTAAAAAGTATATTTAAAATTTTTTAATTAAATGTAGGCATGAATCAAAGACTGTAAATTTTTGAAGCCTTTTAACAAAAATGCTTTTTTTTAACTAAGTCAAAGACTTGCTTTTCTCCGTTGAATATGTTCGAGGTAATATTTTTGACGTTTTGAGTTTAATGGTAGCAGCAATTTTTCAAAAGCGAGTAGTTGCTCTTAAAAATTATACAGTTAAAACCTTTTTGAAAACTTATATCCAGTTTAAAAAAAATATATATCCCTATGTAACATGTTCAGAATTTAATATTTTTGCCGTCATTGAAACAATCAAATGCATGACATGTATGTTGTGTTACGCGTCGGTTAACGCCTTTTATGTAATGCTTCTTGATAACACGATTGGTAATCGTCTAACTCCAACAAAAGTTATGCGTAGAATAATAACCACTGATACAAAGCGTAATATAATTATAATTTAATTAAAATGTAACGTATTGATACAACTAATCTTCCTTCTCATATATACCTCTCACTATAATACATATATATTTCCTCTATATTCCTCATATAACTTCTCTCAATATTCCTCATATATTTACTCTCTTTATAAAATTTTAAATCCCTTTTTTATATTGTTTTCGAAACCATAAGACACGTCTTATAGTTTCGAAAACAATATAAAAAAGGTTCAATAGTCTCTACTGACGTTTTCATGCTTCCGTAATTAATGTATGTATTCATGTATTGTTTTTTTCTAACTGTTCGCCTGAGTGAGTATCGTTGCTAGCTTCACATTAATTGCACGCTTGACTAAGATTGTTACCTTCGTAACATTACTTTAGGAGAAAAGATAAGTCCGTTTTCGAACTCAGATTCAGTATCAAAATGTACAACATTGTCAAACAACAGCCAAATTTCTTCAATAAAAAATCTCGTAAAATTGCGAATAACCAGTAAAAATATCAAATAAACTGGAAAACTGAGAATAACCAACATAAAGTCTCACATAAACAGCATAATTCATAAAAATCTTAAATAAACAGCAAAATTGCGAAAAACCAATAAATCTCAAATAACAGCGTAAAATTGCGATAAACCAGTAAAAATATTGATAATCAATAATACTCATAACAGCATAATCAATAAAAAACTTAAATAAACAGCAAAATTATAAGAGTTGCTACCCTTAAAGAAACTCATGGTGGTTGGAGGCGTTTCAAAAATCCATCCCGGAGTTTTACAAATACAATCTCCTGCCATTACCGTAAACAAGTAACGTTCTAGTCTCTGCGGACATCCTTGCAGGCTGGGCATTTGCAAATACGCGCAAGATGTTTTTTTCTTTTTGACAACGTTGTTGTTGATTGGTCCTGGGATGTCACCTTTTCTAATGCGTTATACGTGGTTTTCTTCCACAATGGCTTTAAACAAGGTAAGGCATAGTTTAAATTTGGTTTGTTCAATATCAGGTATACTGACATTAGCAGAAATGCGACCTATAAGAATGATTCACTTATTCTACCAATAAATTTCTGGAAAAAGGAGCCTGTTCCTTCTCCTACGCCTTTTACAGCACCTCCTCCAACTTTTAGACTTTAAATTAAAACAAAATCTTCTACACGTTAAATAGGATAGGTGCCTAATTTCTTCATGATTTCTTCATCGTATTTATTTGAATTCCATACTATTATTAATTGCGCCCAATCACAAGGAACACACCTGCGCATAAAATGGTAGCACGAACTCTTTGTAATATACTATTCTAGCGCTACAGCTTGTCCTGTAATTTGTCCATCATTTTTATTCATCGCAAAATATGTATATTCTGTTGTCTCTGTGCGCATCCATGCACAATGGAATTCGTCCGAGATGGCAGTTTTCCATGTACCTGGGCTAATTTCTTGAAAGCCGATACTTTAGTTTTCATAGCCGTCAGACATTCTCCAGCTGTTACCGTTATTTTTTGGGACTCAACGTCTTCAGTCTTTTGATTGAGGAAGATGGAATGACATTTAAGGGTAACTTTTTCAGCAAAGCAGTGATACAAAGATATTGTTGTCGTTTGAGGACGGTAGGCATAGACGTCGGCTATGAATGATTTTACGGATTCATTTGAGGAGTGCATATTACAGGTACTAGAAGTGATCGTCGGTAGCTGGTAAATCCCTATTGGTTGCACTCTTGTACAGTCAAAAACTTCGCAAATATATATACTTTGCACAAAAGTGGGTAAGACAAGCAAGCATGAGAGAACAACAGGAACCATTATGTTCCATAACTTATTTCTATGGAAAATTGCATTTGATAATAACATCTTTCTGGTCTGCTCTTTCTACGGTTGTCTATTTGGATATACCAATGTTATTGCGGAAACTTGTAAACTCTTTTTTTTCTTTTCTAAATATTTTTTTACCACATTTTTATCAAATATATTTTCTTCTGGTTCCCACGTATTTTGACTTCAAGGGTAATCCTACCACTTAACTAGATATTGAGTTTTATCTTTTCTTAGTCTTTTGTCTACTATTTCCTCTAACTTGAATATATACTTGTCATCAATATGGTTTTCTGGGAAATTGTGTATTTCATCTGTTTCTTTTTTATCGGGTGTAAATGTTACTTGTTTTTTACTTTCTGGTTAGTTTCCTCAAAACTAAACTCATCACTTGTTTCTCAAGCTTGATTGAGAACTTCGATGTCTAAAGTTATCTTTATTGTGAGTTTATCTTCGGAACCAAACAATTATTTAAAACGGGACACATAAACCGAAGTAGTAAGTTCTGTATTGTTCATATTCTTTACCTTTAAAGTTATGGGAGACGTTTTTTCGATTAGCTGAAATGAACTGTGCCAGAAGCTAGTGAGTTTTTTCGCTAAACCTTTCTTTGCAGCTGGTGTATATATCCATACTTTATGTCCCACTTAAAACGGGTACCCTTTAGCTGTTTGATCATAGTGTAACTTCATCATCGTCAGAGCTTTCTGGACATTTTCTTTTGCAAGATTACGTGACAATCGTAGGTCGGATATGAGTCGTTAAATGAGTAACTCGATGTTGTCTGTGGGGTCTTTTCTTGGTAATTAGTAGTATCATGAGGTTGAAGAGCGTCTTTGCCGTATGTCAACCTAAAGGGAGTTTCTCCATTGCTAGCAGATACACT
Source organism: Hydra vulgaris (assembly GCF_022113875.1). NCBI lineage: Eukaryota > Metazoa > Cnidaria > Hydrozoa > Anthoathecata > Hydridae > Hydra > Hydra vulgaris. Next base: position 45,661,992 of record NC_061165.1, read on the forward strand.
AGTATTATACGCATAAACAGCGGTGGGCAGATAAACATCCCAACGGCGCACAGTGAGTCAAAATCCATAAAAAACGGCAAAAAACCCCCCATAAAAAACTTTTGCTAGAAATTAAATAATTAGTTTATAATGTCACTAAATACCACTAAAAGACAATAAATATATATTTTTTTTGAATAAAATTTAAGATTTCACCAAATTGTACGTTTTTTTCCGAGACTTATTTATTTTATTTTATTTATCGGAAAACTCGTTCAAAAAAGTCTAGCTTTAGCATCACTCTTTTAAGATTGATATAGGTGAAAACAGTTCAAAATTTAATTTGAAGTCATTTGTTTAAGATGTTTGCTAACTTTTAACAACATTTTTAACAATAAATTTTAATTTTAGATTTTCATTACTGAGATCTCAAAAATATGTCATAAATTGATTTTTTTAAATTAGTTTAATTATGAGTTTAGTTCAAAAACTAAAAAATTCCACTAGATTCTATGGTAGTTTTAATATTTTCCCATTATTAGGTATATATGAAAGCAGAAAAAATAAAAATCATTTGCTCCAACTTGTCCCAATTAAAATAAGACCTTTTAAGTACTTCGTTTTTTTTTTTTCAGTTATTAATTATAACTTGCGCATAAAGTAGCAAACAATAGTTCATTGCTTGCATTCATCACACAAATAATACATTTAGTTCCTAATACTAAAAAATATCATGCTCAAGCAGATGGTGCTAATTATCAAATCTCAAAACTAAAATATGCAATATTTGATGCTATAGTGCATATTTTAAAATTCAAACTTGCGTGTAAAATAACTAACAATAGTTCATTGCTTACATTAAACATGAAAAAAACACATTTAGTCCCTATAATTCAAGAGTTAGGAATTAATCATGATAATTTACTTAAAGCTCTTATACGTGAGTTTTTTAGACTAGAGGGTCTGTACTATGAAAGTATTGACAAACCTAAAATATTAAATCTAAACAAAACTCTAATAATATTTAAATATAAATTCCGATTAAAATTGCAGAATATTCAAGAACCTTCTCTAGACTTTTGGAACACGAGCAAATTTGGTTGAACAAAGATGTAACTGTTGACAAAAAAAACTTTGCAGCAGATCCAGGCAGAAAGAGCAATAACTGGGAAGATTTAGGTGATTTTATTATTTATTATTACCTTAGAAGCAGAAGATCTAAGGTAATAATAAATAAATTAAGTTCAACTCAGTTTGAAAAAATAGTTTACAAACTTAAATATTAAATATTATCTTGTTTAAGGTTACCAAATTGGCTGAACATCCTGCTGAAGCATTGGCATTAGCTTCAATTAAAAAAGCCACTAGAGATCCTACTAAAAAAGAATTTCGTTGTTCTCATGAAGAGTGCAACGAACTCTGAAAAAGGTAATATCACGGAGATAAATTTTCCGATAAAAATGAAAACCGAAGATGCCTTGAGCTTAAAAGTTCAGTGTGAATTTCTGATGAGCAGTATGAAATTATTAGAAATTCATCAAAAATACATAATGCAGATATTTATCCTTTACTTCACGAAATTAAGAATGATAGACACAAGTGTTATCCTGAGGGTTTAATTGTAAACATCTACTTCAACTCCTCTACAGGGTATGTTTAATCATACTCTGACAAGAATATTAACTTTTACGGAATGCCAAGACTCTATGAGAATGTTTGCAGAAATTGGGGGGAAGTTTAAAGGTGTACTTCACTTTAAAGGTGGCTTTGATGGTGCCTCCAGTCAAAGTGTCTATAAACAAAAATATACTGATACAAATATTGGTGAGGCCCAAGTTAACGAGCAATGTCTTTTCCAGACAGCTATTGTTCCACTTAAATTAACCACCACGAACAAAAATATATGGTTAAATAAGAAGCCTTCCAGTACACATTGCTGTAGACCCTTACATCTCCAATATCAAAAAGAAACGGAAGAATTAATACGAAATGAGTATAAACTTTTAAAAGCAGAAATGAATAGACTAATCAAGTTTGAAGTAAAGTTAGAAGTAGAGGAAGGCAAACCGGATACGACAGTCACATTTAAGTTCAAACTAGATTTAGCCATGTTTGATGGTAAAGTGGTTAATGCCCTCACCAACACTCTGTCCCACCAATCATGTAATATTTGCGGATCTAAGCCCAGTGAACTTAATAGCCCAGAATTGATCAGATCTAAACTAATTAATGAAAAAGTTTTATCTTTAGGCTTTTCTACTCTGCATTGCTAACTCAGATCTTTTGAATTTATTTTACCTTTAGGATATAAGTTAATTTTTTTTAAAAATTTGTTTTTTTTTAAATTAAGTCTTTGTGCGCGTAAAAGACTATAACACGTATACGCGTGTAAACGTTGTAGAATCTTATACGCGTCTACGGAATGCGATTTATTTATTTAAATCATATTTTGCGCGCGTAAATGACACTAACACGCGTAAGCTTGTGTTGCACGCGTCATAGGTACGCGTAAAAAATATTTTTAATAACAAATTTAAATTTTTTGACCCAAAATACGATAGTATTGATATATCACACGTTTTTATATGATAGTTAAAAATTTTTGCCGTTTTTTCACTTTTCTGACTCACTGTGCGGCGGGCAGATTTACATTAATACGTTCCACAAAACCGTTGCACAATGGGAAATTAGATGGCCAAAAATCATAAAAGTAACTTGGTTCAATCATTATGTCTGATAGTGAGTTTTGTAACTAGTACCCTCACTAAGAATTTTTCAATTTATAAAATTCTAAATGTGGCAGGCTCAATTGTAATGGCTTCTTGCAGTTAGTTTTTTTAATGAACTTTCTGTAAAATTCTCAAATTGCTGGAGTTTAGTAACTATTATTTTTTAAATAAATAGATCATTAAACAATTGAGAATATATGCATCATTGGAAAGATTATAGTAAAGACTGTTAAAAATAAAAAAATAAAAATTTCTTGAAAAAGTAGGTAGTAAAACTTTAGGCATTAAAAGTAAAAAATTCATCACAAAAGTACTAAATTTTAACTTTGATAAAGAATTAAAAAATTGTTCCAATTTGTACCTTTTCCATATTTTGATATTTTTTTAGTCTATAGTATCTACTAACTATCCTGAGAAGTGTAACTGTGATCATCCGCGATCTTGAGCGCAAAATAATTTTGAAAAATTGATGTTTTTTTAAACAAATAAAAAACTTCGATAAAAATATTTTTTTTCATTCATTACAAAAAGTAAAAAATATACAAAGCATGAAAGACCAAAATAAATTTGTTTTCGTGTTGTTACTGAAAGGAAAACTTGGAAAGTAGAAAAGGTTTTCAAAAAATAAATATTTTTTGAGAAAAAAAACTATAAATGATTGGATGTTTGAAGAACTTAGTTTGAGATTTGATGAACCAAAAGCTGGTGGATCAGCTACTGGAACTAGTAATACCTGAAACTTGTGCACACGAGCTTTTTCTGATCCTCTATTACTCAGCAAAATTTTAGAAATGGATGAAGAAATTGTCAGATTACATAAAATTGTAATTGCAAATAATTGCAAAGACCCAAATGATCCGGAAAAAATTGATAAATACTGCAATGATGCATACAAGAAGTTAATAAAGATATATGAAGGGTTCTAGTTCCCAGCTTCCATTCAAAAAGTATAAGCTCATGCTAGGGAAATTATTATTAATTTACCAGTTCCACTTTATTTAACGGGAGAGGAAGCAGTTGAATCTCGACAGAAATTTTATAAATTTTATCGTGAACATCATTGCAAGAAAAAAAAGTAGAGAAATAAACTTACTTGACATTTTCATTCTAGGTATACATACTTCTGATCTCCTAATTAGTTTAATCTCATTAACTAAAAGTTTAAAAAGTAAGAAAATATTGTGCCTACCGGAAAAAGTTAAAAGTTTGTTAGCAGTTTATAGCGATGATAAAGAAAAAGATTTATCTGAATTGGAATTAGATGAAATTAATGACTTAAGTGAATTATACTTAAGTGTTAATAACGTTGACAAAAATCTAGAATTAGATATAGAGGTAGAATAATAAAGTTCTAAACTGTATCATCTGTATAATGTATAACTTTATATTTACTATATATCTACTATATTATTTACTTATATCTACTATAATTTACTTATATAAATATAATTTACTTATATCTACTATATAAATTTTTTAAGTATATAATAAGATATTTAAAAAATTGCAATGATTCAGTTTAAATTATTAGAGTTTGGACAAAAGATTATCTTAAAAGTTTATTTATTTGTTTGTTTTTTTATTATTAGTTTTATTATTATTTGTTATTAATTGAAAATTAAAATAACAAACTTTAGTTCTCATTATTTAAAGTTAAAGTTCGAAAGATATAAATGTAGTAACTATAATAAAGTTTTCACTATCCCCAAAATGAGGGGCTTGTAAACTTTATATGATCATAACTTTCAGAAAATAAAAGATTATCCAATGAAAGCAAAAAAATGTCAATGAATTTGAGTTTTAGTATAAAAAAGCATCAAAAATCTATTTTTAGACTCATTGCCCTCATATATGGGATGAAGCGGGGCTAACTTTTTGGGGTTTTTTTGATCGTGGACTTGAATCACCGCAGTTTTATTTGCAAACTAATATATTTTAAATCAAGTTTCAAAATTTTGTACATTGAAAAATTATCCATTTATTAAACAATGTCCGAAAGGATTATATATAAACAGGTGCCCCAGTGCTTAAGTGGATTCCCCTGTGTCCCCCTGCTGCACCTATTAGCTGGTTAAACATTAAAATTAAAAATGTTATATTAAGTCTCTATTTTATTCATTTAAAGCTTAATATCCACATAAATACCACGATTATATTTTTGTCCACCTATTTCAATTGAATGTTCCCACTGTGCGTCGGTTTGAGGATGAAATGCGGTTGAGAAAGACCTTTTTACATTTAAAATGTCACATAGCACTTTTATCAACTTGCTAGTAAAATTGCTATCTCTATCAGTTAGAAATCGTCTTGGTGCTCCATGTTTAAACATAATGTTGTCTATAAATAACTCTGCAATTGATGTTGCCGCAAATGCGGGAACTGCAAAAGATTCAACATACTTTGTGAACAAGCAACCAAAACCAATTATATATCGGTTTGCTTTTAATGGGGGAGGGGGGGAAGCCCCAAACAATCAGCTACAATAACATCACATTGGTTTTTTATCAGATATTGGCATTAGAGGTGCTTTGTTAGATATTAGATTCTTTTTCTTTTGAGCACAGGTCGTATTAGAATTTACCCAAGTTTGAATGTCATTGTACATACCCATCTAAAAGTACTTGCGTCTCGTAAGTTTTTGTTACTCAAAAGCAACCTCCACATAGTTCGTCGTGAGCCCAAGTTATTAACTCTAATTTTAGGGATTGCGGCACCACTAACTGGGTGTAATACAACGATGACCGTGAACCGTGGTGAAATAACGCATTTTCATCTAAGTGATAGTTTCCTTCTATCGCCTACACTTTGTTTCTTGTAATTCTTCTGGTAGTTCTCCTTTGGATAAATACGAAACTAGATGGGGGTAACACGGATCGTTGCGTTGCTTTTTTACAATTTAGTCAATTGGTTTACCAGGTCTGGTTACTGTTGCAACGGTGTCGTAGCTGCGTCGCGATAGCCCGTCGGCATGACCATGCATTTTGCCTGATTTGTACTCTATTTCAAAATCATAGTTTTGTAGCATCAAGCTCCATTTTGCTAGAAAACCAGTCCGATCTTTGATCAATATTACCCACTTTAGTAAATTATGGTCCATCACTATTTTAAATCTTTGTCCATATACAAATGGTCTACATTTCTGCACTGCGACAACGACAGCCAATGCTTCACGTTCAGTTATGGAATATTTGATCTCTGTGCTTGTAAAGTTACGTCGTAAGCTCTTTGATGAATCGGCTGAGCATTACCAGTATCAATACGGTGTTGTATTACATCAGTTTGCCCTATTTAGTGCAAACCTTGACCAAAAACATCTTTGTTGTTTGTTAGTAAAGACAGTTAAATCGGTGCATAAAATCATAGCCCAGAATAACCAGATTTGTCAAATTTTTAACAACCATAACTTGATGTTTAAATGTGTTTTCTTTAATAATAATGTTACACAATACTTGTCCTTCAACATTAAGCGGAGCTCCATTTGCCGTTTTTAATTTGCCCTAATAAGGAATCTGCTCACCAACTTTATCTTTTATACTGTCGTAAATGGTTGAGTCAAATAACACAATACCCTGCTCCTGTACTCATTAGAATAAGAACTGGTGTACCATAAATTTTTCCGCAGATTTTGGAAGACGGGTCTTCTACGTCCGGATAAAATTCAAGCGTATTTGTCAACAATTATCAAAGTGAGAGATGTGTTTGGTCTTTCGAAGTATCAACGAGGTGAAGAAAGGTTTCGAGCGTTAGATTGCCAGTTTTTTTGAGTCAGTGCAGGGTGACGAAAACTGTTTTGTCCTGGAAACTGAGAAGATTGAAGAAAGCAAGATCGTTGAGAATGTCCAACTCTGAGACAACTGTTGCAAATAACCTGTGCGTCACTTATGCGGAAGTTACGGACAGTTGGTCGAATTCTTTCGTTTTTGGTTGGGTGATTATTACTAGGCAGAAGTAGAGTCTCCCTAAAGACTCTACTTCTGCCTGCAATTCTTCAATTTTTTACATTGCGTTGGGTAATTCGTGGTGGGTAACAGCGGCAACTGGTTGTCTGGCGGGGTTGATTAGTGAATCTAGCTTGGCTTCAAGACGAGACATGGTTGAGTAGATTCCAATAGTTTCCTGCAGCTTGGCAAAAGCTACCGCGGCCTGATAACTGACTGGCTGTTTGAGCTTAAAGGAAATCTGCAGATGAGGCTTCAATCCTTTGATAAATAAATTCAGCTTCGTTACTCCATCAATACCAAGCTGCTGACTGAACTTTTCCTGCGTGTGATTATACGAAGAAAGATCAGCATCCTGTGATAAACCATATAACTCCAATTTTTAGTTCCATGCGATATTTGCATTATCATTGTATTGCCGGAATTACTCTTGAAGTTATTGAAAATTGTTCCAAGTGTGAGCGGGAAGCGTTTTGTAATACACTAAAGCAATGACTTCCAAGTATAATGGGAACGGTAGTAATTTTCCCTTGTCAGTCCATTGGTTGTGCTGTGCTATTTCGCTGAAACTAGCTAGCCATCCGGTAAAGTCCTCTGTTTCAGTTCCCTTAAATGGCTTCGGTTGGACTTCTTGAATAGATTTCGATGTCAAGTGTTCTTAAACTTGTTCTAGCGAAATATTGTTCTTCTCTTCAGGGTTTGTTGGGGAACGGCTGTTTTCTGTTTTAAACGGATTGGTATCATACAGTTTTAAAGAGTCTGCGGAATCGGAAGTGGAGTTGTTGAGAGAGGTATGAGAACTATTGTCAGTATTCAAAATAGGAAGTGGTTCAACAAGCGGACATACTTCTCCCGAGATTAAACAGGCGTCTAAGATAAGCAGAAAAGTTAATATAATTCAAAATAATATCTGTAGTTTCGTTCCAGTGCAATAAAAGATAGAGAAAAGAATAATAGTTAATATTTTCTTACGTAGTTTAATTGATCGGCCCGAGCAGATATACAATCCACTCGTATCCGGGAAGTGCCTCCAAATGTTACGCGTCGTTTAACGCCCGTTATGTAATGCTTTCTGATTATACGATAGGTAATTGCCCAACTCCAACAAAGGTTACGTGTAGAATAATAACCACTGATACAAAGTGTTATAAAATTGTAATCTAATTCAAATGTTACGTTTTGATATAACTAATCCTCCTTCTCATATATACCTCTCACTATACTATATAGTATTATACTACATATATGTTTTCACCCATACTCCTCATATGCTTTCCCTTAATATTCCTTATATATTTTCTCTCTTTATGTTATTTTATATCCCCTTTTTATATTGTTTTCAAAACCATAAGACACGTCTCGGTTCAATGGTCACCATTCATGTTTTCATGCTTCCGTAATTAATCTCCTCGTTTGATCTTAATTGTTTTTTTCTAACTGTACGCTTGAGTGAATATAGTTGCTACCTTCACAATACTTGCACCCTTCAATAAAATTGTTACCTTCGTAGAAGTTGCAGTACACAGACGTTTAGATATAAGAGAAAAACGAAAAGTTATTTTACGCAAGCTCAATAATATTTTATAAACTTAAAAAATTAAATAACGGCTGCGGAACCTCAGCAATAAAAAAAATATATACTTAAAACCAGTTATTTGTGTATTCTAGATCATAATATACGTTTGGCTGATTTTAGCTTTTTTACCTTATGATTCTATTGTTTTACAAAAATATTTTTTTTTTGTTTTTGTGAACGTTATTATTTGAATAACTTTAATTTGCTTTAATTAAAGAATTTCCCTGAAATTATTTTATCTATAAAAACCAAAGTGTTTACATTTCAGTAAAGTATAGTTTTTAATTTTCTGTTGTAAATTTTAAAATCAATATATATATATATATATATATATATATATATATATATATATATATATATATATATATTATATATATATATATATATCCACATTTTTCAATTTAATACTTGGGGATTAAAAAAAAAGTATATATATATATATATATATATATATATATATATATATATATATATATATATATATATATATATATATATATATATATATATATATATATATATATATATATATATATATATATATAATTTTTTTTAATCCTTAAGTATTTTTTTTTTTTCACAAATCTTTCACAAACCGGTTTTATCTAATAAATGGCTTAATTTCTATGGGCAATTTTTCTAGCTGTTTATTTATTTTAATTTAAAGCTGCTTGAACTTCGGTTTGCCTTGCTTGCCTTAAGCGTAGTCATCTAATTTTGCTCATTGACTGTTTTTTTTTGTTCCAATTGTTTGATCATATAATTTTACAACAGAAACTTTTCAAAATGTAAAAAAAAGTGTTTAGTTTTTTATTTTTTTAAAAGTCGGATACCATCATATGCTTTTACGATTTTCGTAACCGGAGATTACTGCCTCTGCAGATATAGAACTGATGTCAGTTTCTACAATTTTCAATTCGCAAACTATTGTTTCCATAACAATGTTATACTCCAAAACAGTTGTTTTGGAGTGTAACATTGTCATATAAACTAAACAATTTCAACTAATACAAGTCAATGTTATTTAACATGTTAAGGCAGTTTAGTTCGTCGGGTGTTTTTTTTTACATCTCTTAAGCTGAAAAAAAAAAAAAAAAAAATCCTATAATTTTTATATTGTCTCAAAAACTTTGTTTCATCTAGTGCGCTTGTCGGTCAGCAGTCTTTTGTCATGGAAAGATCTGTAAGTTTTGTATATGTTTCTTTTAGAACTTCTTCTTTGTCAATACATTCAATATTTTAAGAACTTAATTATTATTGAAAGTTTCTTTTAAATTTTTTCAATATATTTTCATACTTAATCTTTTCCTCCGAATAATTAATAGGCCATTCTCCATCAGTCTCTCCATCATTTTTTGCTTCTGCTTTAATATTCAATTTAGTTTCTTTGCGGCCCACAATTTTGTGACAATCTTTTTTTTAAATATATTAAATAAAATAAAAAAAACTTATAATGAATGAATTAATTCTGACAGATCTTTTGAAATATAATTATGGTACCCAATTTTAGCATCCACCTACAAACAACCATAGGTTTCATTGCATTATCTTAACTATCTAAGCTAAATTCTTTTAAATTTTCCATTATAAAAAATGTTCATATGTTTCAGAAGAGAAAATTATGTGTTACGTTTAAGAAAGGTAAAACTGCTATTTCCATGATGTCAATTTCAGTTTTCTTAACCAATACGTGAGTTCTTGGTGAACATTTAAGTTATAGTATCTTTTACCTATGTTGCTACACCATTTGTCAACTGTCCTATTGCTACACCATTCGTTACGTGTTAATCCTCAGATATTTGTTTTTAATTCAACTAAATTAAAAAACTTAGCTTTGAATTAGTCTATGAAAATACGGTAATGTAGGGGAGAGTGGAGTAATGGCGAACGCGGGCTAACTCATAACATGGACAAAACAGCATTGAAAAAAATTAAGTTTGACAATTCCTTTTACCTGCTGAGAAGGGATCGCATGCTCAGCTCCAGACGAGCAGCAGTGTAATGTAGCTGTAGATTTACAATTTGATTTCAACTTTTTCTGATAATTTGATGCAACTGTGTTCTTGATTAACATTCTGTTGTAGCTTCTATAGAAATAAAGCCACTCATTTTTATTGCTGTTGTTGCATAATATAATTTTTAAATTTTTTTTTTATAATTAGTAGTTAATTAGTTATTACAAAACAGTGTTTGTGATTGCCCCCTGATGTGTTAGAAATTGCCCAACGTACGTAGAGTAAATCCAAACACTGATTGTTTAATTTTTGATATAAGTTTTTGTTTTATAAAAAGATTTATATAAACTACTTTTGAAGTTTTGTGACTAAATAGTTAAACTAATGATGATCAATAATGATTAGCAATAAAAATGATCAGTTTGGTAAAACTGATGTCTTTATATCGCATTTCTCATTACCCCATCACTCTTAAATACACTTTAACTATTAGATAAATTAACTTATTATTTTTATTTTTTATTTGTGTTTCTTTTTTTTTAAATTAAACTTTTTTTTTAAATCTAAAGATCGTTCATTTTTAAAACTACAGCTTAGAATTATTGTAAAAGCAACGTAGAAAAAAAAAACGTTAAAAAATTTTACCAGTAAAAAAAAAGATTTTTTTCAAAAACTTTGTCAAAGTTTCTTGATTTTTCTCAAACTGCGAAACTACAAAAAACCAAGAAAAATCCGACGGGACGGAGTTCTAAACGGATCCTTTGATATATAAATTCATATATATATATATATATATATATATATATATATATATATATATATATATATATATATATATATATATATATATATATATATATATATATATATATATATATATATATATATATATATATATATATATATATATATATATATATATATATATATATATATATATATATATATATATATATATATGTATATATATATATATATATATATATATATATATATATATATATATATATATATATATATATATATACATATATACACTATTAGTGCTTGATTTACGGGTACAATTTTTTTTCCCTTTTAATCGCAATTTTTATTTCTCTATTTTTCTATACTTTTCATAAATGTTCTTTTTTTTATTTTTTTATTTTATGTCAATTTTTATTTATTCATTTTTAAATTTATTATTTTCGTAAAAAAATATTTTTATTATTTTTCTTAAATTATTATCTATTATATTTTATATTTTTATATATATATATTTACAAAAAAGATTATTTACATTAAAATAACTGACCCTAACTCTAACCCTAACCCTAGGCCTGACCTTGCTGCCTGGCCAAACCAAACCCTCAGTCGATGTAGCAGCACTCCCTTGCGAGTCAGGCTATAATTCTCTCATCTTTCATCCTTATACGTTTGCAGTGCAAACGTATAAGGATGAAAGATGAGAGAGGTATCACATCGCTACCTTCTCAACCTTACGAAGAGTTAAAAACTGGTTAAGAACAAAATTGACAGAAAGCAGATTAGTCAAATTGGCTTTACTTATTGTGCACAGGGAATTCTAGCACATAATTTAATTATTTATTTGAACATCTTTGCTTCCAACAAGACTGCAAGCTACTACTAATTTGAAATGAAAGTTATTGGAAGAGAAAAGATGAAGATTGTAGGGTAAGATAAAGATTGACAGATCACTTATAAGATTGCAAATTATATAAATCATGAAAGCTAGACAAATGGAGATAATTCCAAGGAACTGATGTTCGAGGAAAAAAACTGGAGGACTAAGAATTTTTGGCACTTATGAACAGTCATAATAAAAAGATAATACTATTTGAATGACGAGTAACACGAGAAATAATTTTAGTAGATGGCACAAGACACACTAGGGTTTTAGAGAGGTGCCTATTTTAGTATTTGTAGAAAAGAGAAACAGGAGCAACATTACGATGAGGTGATAATTGTTGGAGGTTAGCAGCAAGAGCAGGTTCAACTATGTTTACAATGTGTTTTTGGATCTTGTCTAAAAGAGAAAGGGCATTATTAGAAGATCCGCCTCAGATATGGCAACAGTATTCCATAAAAGGCTGGATTTGAGATTTATAAAGATAGAGAATAGACTCCGGAGTAAATAAGTGTTGAGCTCGATAAAGAGATGCAACTTTAGCAGATGCTAATTTTGCAAAGGATTTGATATATGATTTCCAAGAAAGATCGGAAAAAAGAGTTATCCTAAAAAGAGAAATTTAGATGACTTATCAAGTACACAACCGTACATAAAATTGAAAATTAAGGAACGCCTGAGGTTACAGAATAAGAAGAAAAGTGCTGTCCATTGAGGACAACTATTATACTACGATTGGAAAGGAGAGATTAAATAATCTTAAAGATGCTACCAGATACATCGTAAGAAGAAAGCTTATGGATAAGACCAGCATGCCAAACTTTACAAAATCTTTAAAAATATTTATTGCGAAGATTTTAATCTCTCCACCTTTATCTAATGCTCGATATTACTGTTAGCAAACCAGCGGTAGAGCAAGAAGATCGAAATCCATATTGATGATCAGAAATTAAGTTATTAGATTCAAGATGAGCGATTAAGCGTTTTTTAAATAAAGATTCAAAAACCATGCTCGAGATACAAAAAAGACTAATGGGACGGTAGTTAGACAATTCAGATCGCTCTCCAGAATTTTCGAAAATAGGGATAACAAATGCTGCTTTTCAACAGGCTAGATAACAAGACTCTGAAAAGTACTTGTCAAATAGTTTTGAAGTTATAGAACACTTCTGCCAGACTATAAAAGGTATGTTGTCCGGGCCTCAAGCTGTAAAGGATTCTAAGCAGATATCATTTTAGATACAAAAGCTGGAGTGATAAGGGTGTCAAGCAATAGATCAACCTATTTGACGGCTATATCAGTTAGAAAGTAACTAGTAAAATCAAGAGATGATATTGCTGAAAAGTTGTGAGCAAATAGTTCAGCATTGTCTTCAGGTGTGGTGACAAAATCTGGACCATACAAGAGAGGTGGAATTACAGACTTGCCCTTATTATTGATACTATTAAAGATTCTCCAGAAGTCGCGAGAGCCTAATTTTTGTAATGAAATACGAAATTTCATGACATGAGAATAGCAGGCTTTGGCGTTAGACAAAACCTTTTTACAATATTTTCTAGCAGTTATAAACAGACGTCTGTTTTCTGGAGATTTACTGATAAATATAAAGGTTTAACTTTGCTGATAAATATAAAAGTTACCAGTTTTTATTGGAAAATGCAGCAGCACACTGTGAAGAAAACCATGAAGAAGAGTGAGGTTTGGCTTAGAGTCGTCAAGAGGGAATAAAGACATCTTGGTAAATATGATCAGAAATAACATAAAGAAGAATACAGTCTAGAGATGAAGGAGAGTGATATAGAACACAGATAAATGCGATAGAGTGAAGTGGTGTTAAACAAAAGGACATAAAAGAGTAATATGTGGTTTCAAATCTAGTTTCCCGACAAATGTGTGAATTGTTACAAATGTAAATTGCCATGCCAAGCATGTGACTATTAAAGTCTTTAAAAATTAAAGGAAGATAACCATTAACACTAAGATCACAAGATGAAATAGCTGAACTCAAATTATTCTCACAAAGAGCAATTAGGTCTTGTCAACTTTGCAACAGATAAGACTCAACAGAAGAAAAGTTACTTTGAAGACAACAATTTTTAGTAAATGATAGGTTTTGAAAACTATGGTTTTTTGTATTTTATAGTTTTTAGTACAAAATTCAATTTTAAATTTGTTAAAAATTTTGACACTACACTGTTTAATAACCGTAACAAAGGCTTCCAATGTGGACTTGGCAATGCACACCGAAAATACAATAAGGAACACCATCCATACGAACATGACGCTGTTAATACTTTGATACTTTTCAGCTGTTGATGGAATCAACCTCTCCAAGAGCTACCAAAGAGTTTGGGAAACCTGATTAACAGCCGGCTTCAGAACCATGAAACTAGAGCTGTAATCTCTTTAGGAGAAAATAGAATGAGTTGCCTAGTAATAAAAACAGAAACACAAGCATACCCATGCATCGAATCAAGAAGATCCAACATTCAACATCCTAAACTGGAAACAATTTATTAAAATTACATCTGCGCCATGCTAATAGATGAAGGAGAGGAGCTAGACTGGTCAACAGAGAGAATCTGTTTACTCCTTAAGTAAATATTGAAAACTTGGTTGACCGCTTTGCTAAGTCAGAAAATTGTAAATTATAATTTGTAATATAAGTTGTTAAAATAATCAACAAATTAAGTATGCTTTTTTATTAAAAGCTACAAATACTAAATACAAATAAAGTTTTTTCAGAATCACATACTGGGGTGGGTAAAAGGGGCAATAGTCTCCATTTCCCTCCTTTTATGGATCAACCCTTGTTCCGAGCTAGAGTTGCATCACTGGATTACTCATATATCGTTGCCATCACAGAAATGTAGGTCACTTCTAAATCTTTAACAAGTCTAGACAACTACACTGTGTATCATCGAAATAGGAAAATGTATGGAAGTGATGTGTAGATATGTGTTAGAATAGATATACCTTCATTTAAATGCTAGTTCAGCGATAAATAAATTTGTTATGCAAAAATGTATCAAATTTCAATTAGAAATAATATCTTGTTGATGTATTTAATGCCCTCCTTTTACTTCAAATGAGTCTAATTTACAAATCAATAAATTAAACAAATGTGCAAAAGCTCTAATTGATTAGAGCTTTTGCAAAGAGCTCTTGTAAAGAGCTTTAATTGTTAATTCATTAACAATTAAAGCTCTTTACAAGAGCTCTAATTGTTAATGAATTTAATCCTAGTGATATCATGTGAAGTGATTTGGGTGGCCGATGTAAAGGTGTAAACAGCCTAGTAGTTTTTTTATTTTAGATATTATCAATAATTGTTTTTTATCACAGTTTGTTACCGAAAGAATTTTTATCAATAATACGCTTGACCTAGTGCTATCAGATGACCCTGATTGTATTGATATTGTTACAATATGACCTTTACTTGAATAAACTTAGAAAAATGATTTTCAGAATTCATTCTTATGGTATTACAGATACAAGTTATTGATTAAAACACTGCTTATACAAAGTAAATTAATTCTATAACAAAGGTGACTATATTGTATTCAATGAGGTTCTAAAGGCAATTGACTCGCCACACTTATTCTAAAAAAAACAGCTAACCAGAGTCTAAAATAATTTAAAAAAGCATGCAATGTTTTGATTGAACAGCGCTATTCTGAGTTCAATAACCCAAAGTCTTGTTAAAGTGACATTCAATATCTCTTTGATGGCAACGGAACACACTTATTTGAATAAAAGTCTATAGCAGACGGTCCAAATTATTAATTTTTTAAAGCGTTTTTACCACCTGTGACTCCAAATCCCTTATTTTTCCTGAAAGAACCAAAGCTGTTTGTTGTCTAGTTTCAAGCTTTTTGCATAATTGTTATAATATTGAGAAACATTTATTGCACTTGATGTTTTAATAACAGCCGGTAATGATGGAATTCATACTTAAGTGCTCAAACCTAGTTATAAAGAGTTCAGTATGCCTCTTTTTCTAATATTTATGTATATAATATATAATATGGCGTGACGAACTCGGTGGGAAAAGGACGTGTTTTTTTATTGATTTATCAAAAACTTTTGATATTATCGACCATCAAATTCTTATTAAAAGGCTCAAACTATATGAATCACAGGAATCGTTTTAAAATGTTTAAAGAGTTATTTAAATAATCGCGCTCAATATCTACACATTAACGATAAATCACCAAAAACGATACTAAATATTACTTGTGACGTGCCACAAGGTTCTATACTTGGACCTCTTCATTTTCTTATATATGTTAATGATCTTCATAAAGCATCAAGCCTGAGGACAATAATGTTTGCCGACAACACAAATTTGTTTTTATTGCACAGCAACGTTACTATATTATTTGAAATTATGAACTTAGAACTTAAAGATGATTTTGAATGGTTTAAATTAAATAAACTTTCAGTAAACATTGACAAAACTAACTGGATTCTATTTCACCTACTTTCCAAATAAAAACTAATACCATACCAAACGCTATTTATATTCATTAATAATATTCAAGTTAAAAGAGTAAAAACTACTCAGTTTTTAGGAATATATATATAGATAAAAATCTTACATGCAGACAACACATCAAAAGTTTAAGCAACAAAATTTCAAAAAGTATTGGAGTATTATGCAAATCAAAAAGCTATTTAAACATGCGCACTTTAATGCAACTTTATTATTCACTTATTCACTGCCATGTTAACTATGCAAATATTGTGTGGGGCAGTACTAACAAAAGTAAACTAAAGCCATTTCATCGTCATCAGAAACATATAGCACGTTTAGTTAATTTTTGTGATAGAGGAACTTATTCAAAGCCTCTCATAAGAAAAATCAATGTTTTAAACATATATCAACTTAACGTATATAATATTCTTTGTTTTATGTTCAAATGTAAAACGAAATTAATCCCGGCTTCTTTTCATAGTTTATTTAAAACAAAACAAAAAAATAAATATAATCTACGAAATGATGATTTGTTGACGCAACCATTTACGAAAACGAATTATTGTAAATTTTGCGTATCATTTCAGGGACCGTATCTTTGGAACAAAATTGTCTTAAATAACTTTGATTTTTCTTTTGACTAAAATTACATATCTTAAAAAAAAATTTGAAAGAAGCAGTTTTTAAATTTGACAATATACATATGTACTTTTAAACCTTTTAAAATTCTTTTTATCTATTATTTATATTGGTTTATATGATTTGTATTGTATGACTTTTCTTGATATGATTTGTAACTCCATTATTTACGATCTTCAAGCCTATATTGCTATTATACTATCTGTTCAATTATAAGATATTTTTTGTGAACTTTTTATTTTTTTGTAGTTTTTTTAATGTAAATCTTGTTATTCTTTTAGTATTGCATAACGCTTTTTTATTTACTACGTAAAATATTTAACTTGTAAAAAAGTAACAATGTCTTTTTACGGCGGTACTCGACGACAAGACCTTACGGTCTTCTACGAGTTTCCGCGTTTTTTTTATATATATATTGAATATTTTCACTTGTAATTGTTTATATTTTTTATTTTAGCTTGTAAATTTTATAAAATATTAACGTTAAGTTTTAAAATGAAATAAAGAACAAAAAAAAAAAAAAAAAAAAAAAATATCAAGTCTTTTAATTAATATTAAAAAAAGTCGAAAATGGCTATCACACTATTCCTGAAAAATACAGGTCTAATTCCATTATCTCTGCAGTTGGAAAAATAATGGAAAGAATTATGCATGATGTCATGACTAAACACCTAGAAAAACATAATTTGTTATCTTGGCATCAACATGGTTTTGCCAGATCTAGATAGTGCATTTCAAATTTAGGACATTATAAACATAGGACTTTTCAGTCTATTGATGGTTCTAATACTGAATAGGACACATAAAATTGTGTCAATAGCTTTTTTTTTTATCCTAAATTTTGCCATACTTCTTACGTTAAATCAATTAAATACGATCTTTGTCTGGACTTTATGTTATTCTTTTAACTACATGTTAAAAGAATAACATGTAGTCCAGACAACTTATTTTTTAGCTTTTCAAATGTCAACTTTGGATGGATTGATTTATAATCGCTATTATTCACGCAATACTAATTCATCTTTAAACAATTGGCGAATTTATAACTCAAGATACGCTGTTGGTAATGGTTTTAACGTAAGTAATGTTTAGTAATATAAGTTTATAATAAGTAATATAATGTTTAGTACAATCTCTTTATTATTAACACATAAAAAAAAATATCTTTAGTGTTCCTGCAACTTCACACTAGCTGTTTTAGTTGAAAATTAGATTTCAAGCTAAGCGCTATATTTCAAGGAAACTAGATTTCAAGCTAAGCTCTATCTTCACAATCGACATTAATGCTAAAAAGTTAACCGAACATACTAGATATTATTAATAATGCCGTAAAATATGAATTGTTTGATTTTGATTTGATTTTGATTTGATTTTGATTTGATTTTGATTTGATTTTGATTTGATTTTGATTTGATTTGAATTTCAAAAAGTTTTCAATTTTTAATTTTATAGCTTGTTATAATTTTCCATTTTTTCAAGTAGTATCGCATGATCAGTATCGAAGCTTTTGATCGGTCATTCAATACTCTTAGAACAAGCTTGTTATAACCAAAAAAGTCGTTTATTTTGTTTACTTGATCTAGCACTTTAGGAACAATTTTTAAGGGCCCCATTTCTGTTTTAAAATAAATTATTTTGTTAAATTATTTGGTAATTTTTTTTGTTCTTTTTATTACATATTAAATAAGCATTTAGTTGCAATATTTGAAATACAAATATATAATAATAAAAATAAAAATTAAAAAAATAATGATCGCTATTAAAAAATAAAAGAACAAGTAGAAAGACTTGTGAAAGACCAGGCGGTCTTGTCGTCGAGTAACGCTAAAAAAGTTTTATTTGTATTAAAAATTATAAGGTATTTCAAGACACTTTAATTGTCCCGTTATAAATACAAGATGCGTTACATCTATTATATATGTAAATTACAGTTGTTAATGATACCTATCAATTTCCATAAATTTATTGTAAAATAGAGAGTGAAAAGAAAAATTACCTAAAAATATCAAAAGTGTATTGTGTGTAAAAAACCAAAAGTGTAATCTTCAGTTATAAAAATGAGTTTTTTAACCTTTAAATTAACAAAAAAGTAGGTATTTTGATGAACAAAAAAACTCAATAAAATTTTTTAAACTTTTTATTACGTAAAAATGGTCCGCGATAATTAATACCAACTTTAAAAAGATTTATTAGAAAAATGGGCTGCTAAACAAACTACCTTTGCGTATATTGAAATAAATTTTATCTTTTGATGAATATAAATTATGGAATGAAAACGGGGATGAATTTGTTATACATTAAAACATAAAACAAAAAATATATTTTTGAAAATTTTTCCCTAAATTCAACCGAGAATGTCCGGCAGCAAAGTGACAGCATTTTATCCGTAAAAATTAACAGTTTCCCTAGTTTCTAATTTCCGTAAAAATCAACGTATAAAGTCCGTTATAAATGATTTTTCTTCGTATAACTCACTATTTCCGCATTTCATTTTTTCCAAACAAATAAAAGAAAAACTCTGTTTTTTGAGCAAATAGACAATTCCTTAACTTATCTTACAAAGTTTACGTGAAAACCAAAAATAAAAAAATAGAATCTATATTTGGTAATAAAAATGTAATTCAAGTATTAAGAAACTACTCGTAAATTGATTTTAAATTTTAACATAATATATATATTCAACATAAAAAAACTCAGTAGTTTTGAATACTTAAGCTACTTGCAAAACATTTAAAGAAATTGTATTTTAGTCACATATACCATATGCAAAACGCGTCAAGTCACAAAAATAAATTTTTTGATTTAATTCTATTTCCACAATCGATATATTGAAATCTAATATCAATATAAAATATTTGACTACTTGAAATTTTTTTTCCCCTCTAAATAGAAAAAAATATAAAAAGTTCTGCTGATACACAACTATGATTAGTTCAGTTTTTTAACTCATTTTCGTAAATTAAATTTACTTGTACTTTCCAGATGAACTCCTTATATGTTGCGTTTTATACGCGTTTTCCAGATGGACTCCTTAAATGTCGATGAAACAAGTTGTTTCATCGACATTTCAGGAGTGAATTTTGGTTTTACCCCCATTATGCAAATATTGAAGAACATAAGATACCACAGTTCTTTTTCGATTAATTTGAACTTCAAACTCTTTTTTCATTTCACGGCCAATTTCTTCATTCTCATCAAAATTTTCTAACACAAACGTAAATGTTGCATCCGCAGAAAGTAAATTTGAATCAGCACGGCATAACGCGTCTACGGCTTATTTTATAGGCATCAAATTTCTAGAAACTGTAGATATTATATTCCATCCTGAATCATTCAAAAATGTATCCGCTTCCGCTTTGATATCAATTATTGCCTTTTTTATTGAACTTTTCAAAAGATTAAAACGTTCTAACATAGACATCAGGCTACTCCATCTAGTCTTCGAATCAAGCAATAGCTGCAATTCCTTTCCATGATCTTCCTTCAAGTATTTTTGCAACACTTCATTTTTTAAAGGGGAACGTCGAAACATTCGAACAATTACCCGAACTTTCATGATTACATTTCGCAACGTAAACTTTTCAGTAATTTCTACATCACATTCAGTTCTCGTCCCCACTTGCATTCCTTCATCATCACTTAAGTCTTCTTCATCAGAGTCCAGATCTAGGACACTCTCATAATCATCTTTATCTACCTCTTTCTCTGTTTGTTTGTAGATCACATTTACAATTGCAATCTGAATTGCATGAGCAAAACACAAAATTTGTTCACCTGGTAATAATCTACCCACTTTTTGCATCATAGAAGCACCATCAGTTACAATACACGAAATATCGTTCCTTATATTTAACTGAAATGATTCTAACTTGTCCTCTAACAATTTTACACAATTTTCAGACGCAAATCGACCGTTAATTCGAGAAAGACCCAAATTCCAGATATTTTTCGACCCATGAACGTTAACATTCATATAACGTCTATTTCGAGAAGACGTCCACTCGTCCAATAATGTGCATGGTAGTTGTACATCACCCAATATCTTTAAAACTTGCTTGCATTGCATGCATTTCGCCACCTAATTTGTTTTCCCTCGTAGAAAATATTTCCACAATGAATTTGATGAGCTTTTTTTTAAAATGTCCGTAAAAGTTTCTTCAGATTTATCTACCATACTTGGGTTGGGATTTAAAACAATAACAATGTAAGTCTACAAAACTTTTAAAACATAAAATTATTATAATGACTTACTTTGTCTGCTCTGCATACAATTTAACTTCTTAATGTTAATATTTCATTAAAAAAAATTTTTTTTAATGCATTTGCAGTAGTCTAAGCCTACTATAGTTTAAATTTTTTTAATTTATAACAATGAAAGTACACAATGCTGCCATCTATAGTGAATGTTCTTCTAAATTCAAAATTCTAAAAATTTCAAAAAAAAACTTTTGTTTTGTTTTTATATTATGTATTTATTCCGTTATAAAAATTTTCATTTTTATTACTAAAAACTGTTGTATTATAGTACAGAGGATGACAACTTTGTTGTTGAAAAACGTTTTTAGTAATAAAAGTTAAAACTTTTAGAACGGAAAAAGAAATACATAATATAAAAACAAAACAATTTTTTTTTTGAAATTTTCATAAAAACTGTTTTAAATAACTTCAAAAATAAAATAAGAATTAAATAATCGAAATTCTAAATTCGAAAAATCCGGAATTTACGTTTGTGAGTTCCGGATTTTTAAAAATTCAAAACATGACGGATTTTCGAAATTCCGAAATCCAGATTTGGATTCACTAGAAACAACTATTATAATAATAATAGTTATAATAAATGTAAACAAATTATAATATGTTATAGCAGTTATTATATATAGTACATTTTATATATTATATAATACTTATACTAACAAATAATATTTTATTATGAAAATTTATACTATATTGTAATATTTCTTATGTATATAATATCATAATAGTTATAATAAATATAAACATAACTTTTTTTGATATATTGATCGTCTATCCATTCAAACAGTGCTAGTTCGTTTACAAAGCTTTGAACTTTTGGATAAGGTCCAAAACACTGTTTTTTACCAGTTTTTTTTTCAATTTTATTTCATTTTAAGGATTCATAATTGCGGTACATCTACATAACACTGTGTAGCCAAACCATGATTACCTTAAACTCCAGAAAATCCTTTTGGGGGATGATAGCCCATATATAGTAGAGCATTTAGATATACAAATTTGGAAATCAAAGATTACGTCCAAAAATGATATTTTGATTTTAAATTTTGAAGCTAATATACTTAAACAATTGAAGAACGACAAAGAATTTTGTATTGTTGCAGCATTTATTATTCTTTTTCAAAAGTCATTTTTTAGTGGTGACAATAAAAGAATCATTCTTATGTATATAAAACAATATCTCTGAATAAAAAGATCAAATCGGGAAATAATTCTTTAAAAATACAGTGTTTTTAATTTTGGTTTGAAAAAGACCTTTTTAACTAAAATGAATGCTTGCAGTTGATGTCTACAACACAATTCAGAAGCTTTTTTTCATATTCTGGAAGATTGGGATCTCGTTTGTATCGTTGCCAATGCACATTGAAGTTGTTATGCAATGATTCTGTAGCCGGTGGCAAGACTTGACTTGTGGCGGTCAATAAAATACTTTATATAAAAAAAGACTTAAATGATGGAGGTGTTTGGCAACATTATAAAGGAAGTCTGGAACTCCTTTATCTTGTCTGCAATATTGGGAGAAAGATTTTTTCTAAAGCAAGAGTTCACAACCCTTTTAAAAACATGTGAAAGTTTCAACATAAGACATGACATCGAATGAAGAACTTTCTTCAGCCAAATTTAGAACATCTGAATGCTTTAATAGCTTTTGAAAATTATTTTCAGCAAATCTCCATAAAAAGGCTTGACACAATTTTTTTTAAAGATGATTAACTCCAAGAAGAAAATGTAGCTTAAGTAGATGGATAAAGTCCGATAAGAGTGTTTGATTGTCTAAAAAAATAATTGGTCTGTGAACAACACTGTTGAACTCTATTGCTCTTCTCATAATTGACCCACTCCTTTGAAAGGCAATAAAGTCAGCTTAAACAGAACCAAATGTTCTGGGTTTTCCGCAGATGTGAAGATTTTTTGAATTTGCATCCACCGTGTCACTAATGAGACTCATTACTTTTATGTCACATGAAGCAAGAAAAGAAATTTTCTGCAACTGGAGCAAATTCAAAACGCTTTTCAATTTTTAATAACTCTCTGGTAGATTTTTAGAAACATCAAACAATAACTGGCGCTTCACAGCTGAGTCTTTTGCAACATGCTTTGTGGGAGGAGAAGAAAACTCACTGATTACTTCAGTAACTCCCAAGGATACTTTCAAAAAGCCACCTATGGATTTCTACTTTGATCAATGGTTCGCGAGGAAGCTATATCAGACACATCTTGGCAGGGAACAACAACTCAGGTTGAATCTTTCTTTATAGTGTCTTGAATGTGGTTCGGGGTGAATTGTTCTGCAAGTGTCCTTTTAAGTGACTTAAACTTGTCACGAAATTATTTTTCTACAATCTGATGAGGAGTGGCTTGATTTAGTGATGATGCAAGTTTTTTATGCCACAATTAGATAATCAAGTTTCATTTTTAACATTGAGCATATCTATAGCTGTTAGCCTTTTATCCGCAGTAATTAGTTCTTTTGCCCTGGATGGCTCTAAAAATAAAATATGCCATTAGACACATTATTATTATTATTATTATATATAATGGAATTAATGTTTATGATAGTTTAAAACTGAATTATACCTGGAACAACTGTAAAACTGTTGCCTCCTTCGGCTTGACTGAGACGGACATTGTCTTGAGGAGAAGTAGGTTTGTTTGAGACCATAGTTTCAACCATCTCTGCAGCTACTGCTTCTTTTGAGGATTTCAAATTTTGTCACATTGTTTCTTTTGTTCAATTGTGGGGCTGCGCTAGCCTAATCACAGAAAAACAGTCTAAACATCTTTTTTCAATGTTTCCTTCCCAGTAAGCACAAAGACGTTTAAAAGACGTTTTAAAGATGTCTTTAAGGAGGTCTGAAAGGCGCACTTGTAGACGTCTAGATCATAAGGCTAAAAGACGTCTAAATAAAGACGTCTTTATAAAAACACGTTTTAGACGTATTTTAGACGTTTTTTTCAAGATAAATTTAAGTGACGTAACGTTTTCGCGTAGTATGTGGTATATATTCATTGTATTTATAAAATCATATTTTGTTATAATTTCGTATATACAAAATATACATAGGAACCAGCAATCAAAATAATATTGCTGTAATCACCACAAACGGTTGATGCATCAAGGATGAAAATATTATATAACAATAACAAATATATATAAACACAGGTATTTAAAACATTTATAACTTATCTTTAGTTATAATAAAATTTACCATACATATTGCTAGCTAATTTTTGACGGCATACTTGAACTATTATATGGCTTGTGGGTGTATAAAAACTAAATATACTGATATTTAACTTATATATTATTCTTGCTATTTTCACTTATTATCATGATCAGTCAACTATCTATTAAAAAAGCAAAATAATTATTAATAAAAAAAAGATATATTATTATTAAAGCAATTATTTTAGTGATTCCTGTGACAACAATTTTAGCAATTGTGTAAAAAAGTAATTTAATTTAAAGTAATTTACACTTAAAACTTAAACAAATTATTGAAAATAATAAAAACTATGTTTTTACTTTGAATTTACGACATCTACTTAACGCGTAATGACAAAGCTTTCAAAAATAAGTCATAATGACATATTTATAAACAGGTCTCAGAAAAGACGTCTTTTAGCTTTGATCTAGACGTCTTTTAATGCGTCTTTTAGAATTTTTATTATGCGTCTTTTAAACGTCTTTTTAAACTTTAAAAAGACGCTTTTTAAACGTCATTTTAAAATCGCATTTATTAAAGACGTCTAGAAGATGTCTTAAAAAAAGATATCTTCTAGATGTTTTTTTAACGCTTAAATAGACGCCTTTCAAACGTCATTTTAAAAACGCCTTTATAAAAGACGTCTAGAAGATGTCTTAAAAATTGACGTCTTCTAGACGTCTTTTTATCTTTTAAAAAGACGCCTTTTAAACGTCATTTTAAAAACAATTCATAAAAGACGTCTAAAAGATGTCTTCAAAACGTCTATAAAAGTGCGTCTTTACCTAGACTAGTTTTAGACGTTTATAAGTGTCTAAAATGCGTCTTGTGCTAAAGAGACTATTTACTGGATGAATAAAAATATCAATTTCATGCCAGTCGATATGAACCCTTCTAATGTCTATAAAGCCCGGCCAATCAAAGACTTTTAGATAGTATTTGCTCTAAATGTATGAGGGTGGATTGGAGGCCAAATGTTGACAACAATTGATTGGGCGTATAAATGCTCATTTGAAAAAAATTGATGCAACATTTTTACAATCTTTTCAAAAGGGTATCAAGACAAAATTGAGATTAATAGCCCACAAGGAAATACTATTGGTTTATAACAAATAATTTAGTTAAAATAAAAACTGTATTAAATTAAAAAAAACATTAAAAAATAAATTCCTTTTTTTTCTTTAAAAACACAAGGCTTCAATTTTTGTGTAACTAATTTCTCTTCACTCTTTACCAAGGGTCACTAAGACAAGTTCAGTTCAATAAAAAAAAAAAAAAAAAAAACATAACCCTGTTTGCAGACCATAAACAACTAATTTTAAGAAAAAGGAAGGATATTCAAGAGAAAGTTAGTCGAGTAAGAAAGTTGGCATAAAGACACCGGATAGCGTTGCACTAGGTGTTAGAATGAGCAACTAATGTTCAATATAAAGTTCACTTGATAGAAACCCTTGTTACGTATAAAATTTTACATAATTTACGTAGGTTTTATTTTTTTAGGTTTTATTATGAAAATAAAAAATTATCTCATATAAAAACAGTTAATCGCAAATTCAATTAAATGTATAAATAAAATTGTAAACAAAACTTGACCTTTTAGAAAACTATGTTTCATTTATTTAAGATACTTTAAGATCCATTTCTTATGTTTTGAGTTTTTAAAAATTCGTATTGTTTAGTGTTTCTTTTATATACTATATAAACTTTAGGATACTCCATACATGAAGATTTTTATACCGTAAATCCTATATAATAAGTTTATATGGGATTATTATTATATAGAAAAACTTGTTTTGAACTAAAAAATGTAAAGAATTTAAAAAATTTTAGAAGATTTTAGGAGATTTTCGAAAGACTTTTTAGAATTAATTAAATTTTACATTGAAAATTGATAAAATGAATATAAAAACCAGGATTATTAGGCAGAAATTTTTTTCTGTAAGTTAAATATTATTTAAAGAATTTAATTAAAAATTTGGAAAATTTATGTTGAATGTTTGAAAGAAAACTTCAAGTTCAAAAAACAAGTTTAAAACAGGAGACTGTTGGTGTATTATTGAAATTTGAGTATATTTTAGCAGAGTTTAGGTCTTTAAAGGAGGTTTTTTAAATATTACAATATTTTATGATATAATAAGAGGCGTGGACATCCTGAGATATTATTAATATAAGAAACAAATTTTCAGAAGTCTATAAATAAATAGAGCTATTTAAAACATCATCATTAATCTTAACTAAAGAGAGTTTTTTGTGAATCTTTAAAAACATGTAACACCTTAGTGCTAAAAAAAAACCAATATAAATATATTTATATCTCTAACTTGAAATTATATACGCATATAATTTTTCCTCGTAAAAAAGAAAAATGGCACTCTGTAAAATAGAGTGTATACTAAAATATATGGTTAAAATATAGTGTATACTAAAAAATATGGTTAAAAGCCGTAATTTAAAGTTACGTAATTTCTCCTAATCATAAATACAGACAAAATCACATAAAAATATGTTATTATTTCAAAAGTCTTTAAAGTACCTCTACTTTTAAAAGTCTTAAAAGTCTTTCAAAAGTCAATTTAATGTAAACGGATTTTTTCCGCATCATATAAACCGATTAGCTCTATGTTGACCTAATGATAGAGAGTAGGAATGCTTTTGTGTAAAATGAATAAATTAGTGTCATCAGCAACCATAGTTTTTGTTAAATCCGAGACTTTTTATAGATCATTAATATAAATATTAATGATCTCTCTTATTTGATTTAGAGCTGCTTGAATTACGGTTATTATTTTTTGCCGTCAGCTCAATTATCTAATTTTGCTCGGAGTTTATTTTCTTTTAATGCAAATGTTTGATTAAATAATTTTGCAACAGAAACTTTTCAAAGCGTGAAAAAGTGTTTGGTTTTTGTATTTATAAAAAAATGGATACGAACATATGCTTTTACAATTTTTGTAACTGGAGATTAACGCCTCTGCAAATTTAGATTTGATGTCAGTTTCTAAAATCTTTCATTTCCTAACTAACTTTTTCATGCACACTCCAAAACTGTTGTACTTTGTTTTTGTAAGCAAAATGCAGCAATGACTTTTAATAAATCAGACTTTAACTAAACAATTTCAACTAATCGTAGTAAATATTATTTATCATGTAAAGGCAGTTTAGTTCTTTGAGTGTTTTTTTTTTAAACCTTCTAAGCTGTAAAAAAATAAAAAAAAATAAAACATATACAAAAATCTTTTTATTGTCTCAAAAACACTTTTCCATTTAAAACGCTTGATGACGTGCAGTCCTTTGTCATGCAAAGATCTGTAAATTTTGTATATGTTTTTTTTAGAACTTATATCGATATCGAAATGATATCGAAATGAGTTCTAAAAACAACATATACAAAATTTACACGATATTTTCGATGATATTGAAACAACCCTAGTAGCAAACAATATTGGGGCGATATTGTTTACAATATTGGCGCAATATTGTACACTATATCGGGCCAATGTTGCAATCTGAACATTTTGCCAATATTGGCCGATATTGGGGCTACAATATTGAGCCAATATTGTAAAGTCAATATTGGCCAATAATGGCGATACAATATTGCGCCAATATTGTAAAGTCAATATTGGCCAATAATGGCGATACAATATTGCACCAATACTGTAAAGTCAAAATTGGCCAATATTGGCAAATGGTTTACACCGCAACATTGGCCCGATACACTTTATAATATTGCGCCAATATTTTAAATAATATTGCGCCAATAATGAGGATATTATACTGGCCAATATTGACCTAATATAGTTTACATTATTATACTGATATATATAATATATATATATAACTAAATTAAGGGAATATATTGAGTATTTTCGATTAAATTTTTATTATTTAAAAATAATAAAACATATTGCCTTCTACAAATTTTAAAATAATTAAAATTACTAACAGTTTTCTTGTTTAAGTGGTACTACCCTAGTAGCAAACAATGTTGGCGCAATATTGGAGCGATATTGTTTACAAGATTGGCGCAATATTGTAAACTATATCAGGCCAGTGTTGCAATGTGAATATTTTGCCAAAATTGGCCAATATTGGCACTACAATATTGCGCCAATATTGTAAAGTCAATATTATCCGATATTAGCGATACAATATTGCACCAATACTGTAAAGTCAATATTAACCAATATTTGCAAAATGTTCACATTGCAACATTGGCCCGATATAGTTTATAATATTGCGCTAATATTGTTAAAAATATCGCGCCAATAATGGGGATATTATACTGGCCAATATTGGCCTAATATAGCTTACAATCTTATCCTGATATATATATAATATTTATAACTAAATTAAGGCAATATAATGAGGCTTTTTGATTAAATTTTTATTATTATAAAATAGTAAAAAATATTGCCTTCTACAAATTTGTTATAAATAAAATTTATAACAGTATTCTTATTTAGGTGATACTATAGTACTAGGCTGCATTATTCTTTTGAGTTAAACAGGTTTTAGTCTAGGAGATGACAATGACCATAGAACACGCTTTAAGAAAAAAAACTCGAAATCATTAAATTTATTTGAAGTTATATGAAACAGATACAAATAAAAAAAAAGAAATATAGAGTTTTCCAAAACCAAAATATAACAAAATAAAATCCTCAAGTAGAAAACAATATTGGCGTAATATTAACACGATATTGGGTATATTGGCTAATCTTGGCCAAGATATCCGATATTGCGCCACTATTGTCAAGCAATACTACGCCAATATTGTCTTACCAATATTGGCAAACAATATTGCGCCAATACTATCCATTATCGTTTTACCAATATTATCCCATTATTAATTTACTGATATAGCTCTATAAATTAATAATATTACTAAATTAAATTATTATTAATATTAAATTAATATTAATATTAAATTAATAATGTTACTAATTAATAATATTACTGATATAATTATATAAATTACTGATATAGCCAGCTCCAGCCCAACAAGCGACATTGGTACGGAAGGAGGCGTGAACTTCCTGTTAAATGCTAACCCTCGGTGCTCTATGATAAGACCGTAAGGACTTCTGGGAGCACCTAAATAATACAAAAAAAAAAGATATTGTTATGCCAATATTAGCAAAATATTGTTTGCCAATATTGGTTTTATATTAAGTTTTACATATTGGTATGCATGCGTAACATTAGAGAATACTCATTAGGTCCTTTAGTTTTGTTAAATGTGTTTAAATGTGAATAATGGCATCTTTTTACATAAAAAGGCATCCTTATTTATTAATTTGTTTACAAAAATAAAAAAGAGTTCAAAATAAAAATTTTAATTTATAAAAAGAGAAGAAGTAGGGAAAGTATTTTTAATTCAACATTTACAGAGTGAATCAGGAGGTGTTAGTAATTTATTATGAAACAGTATTTATATATATATATATACATATATATATATATATATATATATATATATATATATATATATATATATATATATATATATATATATATATATATATATATATATATATATATATATATATATATATATATATATATATATATATATATATATATATATATATATATATAAACACATTTAACAAAACTAAAGGACCTAATGAGTATTCTCTAATGTTACGCATGCATACCAATATGTAAAACTTAATATAAAACCAATATTGGCAAACAATATTTTGCTAATATTGGCATAACAATATCTTTTTTTTTTGTATTATTTAGGTGCTCCCAGAAGTCCTTACGGTCTTATCATAGAGCACCGAGGGTTAGCATTTAACAGGAAGTTCACGCCTCCTTCCGTACCAATGTCGCTTGTTGGGCTGGAGCTGGCTATATCAGTAATTTATATAATTATATCAGTAATATTATTAATTAGTAACATTATTAATTTAATATTAATATTAATTTAATATTAATAATAATTTAATTTAGTAATATTATTAATTTATAGAGCTATATCAGTAAATTAATAATGGGATAATATTGGTAAAACGATAATGGATAGTATTGGCGCAATATTGTTTGCCAATATTGGTAAGACAATATTGGCGTAGTATTGCTTGACAATAGTGGCGCAATATCGGATATCTTGGCCAAGATTAGCCAATATACCCAATATCGTGTTAATATTACGCCAATATTGTTTTCTACTTGAGGATTTTATTATCCTTATATATATATATATATATATATATATATATATATATATATATATATATATATATATATATAATTGATGTAATTATGTGTCAAGCAGGAGTAACTTTTTCGTAAATTAAATTCTTATAACAGTTAGAAACAATAATGACGTATATATTTCTTAAACGAATATATTTAACAAAATAAATAGACTATAAAACTTATATTTTATAGATTAAATCTTCTTAAAGTGTTTTCATTTAAGAGTAAACTTACTGTTTTGATCTTGATACTTAAGTATGGCAATATTTTTCCTTTTCTCTCGTGATGCAACATGTTTTTAATTAATTACAAGCACTTCTTTTCGTAACTCAATTCATTATGTTATATAAAAGATTTTTATTACTCTTACCACTTCTTCTCCTGATACTATCTGTTTCAAAATAAACTACCAACACTTCTCCTGATTCACTCTGCAAATGTTGAATTAAAAATACTTTTCCTACTTCTTCTCTTTTCATAAATTAAAATTTTTATTTTGAACTCTTATTTGTTTTTGTAAAAAAAATAATAACATAATGATGCCTGTTTATGCAAAAAAATGCTATTATTTACATTTAAACACATTTAACAAAACTAAAGGGCATTATCAATAATCCCTAATGTTACGCATGCGTATCAGTATGTAAAATTTAAAATAAAGCCAATATTGGGAAACAATATTTCGCCAATATTGGCATAACAATACCAGTAAATCGAGAATGGATTATATTGGCGAAATATTGTTTTCCAATATTGGTAAAATAAAATTGGCCTAATATTGCTTGACGATATTGGCACAATATCAGATATCTTGGCCAAGATTAGCCAAGATACCCAATATCGTGCCAATTTTACGCCAATATTGTTTGATACTTGAGAATGAACACTTTAAGAACTTAAATAGTATTAGAAGTTTTTTGTAATTTTTTTAAATATTTTTTTCATTTTAAAAACTTTTATGAGTAATTAATAAGCAATTCTCTATCAGTGTCTTCATCAGTTTCCAATTCTGCTTCAATATCTGATTCAATTTGTTTGTGGCTCACAATTTTGTTACAATAATTTTTAACATATATCAAATTAAAAAAAACAAAAAAAAAAAACAATATCAATTCAATAATTCTGACAGATTTGATGCGGAAACATAGTTGTGGTACCCAGTTACATCCACCTACAGACATCCATAGTTTTTATTGCAATATCTTTACTATCTAAGCTAAATTCTTTTATCTTTTCTATAATAAAAAATGTTCATACGTTTTAGAAAAACAAGTTACATATTGTTTAAGAAAGGTGAAATTGCTGTCTTCACAATGCCAATTTTACTTTTCTTAAGCAATAGATGAAGTCGTGGTGAACATTCAAATTATAGTATCTTTTATCTCTACTGCTACACCATTTGTCAACTGTTCTATTGCCACACCATTCGTCAACAATTCTCAGATATTTTTTTATTCAACTAAATTAAATAACTTAGCTTTGAATTAGCTAATGTAAACATACTAATTTAAATACACTTTAACTATTTGATAAATTAACTTGATACATTTTTTTTTTTTTTTGTTTTCAACAATAAGTTTTTCAAAATAATCAAGTTCTTTGCCAAATATAAAGCCATATTTAGTTAATATTTAAAAAAAATATCTAAAGAGCTTTCAATTTCAAAATAACAGTTTAGAATTGTTGTAAAAGCATCGTAGAAAAAAAAAATTAGTTATTTTACCAATAAAAAAATGAAATATTTCAAAAACTTTGTTGGAGTTTCGTTGACGTTTTTCAATTTTTCTCGAACTCCAAAATTCTGAAAAACCGATAAAAAACCCTACAAGACGGAGCAGAATGGATCCTTTGTTTACTACTAGTTAAATAACTTTTGAACTTAATAACTAAATAACTTTTTAACCATTTTAAAGAAATGCCTGTTATACCAAAATATTTTATTATTTTATTAAGAAAGTATCAGCAGTTGTATCAAACACATTTCAGTCAATAAATATTCCTAATTTGAATGTAAAATTTTTAAATAAGTCTGATACTATTCTTTTAAGCTGAATAATAACATGCTCTGTTGAATCGTATTTTTTGAACCCATTTTGCATGTTTTACAATAATTTGTTTGCCTAAAGGTATTTGTGTGTACTAATGTAGCAAATTCTTTCTAAAATTTTAGAAAAAACAGAGGGGATGGAAAATCGACGATAGTTTTCTACATTTTTTTAGTTTTACCAGTAATTTTATTTACTAGCTAGCAAGTGCGTTTTGAGTTTAATTTGTTTTTTTTTAGTAAATTTGTAGTAAGTAAATTTGTAGGGTCGAGTGGGCAAAACAAGGAAAGTGGAAGAAGTGGGAAAGCATAAAATTTCTAATTAGAAGCGGTGCTTAAGTACTGTTGGTTAATGTAAACAACAAAATTTCTTTCCCTCTCACTAGCACAATTTTCTTTGTTTCCCTGCATAGGCTTGAAACCTTAAATTTGAAATGTACCTTAAAAAGGTGTTTACATTGGATTGAAGTAAAACAGAGAAAAAAATGTTTATCCCCCGAGGAATTGATGCTTTTTTGGGTTTTATAGTTTTTAGTACTTTGGTCATTTATAAATTTGTTAAGCAACTTGACTCAAAGAATAGATTGTGCTGAGTAAACTATTTAATAGTCAAAACATCAACAATACCGTATGAACAAGCAAAGACACCACCCACGCGCAATATGGTACTATACTTTGATATATTTTTGGTGTTGATTGAATCAGCCACTCTGAAAACTACCAGAGAGTTTGGAAAATCTTACTACCAGCCGGCCTCAGAACCATAAAATTGAGATTTAGAGCTGTACTCTCATTACGAGATAACAGAATGAGTTACCTAGTTGTG
This sequence comes from Hydra vulgaris, assembly GCF_022113875.1. Lineage (NCBI taxonomy): Eukaryota > Metazoa > Cnidaria > Hydrozoa > Anthoathecata > Hydridae > Hydra > Hydra vulgaris. The sequence continues at coordinate 45,695,453 of NC_061165.1, forward strand.
AAAATAGAGACACAAGCAAAACCCATGCATTAAGTTTATAAGGTCCAGCATTCAACAGCCCAAACTGGAAACAATATATTAAAGATATATCTTCGCCAACCTTTTATATGAATAAACATAAAAAGCAACACTTTAATGTTCCTGCTAGCAACCAGTAGTTTTTTTTTTAAGTTTAGAAAGAACACCGAAAAGTATAAAAGCAAAATTTTTTTACTATTTAAAGATTCAAGTTACTATAACAATATATTTTTTATTAACTATAAGGTCAAGTAAGTCTTACATTTTTATTTTCATTCAACATATTTAGATTCACTAAACTTAAATTGGACCTATAAGCAGAAGCTTGGAGAACTTTATTTCATTCGAATAAACCTAAATAACTTCTATTTAAAAACTATCAAATAATCTAGTATAATTAAAGTTATTTAGCAAAAGGAACATCACCACGACATAAAGTCATTAAGGAGCAACACCACGGAATAAAATTTCACTAAGTTTTTCATTTTAATTCTTATAAGTTGTAAAAATGTTTAGGTTTTAAAACTTATAGTTACCGAGCTACTATAATTTTTAATGTCTGATTTATTTTTATCCAACTAATTATTTACATTTGCTTTGGAGCTGCTTTCTATTTTAGTGAATTTATAATTTTAAACTTTTTTATAAACAAACTCTTTTTACAGTTGTCAAATAGACATTTTCCACACAAGTTCTAAATCATATCACAAAAAATAGTCTTAATTATAGATAAAGTAAAAAATATTTACCTCAAGCAACAATGAAAAACTGTTCTTACTATAGTTATAACATTAATTTAAAACAAACAAATGTAAATATAGATAACAAAACTTCGTAATATAATAACAATAAAAAGTTATCGTATTTTATAGTTATCTTTTTATAACTCTTTCTATATTAGCACTAACAATATCAATAATCAACTTTAAAGTATTTTTTGTGTTAGTTCAACATTAAACAAAAATGAGAGGATCCTATTACAATAAACTGTTTGAAAGTTTTAAATATTTCTTCAACGTTGAAAATGTATTATTTGAAAATCAGTATACTTTAATGTTAAATTACGCATTTTATTTGAAGCACGTTGAGTTTAAGGTTGCAATGCCATATCTATCCGACTTTTATGATGTTTTTAAATGTTATGTTTTCTGGTACTTACATTTACAAAAAAAATTAATCAGCATTATAAACTACATTTTATAATACTTAATATGTTATATATTTTATATATTAAAAAGTTTTTCTTGTTCTAATACTAAAATCGTTTTTTTCATATAGTAAAATTATTTAAAAAAGTCATTTTTCTTATTTTTATTTTACTTTTTAGTTCCTGATATTCGGATCAAATTATGTTAGACTTGATGACATTTGCATTTTTCAAGGTAAATTTTTATGAAATTTTGTTTTATGAAATTTTATTTGAGTTTCTAATCATAGTGCATAGATTCAAAATATTCACTTTTAAGCCTAATGGTTCTTCAAAGAACCTTTAAGGATTCTTTGCATTGACGCAGATGGAGCACCCGTAGGGTTCCTCAAAGAACCCTTCTTGAATATTTTTTGTTCTTAAATATTTAACACTCTATAAATAAACTTTCGTACATATTTTAATTGTATTTATTATGTAATTTATTTTATGCACGCAAAAAACTTTTATACTTATTTAAAAGAGGATTTTATAATCTATTTAAATTTAATTTAATTAAATTAAAAATATTATTTAAATATTGAAAATAAAATGGTCAAAGTAAACAACTACAATAAAATGATGGAAATTTTTTTTCAAAAAAAATCTAGTAAAAGGTAAAGCGTTTGTTGCTAAGCAGTTTATGGAATGGCATTTACCCAGATTAACTGCTTACGATAAAATTGTAAAATTAGAGAATTGATCTCTAAAAAGAAAAGTTGTAAGTGGTCGATTCGCTAAGGTAGCTACTAAAGAAAATATTTCAAAGATTACTGCATTTTTTTAAAATAAGTCAGGTTCTCAAAAGAAAGTAGCTCAAGTTTTTAACTGTAGTCAAACTCGAATTTCCCAATTATTAAAAACAATGAAAAACATTTGAACTTTCAAAAATACAAATCGTCAGGATCGTAGCCATCAGCAGAAAAAAGCTATGCGCCCTAAATGTCGTATATTGTACAAAAATTATAAAAAATTAGATTTTGTTGTGGATAATGAAAGACATTTTACCTCAAACAATAGCACTTTAGGTGGTAATGATCAACCAGTACACTTATAAAGAGATATTAGAAAAACCTGACTTTACTTCCGCTAGTTTTAGAATATTATAAAAAAAGACAATGAGACACTTATAAAGAGGTATTAGAAAAACCCTAACTTTACTTCCGCTAGTTTTAGAATATTATAAAAAAAGACAATGAGACACTTATAAAGAGGTATTAGAAAAACCCTAACTTTACTTCCGCTAGTTTTAGAATATTATAAAAAAAGACAAGGAGTTTATTTTCTGGCCTGATCTAGCTTGATCACTAAACGCAAAGTCAGTCATCGACTTTTTAAAATTAAAAAAAAAACAAAGTTGTGTCTAAAGATATAAACCCAGGTAACGTTACAGAAGCAAGACCAATCGAAAACTTTTGGGATGATTCAAAACGGCTAGTGTACAAGAATTGATAAGCTGAGAATTTGGAATAGCTTGAGACAAGAACTAGATTGATATTCAAAGATGAAGAAAGAATTTTTCCTTTCTCAAAATGAAACTTTATAATATTGCTAAATATAGTATTTAAAATAACTACTCTAACATATTTATAAATTACATACACTAACATATTACCCGAATAATATTATACTTCTATGTTCTTAAAATATTAGTTTTTAAATTTTGTCTAAAATTTTATTTATGATGTGTTATATAATATGTAATTATTTGGTAACTTTTTAATATTTAATTATTCTTCTTTAAGATATTTGAGTTAGTTGCTTTACGCCAAACTAAAATGTAAACGCGACTTTGTTTTTTAAAAATTCAATTTATACTGCAATAAATGGCAATAAAGAAAAGAAAAAATATTTTTAAACAAAATAAAAAAAATATTACATTTTCGAACAATTAACAAAAATTTTATTTAAAAATCCAAAATGTCTATATATAAATATATATATATATATATATATATATATATATATATATATATATATATATATATATATATATATATATATATATATATATATATATATATATATATAAATATATATATATATATATATATATATATATATATATATTTATATATATATATATATATATATATATATATATATATATATATATATATATATATATATATATATATATATATATATATATATATATATATATATATAAGGATTCTATTTCTTGAATTTTTCTAGAAAATATCAAATAATGGTTTAGACCTAAATGAAAACCGTCTCATTGCGCTGGCGCGCAAAAAAACATGTTAAAGCAATAAGAAAAATTGTATCATTATGATTATTTAAAAACTTACAAGACGTTTATATGTCCTTTGCAAACATTTTCTATATGTATTAACTCCAAAACATCTTTTACATGCCGACTTAATCATTTAAACCAATCTTTGTTTGCTTCTCCCTAAACTACACAAACACAACAAAAGTAATTATCAGTGTTAATTTTTAGAATAAAACCACTAGATGAAGTTGGGTGATCACAATCAGCTGAAAAATAAGTCTTCTTTGTTTTTGTTTTGACTGATTTATTTGTTTTTATTTTTACTTCTGTTTAACACTAACCATTAGAGCCTTTTTAGCAAGAGGTTCTTTTATAAACTTAACATTATCTGGTAACATCGTACGAGTAATGTGGCATTTTGAGTGAGTAGGTTTGCTATATTTCCGGAGAAGGTACCATAGTCCTTAAAACAGATAAATTTGGATCTCGCAGATGAATTTTTTTAAATTAATTATCTCTTTTTTTTTTGTATTTGAAGTCTTTAACTGTATTAGTTAGGGAATGCAAACCGCAGTAGTAAAACGCATTAAAAATCAATCCTCTTTTAGTTAGTATGTTGGGCCACAATTTGTTAACAACAACGTGAAAGTTGCAATGTTTTCTTAAAAATAGTGTAAAAGTTTCAACGAGGCATATAAATGTTATCATTTTCAGCTAAGCAATTAGACAAGCCCTATGACCACATGTGTTTAGCTACTTTATTAACATGCGCGTTAAGTGGTTGAAGGCGATGTGTACTATAAGGTGGAATCCATATTATTTCAATATACATTTATATTGATAATTAAATTGCTTTAAAAATAAATCATCTAAAAAAAACAATACTTTTTTGCTATCCACTTTTTTAAGAAACTCATTAAAATGATGTAAAAAATGTCAGTAGACATATCTTAATCAATATATCCGCTTCTACTCAATGTACTTTTGTCCCGATGGGATATTTAGATCCATCTAGAATCTTTGTTTTTTTTAAATACGAAAAAACGGTGGTCAACTGTGCCCTGCTGCATTGACAGTGGCCAGGTATGTTGTTAGTGTGCCACATTCTCCAATAGTTAACTTTTGGTACCTCTCATGAGCCTTTTACACAAAACCACTTGGTAAAGATGAAAGGCCGCTTTCATCACAAATATATATCAAATTTTACATACTTATTGTTTACTATATATGCATTTTTGGCTATACATTATAATAAGCCTAAATTTTTATTTGCTTTACATGAGGCAATGATGAATTGGGTTTTTACTTTACAGTCATTGGTAATTTGAATTTCCAAGTCACGCTCAGAGGTGGTTGCTTCTAATGTAGATTGAGTCGTTGTAGAACGAGGACATGTTTCCTCCATTGAGTACTTAAAAGAAATTAATATTTTTGGCCAAAGTACATGACCTTGCATTTCTTTGCATATAGCTCCATGAGCCAAAACTTAGTCAAATGAACAATTTGGTCAATATTTGATTGGAGTTAAAGTTGAGCAGCAAGTGAGTTGACAATGCTCAAAATTTTTGTGTCATCAGTGTAGATCTTACAAATTATTACATTATGCTTATTACATTATGCAAATCATTCATAAAATGACAAATAAAATTGGACGCAAGACTGATCCTTGATGAACTCCACTTGTCACAGGTAACCAAAATAAATGAGTGTCACCAAGGATGACTTGTTCAGACCTGTTAAAAGAGAAGTTTTCATTCAATAGATAAAATTACCTTTTATTCCGTACATTTTTAGTTTGTAAAGCTAATAATGGCGTGGCGCTCTGGCAAATGCATTGGCAAAATCCAAGAGTATGACGTCAACTGGTAGTTTTCTGGCCAAATTTTTAGTTCGGAAATCCATTGTTTCAAGGAGATTTGTAATGCATGCTTTTTTCTCTAAAAAGCCATGTTGACTATTTGATAAAAGAGTGTTTGATTTAAGATGCTGCATGATTGCCTTCATAACTAGTTTCTCCATTATTTTACATGGAATCGAGGTAAGAGATATTTGTCTGTAGTTTGATGGGTCGATTCTGGAGCCCTTCTTAAATAAAGGTGTTAAATTTGCTTTGAACCATGAGTTTGGAATTCCACCATTGTCAAATGACTTTTGAATGATGAGAGTAAGTGGAGTAGACATTGAGGTAGAACAAAAGCATAAAACGTGAGAACTGACATTGTCTTCACCAAGTGATTTAGATACATCTAGTGATGAGAGTTCCATTAGAGTGGCCTGAATGTCAAAAGTTATGTTGTTGAGGATTGTGTTAGTTCTATGATCAAAATGGGGAAGATTGCTATTGGATGGCTTTTTGCTAAAAAGTGCTTGAAACTGATTGTTAAGCGAGTTAACTATTTTAATTTTGCCAGAAGTAATGATTTCAATGAAACTGGTGATTCGCATATTCGCATAGGTGAGACCTGATTTATTACAGAACGTTTACTATTTATATATGAAAATTGTCTTTTAGGGCTGCGCTTATCATTTGCAAGAGCAAATTCGAAAGATTTCAGAGAAAAAGAGCATAGTTTTTTGTCTCTATATTCCTTAACCAGGGGTGCGATTTTCCATTTTGAACTGAAGTAACAAGCCCACAGCGATTTTTTAAGACGAAACAGGAATAAAAGTTCTTTTATCATCCATGGTTGTTTATTTAGGGATGGTTTGTTCAGCATGCGAGGGCTGAATTGAAGATAGCATTCATTGTATTTGTTTAGCCAAACTTGGTAAGATTGTTCTACGTTTAAATCTTTAAAAATTGATGCCCAGTCAACCTTATTAAATTCTTTGTTGATTTTTTTGTAGTTTCCGAGGTTGTAAATAATTTTAGAGCTGTTGAAATGCGATAAATTTTCAGTGGAAGCCAGTGTGTATTGCCAGGTGATAGAGCAATGATATTGGTCAGACAAACCGAGTGGAGGACCAATGTTGACTTCGTTAGCACGATATGGAAAGTCACATATTATGAGATCAAGAGTGTTTGTCATAGGACGATTAGCAGACAAATGAAGAACTGAGATCGATTTTACAAGAGGAGAAGACTGAATTGGAAGTCCAAGTAATCTCTGGGAAATTGATATCACCAGCAATGATCATACCATTGTATTTTTTGGTCAATACTGATGTTTCAGCATAAAAACTAGCACTTGAAATTTCTGAGAAGACTTCGATACCAAAAGATGGAGGTCTATAAATGCAACCTAAAAGCAGAGTTTCATTGAGAAACTTTAGTTCAACCCATAATTGTTCTGAATAGTATCAAATAAAATTTTTGTGGAATAGGAATTCCTGTAGTTGGTTTGAGATGATTTTATTGTTTGTGTATATAGCTACACCTCCTCCGATTCGGTTTAGACGGTCTAAACAATAGAGATTGTAGTTTAGAAGAGAGGGAGTTGATTGATCGTTGAACCATGTCTCAGTTATAAAAATAATGTCAAAGGAGTTGTTTTCTGTAAATAAGAAGAGTTCGATGAGTTTTATTGGATTGAGGTTGATTGCATTAGGTTAAAAGCACAAAAGATTAGATAATTTAATGGAAGAGCTGGCTTTGTTTAAAAATGTTGAACTAGTAAGATGCTGAGAGTGATTGAATAGCCTCACCTGCTGATTTCCATTTGAGCTATGGGTTCCTCTCTCTTCCATTGATGTTAACTGTTTTGGAGGTGTCAATGCATTTGACTTTTTCGCTGCAAATGACAAATCGAAAGGGTTTGTTAAGTAAATCTTTTGCCAAAAGTTCTGCATTTTTGGCAAATGTCTTTTGGTCGAGAGGTGTCTGGACGAATATGGGAAGATTTTAATTTATCTATTGAGGCAAGTCGCATTGGATTAGATAAGAGGTAATTGAGGGGCTCCTTGGGGTCAAACTCAATGAAAATCATTTCATTCAGTTGCTATTGTAGGTAAACTGGTGGTATTGTTAAACTTTATTAAGAAATGCTCAACAACTTTAAAAGCAACATTATAATTAAGATTTTTGAGCATACTTTGAACTGAATTTAGCCCCTGATTAATGTCAGAGAATTTTGGAAGACCGACAACTATAACTCTTTTAGATTTATTTTCTACAAATTTGACATTTTCATTGACTGCTGTGATAATTGCTGTATTGGCTTATGAACCATACTTGACTGCGTTTGTCCAGTTAAGAGTTGTGTTCAAACTCGAAGAAGCTAACTTTGGTTGTTTAGAGTGATATGCTTTTAGAGTAATGTTTTCGTTTTCAAGAGCAGATACGCGGGTGAGAAGTATGCTGAATGTGGCTATTAGTTTTGATATCGTAGCAAAACTAATAGCCACATTCATTTTTTTTTTTTTTCAATGCAACGAGTTCTTCGTGAACAGACGTGTTTTTACAGCAAAAGAATTTTCTTTAAAAAATAAAAATAATAATAATAAAAGTATATTAATTTTAGTTTTTAGTACTTAATTATCTTTATAACCGGAATTATTCTTCAAATTTATCGAACTATCTTCAAAAATTTTGCAACACAAAATTAAAAAATTGAGAAATTTACTGTTTCACAAATCAAGGAGCTGTTAGAGTTGCATGAAAGTACACTGTTGAAAATATTTAATGATAAGTTTGAAAAAATAGAAAACAAGCTCATTAGTATGCAGGTAGAAAATACAATTTTAAAAATTGAAATCAGCGAAATAAGGAAGTCTGCTGAGTTCATAAATGAAAAATACGAAAAAATTTTAAACGAAGTGAATGGTTCTAAAAAGAAAGCATCAACATCGAATTTAAACAAAACTAGCATAGAACTTGAACACAGCGATAGTATAATTAAAGACAAACTAGCGAAATTGAAGGACCGCAGTCGGCAAAACAACTTAACATTCAATGGGATCCAAGAAAGTGAAAATGAAACTTGGGAAGAAAGTGAAAAAAAAATATACGAACTATTAAATTCAAGACTTGGTATTAATAAAAAAATAATAATTGAAAGAGCACATAGAACTGGAAAACTTGATTATGGTGGAAAAATGAAAAACAGAACTATAGTTGTCAAATTCTTAAACTATAAAGATAAACAAATGATAATAGAAAATTACTCGAAGTTAAAACTCTGGACAGAACGCCTATACATTAATGAAGATTACTGCAAAAGAACAACGGAATTAAGAAAGAAATTGTTTATTGAAGCGAAAGAACTTAGAACAAAAGGTAAATATGCAAAAGTGGTTTATAATAAACGATGCTTAAAAATAGGAGTTCCTTTGTTTTCGCTAGGCACAAAAAGTATACTAAACTATTAAAATAAATTCAGTTTTACTAGATAATTTTAAATTAACCTTTAATTTTCTTCAAACAAATAAATACCTTATTGATGAGAGATCTGATCCAAAACCAAATTATTTTAGCGAAGCAGGTGCTTTACAAAATAATTGTTGTTATTTTTACGCACAAAAAATAAAGGACTTCCTAGAGCGTGACCATTTGAATGCCTTGGATATAAATATAAGAAGCTTAAAAAAAAATTTTGAAATCTTTTGCTTATGTATGAAAGATACTCTAAACGTTTTTAATATAATTTGTACAACCGAAACGTGGTGCGATTCTGACGAAGTGAATTATGACTGTAATATCCATTTACCTGGTTTTAAAATAATATCATTAGCGCGTAAAGCAAATAACCGAGGCAGCGTTGTGCTTATTTACATAAAGGAAAGTTTTCAATTTTTTACAAGGGTCAACCTGAGTATTTCTGATGACGATAAAGAGATTTTAACAATTGAAATTTTAACCCAAAAAAATAAAAACATACTTTTAAGTTGTTGTTATCGCCCACCTTCTGGAAAAATTGAATGCTCCAACACATATTTAAATACTAATATTATGAAAAAAGCTGACCACGAAAATAAATTAATCTATATAGTTAGTGATTATAATTTAAATTGTTTTGATTATGATGTCAAGCAAAGCACACACAAGTTTTATAACGAATTATTCAAAAATGGAGCGTTTCCTTTAATAGATAGACCAACCAGAAATACCGAAAAAACGGCTTCAATAATCAATAATATTGTAACTAACGATGTTTTTAATGAATCTTTAAAAAAGGTATTATTAAAACTGACATTTCCGATCATTTCCCCATTTTTTCTCTATAAATATAAAACCAAAAGTACTACCGAATGAAAAAACAACCTTTATAAAACGTATCTATAACGAAGCTAATTTATTATCGTTTCATGAACAACTGTCATTGCTTCATTGGAAAGATATAAACACTTCATCTGACGTAAACTTTGCTTACAACCAATTTTTTAAATCTTTCTATGAGGTATATGATGTAAATTTTACGAAACGCGAAATAAACTTAAAAACCAAAAGTGTAAAATCACCATGGATTACAAACACCCTTAGAAAATCATCAAAAGTCAAACAAAAGTTATACATTAAATACCTTAAAAAAAAAACGATAGAAAGTAAAACCAACTACAAAAAATATGCGAGAGAATTTGAAAAAGTTAGAAAAAATCTTAAAAAAAAATACTATTCCGATTTACTTATGCGATACGAATGTGATTCAAAACGCACATGGCAAATTTTAAGAGAAATTCCCGGTAAAACAAAAATTAAATCATGCGCTCTGAAAAATGGAATTAAAATTAATGGTGATATCTCTTATGATCCACGTGAAATAGCAATCGAACTAAACAAATTTTTTGTCATGATCGGACCTAATTTAGCAAGAAATATACCAAATATAAAGAAAACAAGTGATATCTCATCTATTGCATTAGCTAATCTTGATTTTTCGGAATTATCGTTTGAAGAATTTGAAACAGCTTTTAGTGCTCTAAAACCAAATAAAGCAAGTGGCTTCGATGATATAAATAGCAATGTAATAAAAAATTCATACAAGACTATAAAAGACGTGCTTTTTAAAATTTTTTCACTTTCAATCAGACAATGAATTTTTCCTGATCAATATAAAATTGCAAAAATCACACCGATCTTCAAAGGAGGAGACTTAACAAATATCAATAACTATCGCCCTATCTCTGTTCTTCCAGTATTTTCTAAAGTCTTAGAAAGAATTATTTATAACAAAATTTACACTCATTTAACTAACAACAATTTATTATTTAACCACCAGTATGGATTCAAAAAAAACAACTCTACAGAGCACGCGATTCTCCAGCTAACACGTAGTATCACAGAATCTTTCGAGAAATCCAAATAAACTTTAGGCATCTTCATCGACCTATCGAAAGCCTTTGATACAATAGATCATAAAATTCTTTTTAAAAATTCAAAAATTACGGAATAACTGGAAATGTTTTAAAATAGATAAAAAGTTAATTAAGTAATCGCAAACAATTTGTAACCATTGACGCTTCTTCTCCAATAAGTTTGTTAGAAATTACTTGTGGTGTTCCTCAAGGATCTATTCTCGAACCAATTATTTTTCTTATATATATCAACGATCTCTAAAAAGTATCCAGATTAAAAACAATCATGTTTGCAGACGATGCAAACTTATTCTTATCTCATACTAACATCACTACTCTGTTTCAACTTATGAATGTAGAATTAAACAAGATTTCTTACTAGTTTAAATTAAATAAATTGTCGCTTAATATTCAAAAAACAAAGTGGACTCTCGTTCACCCACCCTCTAAGAAAAAACTACTGCCTTATGAAATGCCATCCCTTTTTATTGATAACATAGAAATAATTAGAGTAAACGTGACACAATTCTTAGATGTTTATATTGATGATAATCTTTCGTGGAAAAATCATATTGAAAATTTATATAACAAAACTTCAAAAAGTTTAGGAATTTTATATAAAGCAAGAAACTTTTTAAATAAAAAAATTTTAACTCAATTATATTTCTTTTTTATTCATAGCCATATAAATTATGCAAACATTGCATGGGCTTGCACCAATAAAAGCAAACTTGAACCTCTTTATCGTCATCAGAAACATGCAGCACGTTTGATACATTTTAGTGAACGTCTTACTCATGCAAAACCTCTATTAAAAAAAATGAACGCTTATAATGTATATCAACTTAATGTTTATAATACTCTTTGTTTTATGTTCAAATGTAAAACTAATTCTTCACCAGTTTCTTTCCATGATTTGTATATGTTAAAAGATAAAAATAAATACTTTTTACGCAATAACAATTTTATTAAGCAGCCATTTTTTCAAACTAACTTGAGCAAATTCTGCATTACTTCTCGCGGATCATTCTTATGGAACAAAATTGTCTTAAAAAACTTTTCTCAAGAATTTATCCAACAATGTTACTACAACTCTTTTAAACAAAAGTTAAAAGAATGAATTTTTACAATTGACGATCTATCAATTTACTTTCAATAATTTTTAATAGTTTTCACATTTTACCTCCACTTATCAAAGAACTATTATTATTTTATAATTTATATATTTACCAAGAATATGTATCAATATATACGACAATTTATATGTTTATTAACTTATATAGTATTTATATAACTGATCTTTATATTTATAACGGGTTTTCTGAATATTTTTAATTTGTTTGTATAACGTTCATTTTAGCAGTTCTCGACGACAAGACCTTAGGGTGTTCTACGAGTCCCCGCGTTCTTTTATTTCTTATTTACGATTTTTCTTTTTTGTAATTTTCTTGTAACTTCTATATTTCATTTTTTAATTTGTATATTTATAACGGAATGTTGTTTAAAATGTAATAAAGAACAAAAATAAAAAATTAAAAAAATATAATATATATATATATATATATATATATATATATATATATATATATATATATATATATATATATATATATATATATATATATGTATATATATATATATATATATATATATATATATATATATATATATATATATATATATATATATATATATATATACATATATATATTATATATATATATATATATATATATATATATATATGTATATATATATATATATATTTTTTTTTTTTTTTTTTTTTTTAACATCTTCACTTCCAACAAGGCTGCCAGTAACCACTATAAGAGTTGGAAGTTACTGGAAGAGAAAAGACTAAATCTGTAGAGCAAGATAACGATTGACTGATGACTTAAAAGATTGCAAATTATATGAATCAGGAAAGCAAGATGAAGGAAGCGAGTTCCAAAGAACTGATGTTCGAGGAAAAAAACTAGAAGAATAAGAGTTTTTGAAGCACTTAGGAACAGTCACAGAAAAAGGATGAGACTTAATTGAATGGCGAGTAACACGAGAATGAATTTTAGTAGATGGCACAAGGGACGCTAGCTCTTTAGAGCAGTGCCCATTATAGTATTTGTAGAAAAGAGAAAGAGAAGCAACATTACGACAATGTGACAAAGGTTGAAGGTTGGCTGCAAGAGCAGGTCCAACTATGTTTACAATTCGTTTTTGCACCTTGTCTAAAAGAAAAAGAGCATCATTAGAAGATCCACCCCAGATGTGGCAACAGTATTCCTACAGGGACGGATTTGAGATTTATAGAGATAGAGAATAGAATCTGGAGTAAGAAAGTGTCGAGCTCGATAAAGAGATGCAACCTTAGCATATGCTAATTTTGCAATGGATTTGATATACGGTTTAAAAGAAAGATCAGAAGTAAGAGTTAATCCTAGAAGATGAATGGTAGATGACTCATCTAGTACGTTACCATTCATAAATATAGGAAGATCTAAATTATTACGATAACGATTGGCCGAATAAAATTGAGTTTTATCTGAATTAAATTTCACCAGCCACTGTGAGCCCCAAGCTGTAGCAGAAGTGAGATCCTTTTCAAGCTCAGATACCCCCTCCAAACAATCAGAGAGTGTAGGCTTCTTATCATGGCAAGAGTAAATGGTAGTGTCGTTAGCGAATAATGCCACCTTAGATGTGAGAATATCTGGAAGATCGTTAATGTAAATTAAAAAGAGTATAGGGCCAAGGATTGAACCTTGAGGAACCCCTGAAGTTACAGGATGTGAAGAAGAGTGTTGTCCATCGAGGACAACTTTTATACTACGATTGGAAAGAAAGGACTCAATAATCTTAAAGACGTTACCAGCTACACCATAAGAAGAAAAGTTATGGAGAAGAGCAGCATGCCAAACTTTATCAAAAGCTTTAGAAATGTCAAGTGCGATAGCCTTAACCTCTCCACCTCTATCTAATGCACGGTAAAACTTATCGGTTATTACTGTTAGCACATCAGCTGTAGAACGAGAAGACCGAAATCCATATTGATGATCAGAAAGTAAGTTATTTGATTCAAGATGAGAGATTAGGTGTTTGTTGATTAAAAATTCAAAAACCTTGCTTATGACAGGAAGAAGACTAATGGGACGGTAGTTAGATGAATCAGATCGCTCTCCGGAATTTTTGAAAATAGGGATAACAGATGCTGCTTTCCAGCATGATGGAAAATAAGACTCTGATAAGCACTTGTTAAATAGTTTAGAAAGTATGGATGAAAGCTCCGGAGAACACCTCTGCAAGACTACAACAGGAATGTTGTCAGGACCACAAGCTGTTGAAGAGTCTAAGCAGGAAATTACTTTAGATACAGAAGCTGAAGTGATGCGAATGTCAAGCAAGGGATCAACCTGTTTAACGGCTATGTCAGGTAAAACGCAACTAGTGGAATCAAGAGATGATATTGATGAAAAGTTCTTAGCAAACAATTCAGCTTTGTCTTTAGGTGAGGTGACAAAGTCTGAACCATATAAGAGAGAAAGAATAACAGATTTGCCCTTATTATTGATACTGTTAAAGATTCTCCAGAAGTCTCGAGAGCCTAATTTTTGTGATGAGATAAGAGATTTAATGACCTGGGAATAGCGAGCTTTGGCGTCAGACAAAACCTTTTTACAATGGTTTCTGGCGATAGTGAACAGATGTCTGTTTTCTGGAGAATTGTTTTGCTGATAGATATGGAAGTAACGGTTTCGATTAGAAATTGCTGCAGCGCATTGTGAGGAAAACGAAGGAGAAGAGTGAGGCTTGACCTGGAATCGTCGAGAGGGAATAAAAGATTCCATGCCAGCCTGAATCCATGAAGTTATGTAAGAAGCACATTTGTCAGCAGGAAGACGAAAGATTTCTACCTAAGGGCCATCACGAAGAAAATCACGGAAAGAGTCCCAGTCAGCTTTAAGGTAGTTGTATGTGGTACGATGATAGGGGGATTCAGATGAAGTAGAAGAATTTGATAATAGTTTTAGAGAGATCAAACCGTGATAAGAAGTACCTAAGGGTGAATGTGGAGAATATGAGCACTGACTAGGATCCAAAACAAGACATAAGTCGAGTAGAGAAGGTAAATGATAAGGGTTGTCTGGAAAACGAGTTGGAAAGTTGACTATTTGAGTTAGAGATTGAGAAAGGCAAAAGTTGAGGGCCCTAACGCCAGCAGAGTCACTGACACTAGAGCCAAGCCAATCGGTGTGATGGGCATTAAAGTCACCAACAACGACGATATTGGCCGATGGATAAAGAGAGATGGCTTGGTCAATTTGATCAGAAATAACATCAAGAATAGTGCAATCTTGGGATGAAGGAGAGCGATATAGAACAAAGAGAAAGGCGATAGAGTAAAGTTGTGCTAAACGAAAGCACATAAATGAATAGTCTGCAGATTCAAACCTAGTTTCACAACAAATGGGTGAGTTCTTACGAATGTAGATGCCCAGGCCAAACATGTGATTATTGGAGTCTTTACGAATTAAAGGAAGATAACCATCAACACTAAGATCACAAGATGGGACAGCCGAACTCAAATTAGTCTCACAAAGAGCAAGTAGGTCTGGTGAACTTTGCAAGAGATAAGACTCAACAGAAGAAAAGTTACTTCGAAGACCACGAATATTAGTAAATGATAGGTTTAGAGAAC
>NC_061165.1:45713315-45725815 GCF_022113875.1 Hydra vulgaris
ATAGCAATAATAATAATAATAATAATAATAATAATAATTAATGCTGTTGAGATAAAGCGCCTTGCAAAATTTATGACAGCCGGTATAAATTAATTAATGAACAAATTAGTTCATTCACTAAATAATAAAAACGTTAATAATAAGCTTTCTTGGTTTTTATCTTGTTTGCAATTGCTTCTAAGTCGACCGATTGCAAGTTTAATTTAAAGCTTTTAACTGTAGTAGATTGAACAACTTCGGCTGGTAGACTATTTCATCCATCAACTACTCTATTGCTGAAAAATATTGCCTTTTTAAACAATTTCTGACCAATTCAGGTTTCATTCGATGTTTTGCTCCTCTAATGTTAGCTGCAGGACCTGATGAGCAAATAAAGTTCGTTGTTTGATTTTGTTTAATATCAATGATTTCAATACCTTTAAATATTTTGAATTGCTGGATCAAGACGCACCTTAGCCTTCTAGTCTCCAAAGTAGTCAAACCCAAAGTTTCCAATCTTCTATTGTACTCAAGATGTCTTAGCTCCGGTATAATTTTGGTAGCTTTTTGTTCGACTTTTTCTAGTTTATTAATATTATTTATATAATACAGACTCCATGCTTGATTTGAAAACTCTAAATTTGGTCTAACATATGTACAGTTCAGTGTTTTTATTAGATCTTTGTCCTTGTACTTGAATGTATTGTTTAGTAGTGAGAGCATAGTATTTGCTTTACTAGCTGCATGTTTTACTTGTTTGGTCCATTTTAAATCACTTGATATATAAACACCAATGTCTTTTTCTAGTTTGACTTTTCAATTTCTATTAATGTATTGTTATTATTCATAAAATACAAATATTCGTTATTATTTGAACCAAAGTGCATAATTTCACATTTTTCAAAATTTATTCCTAATTTCCATTTTGTTGACAATTCGTCAAGTTTATTTATATCACTTTGAAACGATTGTGAATCATTTTGAGAAGAAATAGGCGCAATTATCTTAATATCATCAGGATATAAACGGCATTCATTAATAAAACTTTCTGGTAAATCATTTATAAATAGCAGAAAAAGGATAGGACCTAAAACAGACCCTTGTGGTACACCACTAAATACATTAACCCAATCTGTCACACTTTCACCTAAAACCACTCTTTGTTTTCTATTAGCTAAGAAACAGACTATCTACATAAGAAGTTTACCAGAAATACCAAAAGTCAATAACTTGAATAATAACTTTTTATGTGAAACACTATCAAAAGCTTTTTTAAAATCTGTGTACATTACATCTACTGTTGTTCCATTGTGGAACGCACCTGTTAAAATATCAAGTTATTCCAATAGGTTTGTTGTACAGCTCTTGCTTTTCATAAAACCATGTTGTTTTTTTGAAAATAAATTATTTTTTATGAGATGTTGCATAATACAATCATCTATTATTCTTTCTAACACTTTCATGGTATTGAATTTAACGAGACTGGTCTGTAATTAGATGCTTTTAATTTGCTTCCTTTTTTTAAAAAGTGGCATTACATTCGCCTTCTTCCACATATCTGGTAAGAAACCTGTTTCCATCGATTTTTTGAAAATTATATATAATTGGTATGATATTGACGAGCTGCATTCTTTTAAAACATACGATTGAACAAAATCAAAACCGACTGATTTTGACTTATCAAGTGCTTGAAGTGTAGTTTGAACATAATTTTGTATTATTAAAACTGTGTTTAATAATAAATTTGAAGGTATATTATGAAAATCAAAAATACTAAAACAATAATCATTACCATACACAGAATGAAAATATTTATTTAGTTCAGTAGCTATAGCGAATTGATCATTAATAATTTACCCATTATCAAATTCCAGAGCTCGAATTTGAGTTTTCACTGATTCCTTCTCATTGATATATTTATTAAGCAATTTAAGATTTGATTTAAACTTGCTAGCTAAAGTATTTTCTAATTGTTTTATATTGTTCTTAATATCATTCTTTATTCTATTTTTTAACTTATTATACTGAATTTTTGTTGATTCATCTTTCCAGCCATTACGTTTATTAGCAAGCCATATATTGTTTTTAGTTCTTATTTTATGTTTCAACTCAGGAGTAATCAATTTGTTACTGTACCTTCTATTTTGATAATTAATTCTTGGGATAAACAGTTAGTTGCATAATTGTAATGATACAAAAATAAATCATACATTTAATTTTTAGATTTACTTTTAAATCCATTTTAAATATATTCAAAAAAAAAAAAAAAAAGGAATTATTGATATGGTTTATCTTCTTCCTCCGGCTAATTGACATAAAAAGGCCAATTACCAAGGTCCGGAAAAATATTTACAGCTCAATAAAGAGCATCTAGTCTAGTCTAGTTTTGGAAGATCAGAAGTAATTTTATGGATGTTTTATGTCCAATATTAAGATTTAAACAAATAGCGCCTTTATTATCTGCAGTTTTATATACCCTGTAAATATTACTTTGATAAGTTTATTAAGTTTCAAAAACATAATAATACGTTGAGCCAACGTATGTAAAACCATCGCAAACGTCGTAAGCAAAACCAACGTTAATCCAATGTCATTTATTTAATGATGAAATTGATACAGATGGAACTAGAAACAGGTAGCACATTTACATTGGCCCAACGTATGTAAAAACATCGTAATAAGTTAATTATTTTTACGATCTAAACCCAACGTTGATACAACATATATATATATATAAATATAACTCAACATTGATTCAATATATATAAATAAATGTTGATCCAATGTATTTAAAAACATTGCAAAAGCTTGATTTTTTTACGATCTAAACCCAACATTGAATCAATGTGTATAAACCAACGTTGATTTGATGTATCTATATAAATTGGAATAACATTAGATTTTATACAGTGGATCAAAGTTGAGATTTCATCGAGAAAAAGCAGATATACAAATATACATTTATTTAATTTATGAGAATTATTTTTCACTTAATTATTTCAGTTGGTTTTTGAAATATATTTTGCTATTTTATTTTTTTATCTTTATGTAATGAAATATCAAACCACATGTAAAACAAACATGAATAATGACTCTTTAATCAGATGCATCTTTCCTGATATGTCATATGCAATGTTAATTCATCCTATGACCTTTTGCATGACGGAAAAAAATACATACTGAAACTTTTTATTCCCTGTGTTTTTAGTCCTTATTTCAACTTATTGCACATCCTAATATCGGGTACAATCCTATCCGCTTTCTCTATGCTATCTTTTTAACACAACTTCTTCTGTTTTTCTTCTTTCACTCTAACATATCTTCGTTCTTCCTAAACTCACTTTACTCTTGGTCCGTAGAGCGGGTTATGACGCTCCTTGGGGAGCCAAACCTGTCTTTGCGGGCCTTGGTAATGTGGCCTCTATATGGCAATTAGCCGGAGGAGGATAAACCACAATACCATCCTTTGACCTTTTGCACCTTTTAACACTGTGTGCAATTTCTGTTCGCTTCTTATATGCTATCTTTTTAACACAACTTCTTCCGACTTTTACTGTAAAATATCTTCGTTCTTTGCAAACTAACTTACCTCTCGGTCCGTAGAGCGGGTTATGAAGCTCCTTGGGAAACCGAACTTGTCATTGCAGGCCTAGGTAATATGGTCTCTGTATAACAATCAGTTGGAGAAGGATAAACCACAATACCTAAACTTATCATCAAAAATGCGAAAGTATGTACGTATAAATCACATATATACAACTATATACGCGTAGAAATAAATAATAAATTATGTTTACATGTATATGCTTTACATAAAACAAATTAATTCAATTCCGATAACAGTTAAATATAAAGCTGTGCAAACATAAAATATAACGTTGAATCAACTTAAAATACAACGTTTTGGCAACGTAAAGTATAACGTTGAATCACCGTAAAACATTACGCACTGGTGATTTAAAATACAACGTTGAACTAACGTTCGCTTTTGGTTGTTAACGACGTCGCTGTTGTAACCAAAAGTATATAAAAACAACGTTGGCGGTCGATGTTGGGCAAACGCAACGAATAACTTTGTTCTAACGTTTTATCATCGTTAGCTGTTTTTTCCGATGCCTGTACAACGTTCATCCAATGTTAGTGTGATCATGTTTATGTTAATGAAAACCTTAATAGCAATATGATTAAAAAATAGTAAGTAAAACCACATTGCAAAAATATAAAACAAATAAATTTAGTTCCAATAAAGGTTAAATATAACGTTGTGCAAATGTAAATATAACTTCGAATCAACTTAAAATATATTGTTTTGTCTACATAAAAACAATGCTGTGTCAACGTAAAATACTACGTTGAATCAACGTAAAATATCACGCAACGCCGACTTCAAATATAACGTTTGGCTTACGTTATTTTTCTGAATATATTTTAAGATTTATGGCAGTTTTAGTTTATATTTTGTTAGTTTTTTTTTCATCTTTACTTAAAGGCATTACAGATTACAGTGGTATTCGGTCACTATTTTCAAAAGAAAGGTTACACAAGTGTTTTACTATGTAATATCAATATTTTTATTATAATTGCTAAATGCATCAGTTTCATGCAATAAACAAACATATTGATTTGCATTTTAAAGCCGTTTGATTTGGCTTATGCATAGCGTAAATATCTAAACCCTAAAGTATAAAACTCTTCCAAAATGCTAAAGAAAGTGTTAAAAAAGTAAAAAACCTGGCTAAAGAACTATTAACTGGTTAACTATTATTAATTTTTAATAAACTATTGAAAAAAAAAAAAAAAAATTTTGTTAAAAAAGTTTTTATTGGCTCTTGAATCCTTCTTAAATACATTGACTTTCAAAATTAAGTGAAATAATAAATATCAACCATATTTTTTATATTACATCACCTTGAAATAGCCTTTGATTTTTTTTAATACAAAGTTTTTGATGTTTTCTACAAGAAATTTATTCAAAATATTATTCTTAATATACTATTCTAGTCAAATACTTTAATATTTTTACATGCATTATTAAAATTCATAATTACAATAACAACAGCAGGTCAGGATTACAATAGTTAAAATGTTTATAATAAATTATAAGCTATGCTTTTATGCTAGCTAATTTAAAAAATCGAAATATAGTAGCAGTTCTTAAAAGATTACTGTTCATATCAGTTATGCAGCATAACAATCTTTTTTTGTACTCTGAATAATTATTGTTTTGTTTATAGCTTGACCAATTTTTGAAAATGTCTTGATAAGCAGTTTTGACGGTTAAAGGATAAATCCAAAGCAAGCTTTTACAACTAAATTGAAACTTTTCAATGCTTCAATATGTGAAGAATGTTGGTCACAGAGTTTGGATCAGAAGTTGCTGGAGCACATACACATTTTTGAAAAGCTTTCTGCATTCATTTCTCTCGAACTGGTCCCCGTGATACAAGCCCTCGTGAACTGGTCCCCATAATACAGAATTTGGAGAGCAGATGGTCGCTTAACAGCTTCTATCAAAGCAGTTTACCATTGGTGGGACTGCTTCGAATGTTATGACAATTTCTGGCCAAATAGTGATTACCTTTGATGATCAGAATGACATTGCAAATGAACTTTGAACGAGTTACAACCCTGCCACATAACTAAACAGTCTCGAGGCTAAATTTAAATAAGTCCAGTGTTTTCAACTTAAATGGGTTTGAAGACCACTAAATATATTTGTCACTTTCATTTTTCAAGCCAGAACTACTTATTCTATTTACATTATTCAGTGACTAGATTAGCTCAATGTTAAAATGAGTTATTGACAAACCTTGAGAGGCTGTTTTTGAGGCGATGCACAGTGGCCCTGATTAAGTTAAAAACGGCAAAAGTTACCTAACTATTAAATGCATGTATATTAAGCATATACTATTCATCAAATTAGGGGTTTTTGGTGTCAGGGAAGTCATATTAGTAACTTAAAATTATTTTCACAAGCATTTATAATCCGTACAACACACATGTACGCGTTAAAACGCGGGTTTAGGAGCTTTAAAACTTGTAAATACTATTGCTTGTACAAAAATTAGCTTCTTTGACCCAAAATATAACATTGTTTTATTGATGCAAAAACGTGCGCGTACGCATTAAACCTGCAAGAATTTGTTAAATACGCGCAAACGCATTTCAAAACGTTCTATTAGTCTTTAACGCAAATTGAAAAATATACACAACTTATAATGCAAATAAAAAAAAATCAAAATATTAAATTTTTTTTATAGTTTAAATAACTATCAAGTTCAGTACTTCTGGAGGAAAGATTCTCTCTTGATAACTCCTGTGTTTTAAAAACAAAATGCTTGAGGTTTTTGGGTTTCATTTATTTAAGATGTAGTTTATCTAATCTTTCATAATGTTATTTTTCATATTTTTGTTGCGTAGTGCAACCATACGTTTTGGATTTGCCTGTTTAGGTTTTCTTGATCTTCCTAAGAACATAAAGTAATTGGTAAATCAATATCCTTTGAAATGGAGTAACCATGTATTGGAATTTTGTGAACACTTGGAGGCATTATACACCAACCACATATTTAGCCAATAATTTTAGCTGTATCAGTACAGTAAAATTTACATTGATTACTATTGATATAGTACCTAGAGAGTGTCGCAATAAAAATAACAAACATTCTCTTTATAACTTCTATATGAAGCTTTGCTATTTCAAAGAAAATTGCAGAGTTCTAAAATGCTCTTCTCGAAGTATTTCAAAAATTGCTTTTATCAAAGCCTACTTTAGACTGGTTTAAATTGAAACTCAACTTTTATCTGATATTTGATTTAATAAAATTCTTCTTTAAATTTACAGGAAGCTTTTATTTAAGTCTGGTATGAAACTTCTGGATTTATATTTTATAACTTAAATGTAAAATGAACACAAAAGATTTTATTAAACAATTCAAATTTGAAATACCTAGTTTAAGGGGTTTTTACAAGATTTTTTCTAATTAAATATATATTATTAATCTCTTTGAGCATAGAATCAGTTGACTTTGTGAGTTGACTTTGTGACAATTAAAATATTTATTACTTTCCCATCAAACATTGTCCTATCCAAATTAAAACTGACCTAAATAGTTACTACTGTACCAGCAATATTCATATCTTTTGAAAAAGGTTTTAACTGGCTCATTTGAATTTGAAAATGAGTTTTTTTTTCTTTGCACAACTCTTTCCTTTTTTTTATATTGCATGTTTAGAGGTCAGCAAAAGTGGCAGATAGAACATTAGGAATTTTTAAGTCATTATTTTCAACTTTAAACAAAAGGTTAAACTGCTGTGCTAAACAGACTAAATATCTTTTTAAATAGCCAAAGGTTGCAGTAAATACTTCATGGTTTGTTTGGCTATAGTTTAATGGCTTTGTTGCAATAAAATTGAACGTGGAACAACATGGAACTTTTTTTGGATGGCACTTATGTTTAAAATTGTGTATTAAAATTTCAATTTTTAAAAGAAAAACTAAAAAGAAATTGTCTAAAAAAAAGGAAATAATTTGAAAACATCTAAGTTACTTAGTTACTACATCTAAATTACTAAGTTGTATTACTTTAATGAAACATCATAGTTAAACATCTAAGTAACTAAGTTACATTACTTTAATAAAAATAATAATAAAGTTTAGTATGGAGGAAGAAATAAGATTGCTTGCAAAAAAATCATAAATCAAATTTAACTTTTTGAACATATATACATATATCCCTTTAAAACTTCACATTAATAACATCTATGAAATTATTTTAATTTAATTTTAGTCTGGAAAGTAGTTTACTTTAACATTTTAAGTCAGTTTCGGATCTTTTGGTAGTGGCTGGGCACTAATATTGATCTGAAAGTAAAACATAAAAATTTTATATTTATCTTGTACATTGTTCAGACAGTTTATTTAAAGTAGTTGTTTTTAAAGTAATTAGAACCTTGTTAAAAATATATTTTTCGAAATCTATCTTTTTAGTAAGATTTTGTTTTAATATGTATATGTAAAAATTATTTAAGTATAAATGGTTATCTGGCGTAACTGTAAGTGGAAGCCCGCCAGATGTTTTAGCAAGTTGAATAGTTCCGTTAAGGAATAATTTTTTAATGGAACTAACTCGAAATGTAATTTGTCCGGCTGCTCTGGCGTCTTTTGCTGCTAATGATTGAAGGTTTTTCCTAAACTTTATTATTTTTTTTTTGTTCTTTTTATTTATTTAAAATAAGTTTTACAATATAAGAATGAATAAGATTTGTAAAATACATATTGTAAAAGTTACAAACTTTGTTAACGTTAAAATAAGAAGAAATCTTGTCATCAAGAACCGCCTAAACAGATTTTAAATAAAAAACAATCCTCTAATAACTCATATATAAATATTCACACTTAAATAAAAATATAATTTTTTACACATTTAATTCTATAAAAAAATCCAAATATATATACTTACACATACACGCATACCCATATACACATACGCACACACACACACACACACACACACACACACACACACACACACACACACACACACACACACACATACATATATATAAATTACGATAAAAAGATTTCTTAAGAGTATTAATATAAAACAAAGCAAACTTAAAAATATATAAGAAAGTTTTCATTTGAGAAAAGAATTTTTTTTCAACTTTCTTTCAAATAAAAGAAAGCTCCATTCATGAGAAAAATCAAAAAGTTTTAATACTACTTTGTTTCATAAAAATGCTCCTCTAAATGAAATGCAAAACTTACCAAAATTAGTTTTAAAAACTGGTTCAAGAATAAAATTTTCATTACGCAAATTGTATTTATTTTTAACTTTTAAAGAATATAAATTGTTAAAAGAAATTGGAGATGTGCGTGTTTTACATTTAAACTTAAAGCACAATACATTAAAAATATTAAGTTGATATATATTAAGAATATTCATTTCGTTTAAAAGAAGCTTAGCATGATAAAAACGATTTTTAAAATTAATAAGACGTGCAACATGTTTCTGTTGGCGATAAAGTGGTTCTAATTTAGTTTTGCTAACACTACCCCAAGCCGCAGTAGCATAGTTTAGATGGCAATGAATAAAAAAGTGGTATAACTGGACTAAAGTATGTCTATTAAGCAAGTTTCTCATTTTGAATAGTATTCCTATACTTTTGGAAATCTTAGATGATAAGTTTTCAATGTGTTTTTTCCTTGTCGAATTTTCATCAATAAAAACTCCTAAAAAATTTGTAGCCGTTACTCTTTTAATTTGCATGTCATCTATAGAAAGAGCAGGCAATTCACTCGGTAGAAGATAGTTTTTGTAGCATGGATGAAAAAGAGACCATTTTGTTTTTTCAAACAAAACAGTCTTTTTTTTTAAGAGAAAGCTTATTTAATTTAAACCATTCAGAAATTTTAATTAATTCTATGTTCATACTTTAAAATAGTGTCGCTTTGTTGCTATGAGATAAAAAAAAAAGTTCGTGTCCTCAGCAAACATAATTGTCATTAAATTAGATGCTTCATAGAGATCGTTTATTTATATGAGAAATAGCAATGGTCCTAGGACAGACCCTTGGGGAACTCCACATGTTATATCTAACAATTTTGATTTCGGTGATACGTCAAAGTGAACAAACTGCTTTCTATTGCTTAAATAAATTTTTAAAAGCTTCAAAACATTGCCAGAGATTCCATAAAATTTAAGTTTTTTTAAATAGAGTTTTATGATCAATCGTTTCGAAAGCTTTAGACAAGTCAATAAAAATGCCTTAAGTAAACTTGGAATTTTCAAATGATTGAGTGATATATTGTGTTATTTGAAGTACAGTGTGTTCAGTGGAATTGGTTTTTTTAAATCCATATTGATTTTTGTATAAGATATTATTTTGAGAAAGATGATTCAAAGTTTTATTATAAAGAATTCTCTCTATAATTTTTGAGAAAACAGAGAGAACTGATATTGGACGGTAATTACTAACATTAAGTAAGTCTCCACCTTTAAATATTGGTGAAACTCTAGCTATTTTTAATTCATCAGGAAAAGTTCCTTGTTGAATTGAACATTTAAATATTTTAAAAATGATATTTTTTATGATATCATAGGAATAAATAACAATGTTTCAATTGATATCATCAGAAACGACTGTTTTATTTTGCTTTAGCATTTTAAAAGCTCTATCAAATTTATCAAAAGACAATTCAAAAGAATTTAGACAAGATACTAAAGGAAAACTACATCTGTTTATTATTTTATTTATATTAGAAATTTTCTTTGCTAAATTTAGTCTAACTGAAGTAAAGAATTCATTCTTTTTATTTGCTACCACTCTCGGATCATAAAATATTTTATTATCAATTTTAATAGCTCTAGGTAGAGAGCTAGCTATCAATTTCTTACTGCCTGTAACTTTTTTTTATAATTTGCCATGTTTGCTTTGAATTCTCTTTATACTTTTCTACTAAATTTATATAGTATCTTTTTTTTAAATTTTTTTTTTGGATTTCAAATTTTTTAGCGTAATTCTTTTAAATTGTCTTACTTTCTAATGTTCTCGTTTTTAAATACTTTATATACAACTTTTGCTTAACTTTAGAACTTTTTCTGAGATCTTTTGCAATCCATGGTGACGTGAAATCTTAATTTTTTTAAGTATTTTATGTTGAGGAAAATTGATATCATAAATTTCAAGAAATGTTTTTAAAAACGAATTATAGGCTAAATTAGCATCATTAGAACCTATGTGTTTCCAATGAAGTAAAGATAGTTGTTCCTTAAAAGCAATGCAATTCGCTTCCGTAAAAAACGTTTAATGAAAGATTTATTTTGGTGTAGAATTTTTTTGATGTCTGTGTTTATGGAGAAAAAAATAGGAAAGTGATCAAAGACGTCACTTTTAATAATAGCTTTTTTTAAAGATAAGTTACAAACGTCAGTTGTAATTATATTACCTAATATAGATGATGATGTTGATGATACTCAGGTAGGCTTATTTATTAACGGGATCGCTCCAATTTCAAAAATGCCATTGTAAAGTTTTTTAATGTTATTATTAATATGGTATTCAAAGCAATTTAAACTAAAATCACCAATTATGTAGTTTAATTTCCTTTCGTGGATACTTTTTTTAATTATATCATTATGTAAAAATGCATTAAAATTCTCAACTACGCCATTTGGTGGGCAATAACATCAACTTAAAATTATATTTTAGGTATTTTTAGTTGAAATTTCAATACTTAAAACCTCTTTATCGCCATCAAAAATACTTAGATCTGACCTGTTAATAAACCGCAAGCATTCATTCACGTAAAAAATAACACCACCACCTTGCTTTTACGCGGTAAAGAAATTAAATTAAAACCTGGAAGAAAGAGATTTGAATTTTTAACATCGTCAGAGCAGCACCATGTCTCTGTAATGTATGTTATGTTAAAAATATTAGATGTTTTTTTTATATTACTATGAAAAGTATCAAATTTTTTTTTAAGCTTCTTATATTAAAATGAATAACATTAAGAAAATCCCCTTTAAGAAAATCTTTCACATCATTGTTATAAAAATAAGAGCAGTTTTGCAGAGGACCTGCTTCACTAAAATAATTTATGTCAGGATCGGATTCATTATCAAGTAAAAAATCATTAGTTTGAAAAAAGTTAAATGAACTTGACTCGAAACTATTTTGTTGGTTTGAATCCATTTTAGAATTTAGAATTTAAATAATTTTATAACTATGAAATAAAAATAAAATTTACTTTAAATTGCGTGTGAATAATTTATTATAAGTAACCTTAGCATACTTTCCGTTTCTTCGTAGCTCTTTTGCTTCCGCGATTAACTTCTTGTTTCTATAGTACGTTCACTAAAATCTTCATTAATAAACACATTTTTTTTTCAGAGTTTAGCCTTTACGAACTTTTCTAAAATCGCGTTCTTGTCTTTAAAGCTTAAAAATTTTACAACAATAGTTCTATTTTTTCTTTTATCACCCAACTCCTTTTTTCAAATTCTATGAGCTCTTTCAATTTCAATATTTCCATTTAGTCCCAATTTATCTTTTAAAGGTTATTTTTTTTTTACCTTCAGTTTCTTGCCAGGTTTCAATTTCCTTTTCTTCTATACCATTAAATCTCAAATTATTTTGGCGACTCCTATCTTTAAGTTCACCCAACTTATCTTTAATAAGGTTATCACTTCCTAAATTCATTTTTGCATCGTTCAATTGATATGAAATTGCTGTTTTTTTAGAAACATCTATTTCCGATAGTAAACTTTCATATTTGTCACTGACAAATTCAACACTTTTTTTCAGGTCACTCACTTCATTTTTTAAACTTATATTTTCTTCCTGCATAATTAATATTTTGCTTTCTAGTTTATCAATCCTGTCGCTAAATAACTTCATTATTGTGTTTTCGTGAATATCCATAATTTCTTTTAGTTGAGCAATTAGGCCAAGTGAATAAAAATGAGCAATTGCTTTTTTTTAGTAATTGGTCAGCTTTACGTGAATAAAAATAT
>NC_061165.1:45728315-45740815 GCF_022113875.1 Hydra vulgaris
CTATGTGAGTGGTTTTTAATATTTCTAGCTAGCCACAGCAGTTGGTATTTTTTTTTTATATATTTTGCGCGGTTTTTTTTTAAGCCGAGAATAACGAATTCGAAAATTTAGTATGGAGAGCATCCGCTATCAATGAAAAAAAGTGTCAATTTGAATGTTTCAGTGTCAGTTAAAGTTATGTTCCAGAATGTTATCTGTATGGATATTGGCGAAGTATTTATAAGGTAGAATCATATTTATTCATTTCTTTGTAAACGATGTATCGTTCTCTATCAAGACATGCGTTAGATTATGCTTTCGCATCCTCCGTGGCTTGGCGAAGGAATATCTTTATAGCATGTTCATCCTAAAATAGCAGTAAAGAGTGTAAATCATGTGTCTAGTATCTTCGTGTAAATATGTCTATGCATTTTGTTTAAGAGGTATTTTCAAAAGCCCTCTAGTAATTTTCTGGTGTATTTATAAGCGAATTATAAACTATAAGCGTCGAACGAATAATAATATAACAATTTGGCTTATTGATAGATCATGTAATAAAGTAAAAAAAGTAAACAACAGAGGCGGTATATTTTATGAGTAAAAAAATTGAAATACAAAGTTGTGACATGCGGGTGGGGGCAGAAGTACGTCCTACCTGCTGAATACGAACTAGAGCAAACAGTTGATGTTTAGTTATTGTGATTGGCAGTGTATTTAGTGCAGATAAGTCTATCTCTGAGGGAAAGTGTGTTAGTGTGTGTGTGAGGGTGGGTACCAGTGAAAATAGTGTGCAGAGTTCTGGGTCATTGTGGATAAGGTGCCAGTTGTGTAATATTGCGTTGTTGATACGTATATCTTGTTCATTGTAAGGTGTGACTATGGGGAAGATGTGGGTGTCATCAGCTTCTTTGTTTTTGTGATAAGATCTTTCTGCGTGTGTAATAGAGCTTTATTGATGTTCATATTGATAATCTCAAGATGGTACCCCTTAAGAACCAATTGGCGCGGAGCTGCTTATATAGGTGGTGGGAGTCAGATATAAGCCTATTGTACCTGATTGCTTGGCTTTGAATGAGACCTGATGTGATATGATGTGGGCGGTATGAACTGAAATGTAGAAGGCTCATTGTGTCGGTTTACGGTGAATTGTACTCTGTATTATATCTAGATGGTTCTTGTAGAGAGTTAGGTCCATAAGTTAATGGAAGTATCTGAGTGGTTAAAAGTAAATTTAATGGTAGGGTGCAGGTTTTTCATAAATGTTATAACATGTTCAAGATCTTCTATAGCGCCTGTGAATATGAAAAAAATGTCCTCGATGAATCTTTTCTGGAACGTGATCCTGTCTTTAAATTGTCTAGTGATGGCTTCGTCTATTGTACCCATGAATATGTGAGTGTATGGTGGTGCTATGCGTGTACCCATCGATATCCCTGTCACTTGTAAATAGTTGCGGTCGTCAAACTGGAACGTCGTGTTTGTCAGAATGGTATCAATCATAATGTGTATAAATGCTACAAGTGGTGAATCGGGTGGTCTGGGTATGTTATTAAAAAGTAGTTTGATAGCTTCTATACCATCCTTATGGGGTATGTTAATGAACATGAAGGTAACTTCAGCGGTGACAAAGTTGTATTTTTGAGACGGTAGTGGTTGAATTTGGAGCATGTGAAGATATATAAAATATAAAAGTATATAAAAGTATATAAAAGTAATCTGTGTTACGTCATTAAATATATATGTGATAATATGTGTGTTTTAAAATTTATAGTTGAAATAAAATGAATCAATGCATTAAAATATTATAAATTGTGTAATAAATTAAATGTATTCAACAGACGCATCCTCGCATCAAACTTGGAACCTCAGACACTGCAGGCTGCGCATAATCCACTAAGCTACAAGAACTTATGCGACACGGAGAAAATAAAATATATAAACTTACTGAAATAAAACAAATATGAAAAAATTATAGCATTAATATAAAATCTAAATTAAAAAACTTAAAAATAAAAAAATAAAAAATAAATAAAAAGTATAATAGGTGGTGAGGTATGCCACTAAAAAAATGGAGATTGAGACTACAGATGTAATAGCATATAGCATGGTGAATAGGCTGGTGATCTCTAGTCCTTTGGTCAAATCTAAATGTTTAATCGCTCACCCTTGTAACACTCTCTCTTGGGTCACTCAAAAACAAATAATCAAAAAAAAAGAACAAATGTTTAATATATTGATTTTAGAGGCTGTTAATGTCTACAGGTGTGATGGTGTAGTGCGTTAGTATGTACCGTTTGGTCGTCAAGTATGGTCTCGTTAAGTCTTCGTTCACTTTGATAATGGGTAATAGAAAGCTAAACACACTCACTCTTTGCGCTTATGGGCTAGCACATCAGAGCCAGACGTAAGACCTACAGAATGGATTTCAATTGATCGAATTCACACATTAGTCACCGTAGGCCACAAGCCATCACTCTTAGCCAAAAGAGCTACTGCCCCGTGCTGGTGTTTTTGGTTGCGTTGGTGTTGCACCAAGCAAAATTTTCATAAATAAGTTAGCTGTGATTAAAAAATATATATATACATATTTAAAAGTTTTGGTATTAAAACCTTTTTAGATTTTTATAATAAGACATTATTTTTTGTTACTTTACTTGCTTTACTTATTTGTTCTTGCCACGAAATATTTCTTGCTAAAAATATCGAAAATGCGCTTTTTTATATTAGAAAAATAAATACATAGATTGAGAAGTTTTAAGGTATTATTTTTTTTTCTTGGATTTTATGAAAACGAGTGTGTTAAGTTTTAATTATTTTTAAAGATAGTTTATACTGCTTCGAACTGTTTACGTCTCTTTAAATCTTGGGCAAATAATTATTTTATTGGCAATCGTAAGTGAGTAGAGTTTTTTGCTGTGCTATGGTTGAAGTTGCATAACCAAAAAGTGTCTCCATCTCCAAGATACTCCTACTATATACAATTATACTTTGTTATAGAGCGCCTAAACTTTGAGATAGCACCAGCAGACTTCATTGAACCAGAAGAGCCATTATGGTTGATATTTCATATGTGGTTAACACGACAAAAATACTCAGCCTCTGCTATGACAAAAATACTCAGCCTTTAGTTTGAAACAATATTTACAACTTTATGCCTTGTTACAATTGGCCTTAAGTTCGAGTATACTAATTTTTTGTTTTATATAAAACATTAATTTAAAAAAAAACTGAATTGAAAACTAAAATGTTTTTATTTTTTTTATTTTTTAACGTCATAAAAGAAATCATTATGCATTATTAAAACCAAAAAAAAAGATTTTTAGCTTAATGGTTTAGATACCAAAAATTAGAGAAACAATAAAAAATTGGACAAAAGTTAAGGATATATTTCAAGTAATATATCCAACCATTAACATACAAAAGAAAAACCATGAAAAAAAGAATTTCATTATTTTGAAGAAACACCTTTCTCAAATAAACATTGAAGAAGGCATTTAACTAAAATTTCAATATATCTATAAGCATTACGTCAATCTTCAAATAATTGATAGGATCTAAAATATACATAATTCATGTAGGCCCAAATGCCCACACTGCCACTACCATTCTTGATTCCTTTTCATATACAATTCTAATCAAATCACTCTTAAGGTGATTTGGTTTGAATGTTATATGTTCTGCCGTAGCAGAAAACATAACAACTCATGTCATGTTTTATCAAGCAAGTTAATAAACGTTTATCTATGTGTTGTTATCGTTGGCCTACAAGATCGTCTAGATGTCATCTGTTTCAGTCTAACGTTTCCAAAAATGTTCAATAACGGATTATCCAATATTTCTTTTTTTGGTCCGAGTGGGCATCGGACCAAAAAAAGACGTCTTTTGAACGTTTAAAAGACGTCCAAAACGTTTAAAAGACGTTCAAAAGACGTCTAAAACGTATATAAGACGTTTAAAAGACGTTTTATTTACGTCCGTGCCCACTGGGTTAACTTATTGGCTATTTGTCAACGAGATAGTCCTTGGTTTTAAAAAAAAAATAGATTTGTAATTTTTCAGAGATTCTTGACCATGATTTTAGAATTTTAATGCTGTATTACTTTGCTCATTATGTAGCTATTTTAATATCGACTTTATTTTTGTTTTACATCAGTACTATTTCAAAATTATAAATTAAAAGTTTATAGTTGATAAATGCTAATAAAAGTTTAATTAAAATTACAAAAAAAATTTGTCAATGTATTAAATTAATTTTACAAATAAAGCATAAATCATTAACTTTTGACTAACAAAAAAAAATCAAATAACATCGTCGATGTTATAAACGTACGTATAATTAGGGATACAAAATAAATTTTATGGAAACAATTTTTCAATTAAATAATTAACAGGATATTTATTAAATAGAAAATATAAAATAATTAATAAGTTAACTAGTTTTTAAAATAATTTTAATAAATCAGGATATATAAATAAGCATGCTTTAATTGATAGGCAATGTTGTGTATATATATATATATATATATATATATATATATATATATATATATATATATATATATATATATATATACATATATATATATATATATATATATATATATATATATATATATATATATATATATATATATATATATA
This sequence comes from Hydra vulgaris, assembly GCF_022113875.1. NCBI lineage: Eukaryota > Metazoa > Cnidaria > Hydrozoa > Anthoathecata > Hydridae > Hydra > Hydra vulgaris. The sequence goes on from NC_061165.1 coordinate 45,732,936, forward strand.
TATATATATATATATATATATATATATATATATATATATATATATATATATATATACTGTATTGTAATACATAGTAGACTATGCTTGGAAATATATAATTATTTTTCAGAGCTTTATTTGTATGCATTAAATGTGTGTGATTACAATTGTTGTAATTGTGTTGAAATACAATGTATATATTAAGTACTCAAATTTATTGGATACAAATTGTATATGGTTAAATAATATATTATAAAAAATATGTTACATAGTTTACGTTGCCCATATTATAAATTAAAAAATAAACTAAATGCAAACATATCAGTATATAAACTATGTAACATAATAAATATTATAGTATATTAACTATGTAACATTATAAACTTTTATACAACTTATGTACAAATACTTTATGTTACATAGCTTATAGGTATCTTGTATCTTGTAGCCTTTAATATGCATTATAATCATTCATATATAACTATATATATGATTTTTTTATCTATATACATGAATATAAGTATATCGTACATCTTAAAAATAAGACATAAGTAATGCCTGGTGAACTCTATTCTTGTTCAAAAATTTCTATTCTTGTTGCAGAGAATCCCAGTTTTTTATATATTAAAACATCTTTATCTTGTTTTTATCATTTTTGAATCAACAATTAAGTTATTTTTATTCATAGAGTAAATTCAGAATAATTTGATGTAGTAGCGTTTAGGAAACAAACAGATCTTGCACCAGATGCTAAAATGTGCAAAACGAGTCTTTATATAAATCATTAATTAATTAAAAAAAAGGAAAGGCCCTAATATAGATTCTTGAGTAACTCACATGTAGTATTTTACATGTTTGATGAAAATGTTTAATCAGCAACAATATTTAATAAAAAATGTTCTAGAAACAAATTGTTAACGATTAGTTAGATAAATATTTGACCATTTTGAAACATTGCCTGTAACGCCATAATGTTTTAGTTTTTTAGCAAGGATTTTATGATCAATTGTATCAAACGCTTTTGCTAAATCAAGAAATATTCTCAATGTAAATTTAGAATTTTAAATAACTCTGATAAACTTCTTGTAAGCATGATCTGTTGAGGTTTTGTTTTTGAAATCATGTTCTATTTTCAATTTGTTTGCTAATTAATTTGTTTTATTAAAAGTGCTTGTTTATACTAATGTACAAAATTTTCTCTAAATTTTTTAAAAAAACTGAGAGGGTGGAAATTAGAAAATAGTATTTTACATTAGTTTTTTTTACTACTTTATTTAAAAGAAAACATTTTGCTGTTTTTAAATCATAAGGAAAAACTCCTTGATCATTAGAACATTTAAATATGTGGATAAGTTGTCTTATAAAAGGTTAAAACAGCTTCTAAAATTATTCCTATTGACATCATCATGATAAACTGCTTAATTTGACTATAACAATTTAAAAGCACTTACGAACTTTTCAAAAGACAAATCAAAAAAATTAGTATAAATATACGTTTAGAGTTATATAGTATGAAAAAAGTAGTTTTATATAAATAGTAATTGTTTTGATTGATTTTCTCATTTCTTTTATTTTAAATTTATAATACTTTTTACATTTTTTCAATTTTTATTTATTTTTATTTCAAAGATAAATGTTATTATAAAAATTGCCACTCTCCATACTACTGTAAAGTAATAAATGATGCTGCTGTATGTTCATGCCCTTTAAATTATAAATTGGATTCTGATGGAACAACATGTTTGATAAGTACTCTCTGTCTTTCAAAGAAATGTGAATACATTTGTAATGAGATATCAGGAAATGCTGTGTGCACATGTCCAACTGGAATGGCAATGAATTCTTTCAATTTGACATGCCAAAAAGGTATTATTTTGATAATCCTAATAATAATAATAATGATATTATATATAAAACTTTACAATAATACCTTTTTAATTCTTAGAATTGTACTAAAAACAAAATTAAATATATAATAAAAATATATACACAAAAGTAGAAATAGCTTCAATCAATCTTTTTTGACTGAAGTGGAAATTATTGCCACGAAAAGTTTTTTTACGGTGAATTAACTTCAAAAGTTTGATAATAAATGAGCTTCTGGCAAGCAATTATGGTGATGAAGTTTATTTTTAAACGCCGATTATAAAGATGTCAAAGGTTGTCACTAAGTATTAAATTAAAAAGTGTTATCGTTTAGTTTGATTTATAACAATTTTAAAGCTTTTAAATAAAGAGAATAAGAAAAAAATTATTATTATTTTTGTATAAAGTTGAAAATATTTCTGCACTTCCGTAAAATTGTTTTTTAATATAAAAACGTTATGGATATGATAAAGGATATATTTAATTTTAACTTTTTAAAAATTCCTGTAATTATAAAAATTGCTAACATATTTTATATTTATTGTTATATTTTAAATTATTACCGCCTTTTCTTTCAAACATCTAAATTCTATTACCTTTTTAACTATAAACGTGTAAGCATTTTATAATATTACTAAGCTAAACTAAATGTTTAAGCTAAATTAGGAATGAAAGATTAATGAAGAAATAAATATAAGCATTGGTATAATTGAAAATACTACAACATGGTATAAAATACCATGTGTTTGAGATTAGTTTTAATATTATTGATTTAGTTAATTTCATTTTTTTATTTTGTTTTGACAAAATGTAATATGTAAGCGTAGTGATATAAATTCCCAGACAGCCTCCCGCTAGCGGCCCAATGCTGGCCCAGTTCCGCTTGCGACTACGGCGCGATGACGGCCGTCGATCACGGGCCTGCATCAAAACGGCCATTGGGCCAGCACTGGCCCGCTAGCCATGGGCCAGTATTGGCCCGCAATCGTTCGCCAGCACTGGCCTGCGATTATTTGCCAGCACTGGCCCGCGATCGCTTGCCAGCATCTGTTGACAGTACTGATCCGTGATCATTTTCCAACAATCTTTCGTGTTTGCGTGTCAGCTCTAAAGCGTTACTTTTTACTAGATACTTTTACTACATACACTAGCACGTTATTATTAGCCGTTTCCGTGAAAATGTGTTATTCCATAAAATTCAAACAAATAAGTATATTTGAAATTTATTGTAAACCAAAAGTGTTTTAATTAATAATGAAATAATAAAAACAAAAACGTTGAATGAATCAAATATTTATTTTTGCAACGAATTTTTAAGATCTTCCCGAGCTTTACGGCCGCCATTTCGATCACCGGAAAGTTGAAAGTATCTTTTTATCCAACGTTCAACCTCTTCAGACACTGCTCCTGAAGTCGAAGGATTTATTTTAACAGCATCTAAACAGTGTGACTACATTGTATATATGGAATATATTTATGTATACATTAGTAAATAATTAAACATATATATATACATATATATATATATATATATATATATATATATATATATATATATATATATATATATATATATATATATATATATATATATATATATATATATACATATATATATATATATATATATATATATATATATATATATATATATAAAATAGTTGATATATATATATATAAATGTATATATATATATATATATATATATATATATATATATATATATATATATATATATATATATATATATATATATATATATATATATATATATATATATATATATATATATATTACTATACATATAAACATATTTGTGTAAATTATCGTGATTCAAAAACGACTTTTTTTTAAATAGTCCACTGTTCAACCTAATATGTGTTCTCTATAATAAAATTTTATTATAGAGAACACATTTAAGGTTGAACAGTGGACTATTTAAAAAAAAGTCGCTTTTGAATCACGATAATTTATGGCATTAATAACGCTAAATTTGAAGTTTTTTAAACAAAAAATATTTTTAGGGGTTGCAAAAGTACCGAGTTCCTAATATTATTGGGAAAAAAATCAAAATGTCAGCCCAGTACTCAAAAGATGCACAACTAAATGTTAAAAATAATTATAATCAACACAAGATAAAATAAATATATAATAAAACACAAGATTTAAAAATAATTAACATTTACTTTATCTTGTAAGTTAAAAAAAAACATTTTTTTTTTAACTTTATGTGCAGTAAATTTTGAAAAAATAATTTGCATATAGAATGATTAATATTTGTTTTCCAGCACCAAAATTTTAAATCTTGTTTTTTATTATATAAAATACATTTACGTTTGAGGAACGGACTATATAAAAAAAAGTTGTTTTTTGAATCAGCATAATATATATATTTATACAAATGTTATACATAGAATGAAATTTCTTCTTACCCAATAAAACTTTTTTTAAAGGCATTGTTTTCAAAGCAAGCTTATTGTTTGCTCCTGACCAATTTATTTTTTTTTCTATATTGGTGCCAATCACCATTGGAATTAAATTCCAAACAGTCCTCTTAATTGTTGAGCCACCATGGGATGCCAATTTCATGCTCTAAAATTTACATACACATTATACATGATAACCATCTTTGTCTTTCATCAACAATTTTATTTAACTTTGTAAAATACTTATTTAATACTAAACTGTAAATTCAAAATAAAAATACTTTTAAAATGTTTTGTATAAAGAAATAAAAAAACAACGAATAAATGTATGGCTCACACTTACCAGTGCATTCATAACTTTCTTATCTGATTCGATGTTTTCGTTTAATTTGAGTAAGCTTGACTCATCATTTACTGGAATTTCGAAAGGTTCATCAACCAAAATTGCTTCCCTGTTTTGTTTAAGCATTCCAATAAGTTGACTTATTAAGGCATTATTTGTATCTAACTTTTTGTTCAGGTTCTCTACTGAAATAAGAAGCTCTTTTTCAACTGCTGTAAAAATATTTAATATTAGGCTACACCATCTCAACGATTATGAAAAATTTTATAAAAAATTTTATAAAATTTTATAAAAAACTATATAAAATAATAAAATCTTAATCAAACGGAATTAAGCGCTACAGATCAAATCTAAAGGAATTGTTGCCGCAATGCATTTTTCAAGTGAAAGTAAAACTAAAAAACTTGATATATTTTTTAGTTTTACATAATTTGAAGAAAGTTAAATATTTGCGTAAGCTAGATAATAGCATACACTATCGGTGACTTTTCTTATATAAAAAAGTGCTACTACTCTTTCTCGCTATTACCTCGGTTGCAATCGCTGCCAAGAGTATCGTGTCAAACACTCTCCAATGAGCATTGACATCGCTATTATATAATGTGATAAAATATAAATCTTAAAATTTATAAAAAAAAACAAACAAAATGAGCATTATAAAAATAACTCTCAGTATCTCAATTATATGCATACGACTAACATCTCTGTAAAATAATGAAAGAAAATCAACATCATGATATGATGATCATCATCTAAATTACATATAATCACATAATGATCATCATGAGAAAGACCATCACCTGGTAGGGCGAAGACTCTTCTGAATTCTATTTTCTTCTGAATTAATTGAATCTTCACCCTCGTTATTTGAGAAAAAATCTGATGAAACTTCTGCCATAGGTAGTTTTTCTCTCGCTTTTCCATATGATACTAAAAAAATTTGGGGTTTAAAAATCAAAATAGTGAAAAATTGTTTCAAAAAGAAAAACAATTTAAAAAAACATAAACTTTTAAAAATTTTTGTGAAATTACTAACCAGAGTTATACATGATACTTATGTCATATTCAGTCCAATCATCTCCAGGAACTTCACATTTTTTAATGGCTCTGTTAAGGCGTTCGGTCTTATATGAGCAGGGCCATAGACAAATACCATTTGTTACCCATTTAGTGGGAACAACAGCCACTGAATCTTTTTCATCAATAAATTTAACAATATGATACAATTTATCCATTGTTCTTTTAGAAGAAAATTATAGACTAAATATGGTAGTATTATTGACATATTATAGTTAGTAATTAAGTGTTGGTTGATAATTAAAAATAACTTAAATTTGAGAAATTTAAAAATAGAGAACAGCAAAAAATACAAAAAGCAATTAAAAAATAAAAAGGAAATAAAATTTGAAAACAAATACAAAATACACATCACGTAACATTTAAATTATTAACTATCAAACGTATCATTATAAACAATATTAATATAATATTGTTATTATTAGAAAATAGACACTTATTAAATAATAAAACAATTTATTTTTTTATATCAATAATAAAAATATATAAACAAATTCCAACAAATTTAATTATAACAAGTGAAGCAAGGGTGACACGACAAAACCATTGTCAACTTGTAACAAGACACACTTGAGAAATTTGTCATCTAAAATTGCAATACGATCCACTTTATCTAAATGTGATACTAGAAATATTCCTAACACACTTGAATCACAAGGATAAGTAAAAAAATTTGATTTTGTCAAAAATGACCAGTATACAATATAGGTAATATCATCAAAAACACAAATATTTTTTACTAAACAAATTTCATTTTCTATTTTAACACAGTTATTGCCACATGTCGTTTTAAGACAAAAATTTGGTAAATAAACTTCATTATATTGTAGTGAAAATCTTAAAAATCAGGGCATGGTCCTTTGTTATGTTGCTTTCTATATTTAATTTTTTGATCAGGTAAAAAGCCATTTATTACAGCATCACGTTCCGACTGTCTACGAATAATTTGAGCTAAAGGATGTTGTGGTTTTCTTATCATTTTTTTTAAATGCTGCAAGTAATTTTCATATGGAAATCCAGATATTTTATCTAAAGTCCCATGCTGTTGAACATCATCAGCCAAATGGATTAAACTATGAACATTGTAAACGATCATTTCCTGGCCATACAATAGTCCAAAACGGTTAACAAAATTAATTAATAAAGTTTTAGAATAACTACATCTAGATACACAATAAGTTGGACTTGCTAAAAGAAATGTGGCTACATATAACAGCATAAAATTATTATACAACTCAATTGGAAGCACATTATGTAAAACAACAGCACCTGTATACAACAAAAATTGGCGAAATTCGGTTGCCTTCCATCGTGAAACTTCTTTGAGTGAACGAGGTTTTCGCGCAAATTCAGTGGGAAGCCATTTGCCTAAAAAAATTAAAGCATTTGATATGCTTTCAACAGAAGATGAGCGTAATCGACAAAACAATGGTCCCGACAACCACAACTTAATCATTTTCTTTTGAACTCCCAAACAAACTAAATGCATATAATCATGCGGAAATTGAGTGACCATTCCAATATCAATATCCAAAAATGGACTTCGAATGAAATTTTCCCCAATTTTCAAATGATGATCATCATTGTGCATTAATCTAAAACTTTCATCAGTTCGCACAGGTGCATCTACCAATGGGTAGGTCATTCGATTAGCTTTATACTTACCAATTTGGTTACATTTATCACAACCATAATATGCATTGTGACCTTTTACAGCTTTAACAAATGCTCTAGCAGGAGCATCACAAATTATACTACAAGTTTTAATAGAAATTTCTTTTTCACGAAATAAAAATCCTTTTCCAATTTTATTTAACTCTATTACAAGATCGCCAAAATAATCTATCAAATTGTTTGGTTTAGCTACTCCACAAAAAAGACCAACTAAAACAGGTTTTTTAATATTAAAACCTTGCAGAAGACACAAAATAGGCCAAAATGAAATATTGCTGCTTTTAAACAAAGGTAAACCATCGACATTTAGCTGCACATAAAGCGTTGAAAAATTAGCAATTTTATCATAAAAGTGATTTAATATAATCGTTAAACTATTAATCAAGCCAAAATAGAAGTAATCACCACCTGCTCGAAGCTCAATTATAAAATTGCGTTTAGTTTTTAAAATAGTTCTTGCATCTTTTGGCAAACTAGGATGAAACAGACGGAGAATACACAGTAGAGATGATAAA
>NC_061165.1:45743315-45768315 GCF_022113875.1 Hydra vulgaris
ATATATTTTTTTAATAACAAAATATAACTTGTAAACTTTTAGTTCCGCTTTTAAAGTACCATCATAAAAAAAAAAAAAAAAAAACATTTAAATAATGGCAATTATGGCAAAACGACTTTCGGCTCTGTATCCAATGCAATCGGGCCAGTGCTGGCCCAAAATCAAATGCCGTCGTAATGGCTCACGACTACTTGCCAGAGTTCTGGCATTTCGTCTCACGCCGCTGCGACTTCTTACGATGATTTACCGTACATAAAAAGTTGCTTGAGTCACTTGCCAGAATCGCGCCAGTAATGGCCCGTTACTAATATAGTCGCAATGGCGTGCGATGATTCGCCAGAGTTCTGGCCCGGAGTCGTGTGCTGTCTGGGTACTATATGCAAATAACAAAATTTGAAAAAAAAAAAATTGAAAAATAATATTTTCCACCCATGCGGGATCGTAGTTTTCTGAAAAGGTAAAATTGTTAAATTATGCATTGGAGTTGCAAGGGAGTTAAAATTTTTAAATTATTGAAATTTGAAACCATTTAGAAAAAAATATATATGAGTAATGTAAAGTGTGTAACGATTAAAATAAAAGTTTTAAAATATAATGACATACAAATTCGAAAGAATCAGACTTTCATCGAAGGACGTCATTTAACTCAAAAACAATATAACAATGATAATTATGAATTATTTGATGGTTTTACAAGCGACCTACGTGTCCTTAGAAACTGAAGTCCTTAGAGACTACGTGTCCTTAGAAACTGTCCTTCGAACATTTATTCTGGTATGTTTGTATGCTGCTTGGTAATAAATTACCATTGAGGCGTATAAATGTTAAACTGCATGCTCCAACTAATTCAAAGAATTGTTTTTCCGGCCTTATTACAAAGATTCATTGTAAAATTAATGGCATAAAAAGAATTGAAACATATGAACCTAAATGACAGCTAAAACCTTTGATTGAACGTCATAAAAACATTCACAAAACAATGTTGAAAGATGTGATGTTCTTTTATAGTTTGGTATAACATTTATCTACTATATTAGATCATAATGATATAAATCTTTTAAAACCAAAGATTAGCATAGCAGGTGGCTTGCCACATCAGGTGGCTTATCACAGCAGAAGCTTTAATTTTTTTATATATCAGTAAGGAAACGTTTCCTGGTGACGTATTTTAAAAGTTTCATTTAATAGTTAAATAGGGTAGCACAAGTATACTTTTATATATAATATAAAATAAAAGTGAAGCACAATATTGTTGTTTTTAATCAAAGTAACTATGCCGTGAAAAGAAATGCTGAAATGCTGAAAAGACAATATAAAAAAACTCTAAACATTTTCACACCATACATTTAAAATGGATTCAACTGCTGCGTTTCTAGTTCAAAATTTTGATTGTATCTTCTCAAATGTTAGTCTTTATATCGTTTCTTCATCTGAGTTCAACAAAAGAGTTCTAATTAGAGATTTTGATTTGACAAAATAGGCCGATAAAAATAACTTAATTAATAATTGATCGACCAATTGATCGACCAAAGGAAGCGATTATTATTTAGCAAAGCCTGTAAATAATGCTTTGTTTTGAGTTAGAAATAATAATTAAAATTCATGGAATGCCAAAAAATAATGTTCATAATCATTTTCATATATTTGAAATTTTTCTTAAAGTGTTGTTGTTAAAATGTTGTTGCGTTATAATTTTAAAATTAAGGGCATTACTTAATCAAAATAAAATAGTATTACATTTTCCTAGTACCTTAAATTGAGTATAGCTCATGGAAAAAAAACTTCTTAGGCTTCTGTTAGGTATAAACTTACAAAAAAAATGTCTTTAAAACATAAAAAAAATTTTGGGGGAGGGGCGATCGCCCCATCGTTTTTAACCAACACCTAACCACCCCATAATATATTTTTTTACCTAATGTTTTACGATAAACTTTGCTGTTTACAATGGTAACCGTTTGATCAGGATCATTTCATTTAAATTTCCTAAAGCCTTTAATATTTTTTTTTTTTTAAGTTCAAATTAAAAGAAACTTTTCTCTTTGTACTATTTTTTTTGTTGTATTCCCGATCATTTTATACACTATATAACTTTTGATTTATATAGTGTATAAAATAACAACAACACTTTAAGAAAAACTTCAAGGCACAGCAGTTTAATCCATTTTAAATGTTCTGAGCAGCCGTGGTACAGTGGTTAGAGTTCTGGCTTAGAACCCAGAGGTCCGAGGTTCGACACCAGCGCTAGCCCAATAAGCGACATTGGTAATGAAGGAGGCGTGAACTTCTAGTTAAATGCTCTCCCGCGGTGCTCCGCAAAAAGATCTAAAGGACTTTTTGGAGCACCTAAATAACCCAAAAAAAAAAAAAAAAATCTTTTTATTCGCATTTTTTTTTGTCAAACTTATGTTTTTGGAAGTTAGGAAAGTTGTAAATAAACTACCACAAACTCTTCAAAGAAATATTTACAATATAAAATCCCATGTTATCAATGTCATTAGTAAACTTAATTTTTGTCATTTAAAACTTGTATTTTCTAGTTTGTTTCTGCATATTAGATCATCCGCTATATGTTTTTTGTACTTTTAGTTGTTTATACATGACATTTTAATTAAATCTTAGTGCCATATATTTTTATAAATTTAGGAAAAAAATCAACATTAGGAACATCTTGAAGAAAACTGATTAAATTAAAAAAAAAAGAACTCAGCGAAATCTCAGATGTTATGAAAAAATGGTTATTTAATTTATAGTCGAAGTCTAAATAAAATTAATATAAAACCAATCAATTCATAAGATATGTGGCAGTTACTTGGAGTTTTTTTTTCATATTGGATGTGTAAAACGGTCATGCTTTAAACTCTACTGAAACAGTCTCTATAGATTTTCATTATTTTTTAGCATAATAAACTCTACCTGTTGTTTTAGTTCTGGTATTTCACCTACAATAAAGATTCAGGCAGTGTGCACTTGTATAAAACTATTGGACTTCTCAATCACTTGAGTGATAAAATATACAACATTGATAAAAAATATTTTAATCGATGAATAAATGATATTTCGAAATGTAAGTCTTGTAAATAGGCATTATGTAAAAAATACAAGACATAAGTATGGCATCAAGTTCAATGAGCTTTGCGGATTGGGTGTTATTGTACAAAAAGTAAAAATCTATTCTGGTGAGGCTACTTCTACAAGTCTTTTGAACTAACAAAGCACATGATAAATCAAAAAATATACATACGTGGTACGCTGCTGACCAAAACTAACCAAAAGTCAAATCCAAAAGTGAAAACAGAGAGAACTGAGTAACTAAGACACTGGAAAGTGAGAAACAGAGAGACGTTATAAGCAGAAGCAGAGAGGGTGTAGTGGTTGCTAAATGGAAAGTGAGATAAGCAAATGATAAGCAACTTTTACTCTTTGTAAATAATTAAAATCACAAACAAGAGAGGAGAAAGGAAAATGAAACCCAGCATTATTCAAGATGAATGTCAGGAGTATATGTGGCGGATTAAATAATATTATATGATATATAATATGATTGCCAAAAAAAAAAATGGTCCAAAAAGTAATTCTCTTGAAATAATTCTAACAGTTTTGTCTACTCAGTATTTTTTTAATCTTAAATGCATTAGAGCTACACCAAGAGAGATTTAAAAAGTGTATTTTGTTTAATTTGTATTCAAGGTTAGTTTAAATTTCTTAAATCATTTCTTGAGATTTAAAAACTTTATCTTAACACTTTAATATACATTTGGAAAAACGAAGAGTTGAGTATATATTATTCGCTCTAAAATTTTAAAAAAACAAAGGTGGTTTGAAATTATTCTATAATTTACAGGATTTAAAAACAGGCATAATTCTTGTGTTACAAACAGTTTATTGTTTGCTTTAAAATTATATCCTTTCTTAAAAAGATTTAAAATATTTACGTTGTATTCGGATAGAAAAAACTAACCAACTTATGTAAAAAAAAAATAATTGAGCTCAATCAATTTCAATTTGCGGTTTATACTTAAAAGTAACAAATTCATGCCTATTCAATTTTTTGTTGTTTTTTTAAGTAACTTTTTAAATTATTTAAAAAAGTCAATATTGTATACTTTAATTTTTCTTAACCTCTGCGTGCCAATAATTTTCAAAATATTTCATACCTTCTTCTCCCCCTATTTTGGTGACATTAATAATGGACAGCCCCGAATCAAAATATTTTCGTCAATAAAATTTTTACGTTTTATGTTTTTTAAAACTGGATTCAAAAACAATATCAAAAACTATTTTTTAGAAACTTCTTTCAAATAAACGGTACAATTAAAACATCAAAATATCGTCTCTTTGAATCTTAGCAAATTAATAATGACATACACATAACAACCTAAAAACAAAACATGGTATTGATAAAATAGTAATGCTGGTATATTGAGTTACTAGAATCAATATAAAATGCACTTTAATAATAATTAAATCATGTCAGAAATAAAATCTTATAAAATAACAATCATAACGTTTTCATGGTACTTAGTATTTTTCTTTTATTTAAAATCTATTTTTTTCCATTTTTTTAAAATTTAAACGTTTAGGGCAACGTGGGTTAACTTGGATTGAATTTTAGTTATATATATTTTTTAAAAAATGTTTTTTTATTTAATACTCACCATAGAAACTTTTAATTTTTTTCTATACATTCAGGGTATATATAATAACTTCACAGTGAGTAGAACATAAATATATTTTCAATAAACAACTTACTAATCTTTTTTTAACCGCAACTTTCATACATTTTTTATATATTACCCCACTGATTGGGGTAATACAGATAATCATATTATATTTGATACATCTATCACTTATTGCTTTACATGTATTTAAAAAGTGAAACTGTATATTGTTATGTCAAGCAGTTTCCCTTTTTTTACTGATACAGTCTTGAGCTTTATTCTTCTCTTCTTCTTGAAGCTTTAAGAAAACATCTTGTGCTGTTAAAATGTTTTCTTTTTTGGCCTCGATACTCGATCGATAATTTTGAAATGGAGGTTAACTTGGGCTAGGTGTAAGCACAGAATCAATTGCTCTGTGAAGGTTTAATACAACTTTTTTTTTTGTTAGACTCATCTACTTCCTCGCGCTTTGGCTGCATAATCACTATCTTCTTCATAGGTTATGCTTTGTCAATTTGGTAAAGACCACTATTATTAAAACCACTTTTCAGAAGTTTTCTTATTACCTAACGGACAAGAGGTTTTAGTAAAATTGGAAATACATATTATTTAACGTTTTTATGCCTGCTTTCGCTTAACCATAATTTAAGGGTTTTCGTCTAATGGGATTTCAATGGAGCAAAACAACCAACATCAAGAGGATTCAATGCGTGACTTGTGTTTGGAGGAAAGCAAATAAAAATTTAAAGTTTTTCCGAAATTTTTTAACTGTAGTATATGTTATGCGGTTAATGTGTTTGTCACACAGTAGCAACATATACTTTTCATTAACCCGTACATGTATATTAAACCTGTCAATCCAACTTTCTAAAATATGGTTTTCCATCCACCTTTGTAACACCATTCATTGCATTTTATGGAACATTTTGACACTATATATTATAAAGGGGGATGACTTTGTAGACGACACAGGAAGGTAAATGCTCGCCGTTTGCTGAGCCACAAAACAGTAAAGTTTACATTGATTTACCACATGATAAAGCAATGAAATATAGAGTTTTTGATGTTTTATGAAAATATATATTTTTTCTGCTGTAGTATTTGTACGTAAACCTGTTTTATCTAAAGTAAATATGCAATGTGGTCTATAAAATAATTTATTATAGCTTATTTAAATTATTATGTCTTCTCATTTAACGCAAAAAAAAACTACTATAATTAGAGAAAGATCATTTGTTTTTTTATTCAAAGAACTACATTCCATCTTTTTCAAATAAAACGCACTAGACTTTCCTTATAATTTTATCTTTGAATGTAGTTTTTTGCCAGTAACTATTATATAGGATTTAATCATCAGTTTGATATCTTCTTTATCTTGTGGGAAACCTTTATCAGCTAATTACATCAGGGCTTCTAAAAGTTTCTCCTCAGTACAACTAAAAACAAACCCACAACCGCTTCCAATTCTTTTGCCATTCCTTTGGATATGATCACGGAATCGTCTGTATAATGCCCTTTAAGGAATTCTAGAAAACTTTGATACATTGCATATTGACTCCTGTCCTTAACAAGCTCTATGGCAGTCTTTAATTTGCTGTGGCAGTCTTTAAATTGCTGATTTTATGCACCAATAGTTTTGAATTGATATTCATGAGGCATGATAATTTATTTCAATCATTGCTTTATCTAAAATGATATAAAATCAACTACACCCATTCAACTAACCCCTAACCCTAACTACAATTACCTAAAGTATAAAACTTCAAACATATAGATGAAAGTTAAAGTTTTACTCTCCTCTTTTAGGGAAAAAACTTGAGCTATGATCTTAATTCATATATCTTAGCAGCATTATATAAAACTATTTTATGTAACTGGAAAAAGTATAACTCTATATTAAAAATCGAAAGTGAGCATAAGTATATAAATAAATGCCATTTAGATTATGATTTCTTAATAAAATTTTAAAATGTTTTTAGGATTTTATAAATCTTATATAAATCTATTGTACCGCACTATCATTTTAACTGAATATCCATTTTACCCCATTTTAAAATTATTGTTTATTTATGAATATGGGTTATAAAACATTTAAGTTAATATGTATATGTTGTTACATCATGCTCCACTGATAAATTTTCATCAAAATACTTGCATAAGTAATATTCTGAAGCCTGAAGACAAAAGTATTAAAACGTGATGTTTTTTATATATTTTTTTTAAATAACATGTTTTACATTTTTAATATTCATGTAAATCAAATACAAAAATTGTAAAAATGTATGTATAATATATATATATATATATATATATATATATATATATATATATATATATATATATATATATATATATATATATATATATATATATATATATATATATATATATATATATATATATATATATATTGCAAAAAAAAGAAGCTAATTAAGTATGTAAACTCTTGGTATATCTCAGGTTTTAGCATTTCGTATAGATAATCTACACAATGCATACTCATTAATACTCCTTATTACCCAACCCTATCCTACGTAATTTTTAATAACATTGTACTAATTTTTTTAACACTGCACTACTGTGTTAATTTGCAACGATTAAAAAAAAGTTTTTGTAATTAATACTTGTGCATGTAAGAAACAGTTCCTAACCTATGAGGAATTATTCCTGTTTGTAGAAAATAGTTCCTGAAAAAATTGTTTCTACAGCTTTTTTTATAAAATTGTTGGGTATTTGAAAAATCGTTTGAATTTTTATAATTGATAGTTAGTAGAACCGTAATAAGAACAATTTTGTTTGGTACCATTATTTATTTTGGTACCAAATGTTTTAAATTTTACGCAATTAGTGAGCCGGATTAGGTATTTGTTTTCAACTTACGTAAATAAATCGCAAAGCTGGGAAAAGCTTGAAAATAATATATTTGATTTCAAAATATCATTATAATGTAGTTATAATAAACTTTGTTTTATATTAATTAATGTTTATTTGGAATAGTTAAGTTTAATAAAATTACTAAACTATTGAAAGAGAAAATGTATTTTTATTTAAAAAAAAATTTCCAACGTGAAAAACTTTGTTGATTCTTAAAAATAAATTTTATAGTCATAAAAGTTTCATATGATGCTTTTAAAGGAAAAACACTACTTAACACGATAATGAGATACAGGAGCAGACTGGAGCATTGACGAGGGAAGGAAAAAATTCCAAAAAGAGGGACATAATTTAAAAGATAGGGCTCGTATAGAGGGACAGCCGTTGTCAATTATTGTGCAGGGCAGAGCAAAGGTCAGGAGTTCCTGTTTATCCTGAGTGCCAAGCCCGCCTATAATAAAACAAAATGTGTTTTATCGAACATTTGGAAATTCAAACCAATGGCTTGGTATCATAAACTTGATATATTCGGAAAACAATAAAAAAATTTTTACTTATAGTTTAACTTTTTAGTTAAACTTCTAATGCCTTGGAAATGGAATTCAATTCAAGTAAAGGAAATAGTATTTTCTGTAAGCTTTTTTTTTTGTAAATACAACCTTTTTAATGATAAAACTGTCATCATATATTACTTTGCAAATGTTCTACAAACTTTGCAAATGTTCCACAAATCACCAATTTATCATATTTACAAAAACGCTTTATTTTGAGATAAATACCGCTACACTCTAAGCTAACGGATACAAAAAAAAAGTTTTTAAAATAAAAACATTGTGCAGAGATAGAGTATTTACAAAATAAAATTATGAAGGAAGGTTTTACAAAAACATTAACAGCGTACAACAAGTCTAGCTTTTGTTACAATTTTAAAACAACGTCGCGGAAAAAACACTTAACTTTAATTTAGTTCCACTCAACCTTTTAATCATTTTGAACATTGAACAGAGCGCACGTGTAAACGAAGAAAGTTAGAGATGTTTATTTATTTTTTGACCATTGTTATGGAGAACGAAACTGTAGTTACTATGGCAATGCTAAAGGGATTGATGTCAAATCAATCTGACACAATTTTAAAATGATTTGAAGAAACATTCAGATGCTTCCAAGAAAAAATTGATAGCTTTGAAAAAGAAGTTGAAGACCTTAAACGTCGTCTAAATTCAATGCTCTTCAACTTTAGACAAAGATAAGCAAAGCTGACAAAAAACAGACGACATTAAAACTTCGGAATAAAATCTTTCCAAGGAAAATTAGCAAATCGACCGAAAGAATAAAAGAAAAACAGTTGACAATTATTTGCAAATTATTAAACTGGCAGAAAAAAAAATATATATTCTGACAAGGGCCAGAAATCCTATTGGGAAAAATATTTAAATTAATAAAGACTTTAGTTTAGAAATTATGAGAATCCGCAAAGAATTATTTGCACGAGTTAAAATGCATTGAAGTCAAGAAAAATATGCGAACGTAGTATACAATCGCCTAGTCGTAAGATGAATACTAAGTATAAGCTATGCTACGACAAAAAAAGATAAGCGAAAAATTTATTTTTATTGTTTTCATTTTTTGTTTTACTTATTGACTTTGATTAATAACTAAGCGATCCAATAGAAAATGAGTTTAACTAACAAAAATAATAAAACAATATTGAATACTGAAATTATTGAATATTGAAATATAAATATAAATATAAATGAAATATAAATATAAATGAAATATAAATATAAAATATAAATGAATATAAAAATATAAATGAAAATATAAAAAATTTCAAATATAAAATCAAATATAAAAATATAAATGAAATATAAATATTGAAAACTGAGAGTTTCCAATTTTTTAAATTTTGAGAACTAACAAAAATAAGTATAGTTTTTGACTGAAATAAATATAAGTTGTCTTGACAACTCATAGTATAAATCTGACGAGTTTAATAAAGAAAAAAACAATAAAGATTTTAGTATCTTAAGTTTAAACATAAGATTAACAAACGAAGTTTTTAAACATTTTTATTACTCTATAAACTATGCTTTTGATGTTATATGTATCTCAGAAACTTAGGAAAAGGCTAAAATGTCTTTTTCAAAAAATTATTTTTACGATTTATTATCTTACAATATAATAAATTAACCACGTCTTGGAAACACGGGAGGCGGCGCTGCAATCTATATTTTTGTAAAGCAAACAAACATATTGAAACTTTATGCATTGAAATTCTAAATAAAAATAGTAAGCCTTTTTTATTCTCCTTGCTTCTATTGACCGCCATGCGGTAAGCCAATAACTTTCATAATTGTCTTAGAACCATTATATTAATGGTTCAGAATCGCTGGTGATATAAGCTTGGATGCAATGTGTTATGAAAGTTTGTAAATACAAAATTTTTTTTAATTTATTACTTAAAGTTAACACTATATTTTAGCCTACACATTAAAAAAAGCTTTTGATAATATTTTAACTAATACTTTTTAAAATTCTTATTTTGCATCAGTTATTTTTATTACAGATTTCTCTGATCATTTTCCTATTTATCATATTGCACACGAGGTTTTACCTAACAACAGCAATAAAAAATATTTGTATTAAATTAAAAAAAAGTAAACAATAAAATAAAACAATAAAATAATAAAATAAAACAATAAAACAATAAAATAAAACAACAAAACAATAAAACAAAACAATACAACAAAACAATACAACAAAACAATAAAACAAAACAATAAAACAAAACAGTAAAAGAAAACAATAAAACAATAAAATAAAGCAATAAAATAATAAAATAAAACATTAAATTAAACATTAAATTAAAATTAAAATTAAAACAATAAAACAAAGCAATAAAACAAAACAATAAAACAAAACAATAAAACAAAACAATAAAACAAAACAATAAAACAAAACAATAAAACAAAAACAATAAAACAAAACAATAAAACAAAACAATAAAGGAAAACAATAAAACAATAAAATAAAACAATATAACAATTAAAAAAAAACAACAACAATAAAATAAGACTATAAAATAATAAAATAAAACCATAAAACAATAAAATAAAACAATAAAACAGTAAAACAAAACAATACAACATAAAGGATCTTTGTTTTAAAACGCCTGGATAAATTTATAAAAAAGTTGTATGAAGAGCGATGGGAAGATCTCAATTCATCTACAGAACCAAATAGAATACTTTTCTAAATGCTTATGTCTGCCCAAAGTTAACCACTGAAGTAAAAAAAAACAACCTAAAATTCCATGGATGACCAATAATTTGATAAAATCATCAAAAAGAAAAAGCTGCCTCTCTTGCATATAACATTGTTCAATCAACTATAGTGATGATTACTTGAGAGAGAAACCCACGAATAGCATATGTAATGAAAAATAAATAAGCGCGAATTTAACAAATCACTATTTCAACCAAAGCGTAACAAGTTATGTGTGTATGACGAGTTTATTAGTAACATAGCTATCTAGGTAATGGATAGTTTAAATTGACTATTGTTTTATATTATAGCATTTTCATTTGAGAATAGTATCTTTCCTGATAAACTACACGCAGCCCAGTTTTTAAAAGTGGTGATTTTTCTTCTGTTAGCAACTTCCTTCTATATCACTTCTCCCTGTATTTTTAAAAATATTTGAACAGGTAAATTTTAATAGACTTTATGATTACATGACATTTAATACGCTTTTATAGAAAAATCTATTTAGTTTTTAGAGAGACTGCTCTGCTGAGCATGTTGTTTTTGAACTTTCCAATAAAATGTCCTTTGATATAGGGAAACAAGTACTTGGAGTGTCTTTCTAAGGCATTCAAAACTGTTATTTACATAATATTTCTTTCAAAAATAAATCATTACGACATTAAAGGTCTAATATATAACAGGGTTCAAAGTTATTTTTTACCAATGACTTATAGCTAATAAGTTATCATTAAATTGTGAAAAAACAAGTTTTACTCACTTCCATAAAATAAAAACAACAACTAATCTTCCGTTAAAGTTGCCAAAACTGTCAATCAATAAAAAAAAATTAAAAGTAAATTATACAAAGTTTTTTGGAGAAATATTTACTTGAACCTATCATGAAAAAAATACATTAGTCTAATTGAAGGAAAAATATCATCTGCTATAAGTGTGTCATATAAATACCGAGCCTTTCTTGATTATAAATCAAGCAAAATGCTTCAATCTTGAAATGCTTCAAATTACTTCAATCTATTTGATTGTCATCTCTCCTACGCTAATATTGTTTGGGCTAACATACACAAAGCAAAATTAATAAGATTACAGAGCCTACAAAACTACTCATGTAAAGCAGTTGGCTATTTAAAGAGATTAGAAAACCCTTCCCCTTTAATAAAATACATAAATCCATTAAATATATAAAAACTTAATTCGCTTTAAATATGAATATTTATGTATAAATATAAGAATAACTTGCTGCCAAAAGTATTTTCTAATATTTTTACATCAACGTTTTCACAAAAATACAATTTTTGGTCAAATACCAACCATAACTTTTAATTGAGCAATTATTGAGCAAAAATTGCAAGTTTCAAAATTCTCAACTATTAGCTATGGCCCGTCATTGTTGAATCAGTTAAAAAATGACAATATAAAAAATTTGAAAAATAATTTTTCTTATAAACGAAAAAAGAAATTGTATTTCCTTAATTTCTGACATAGTAGGTATGCTAATATATGTGTGTGTATTTACGTGTATATGTAAATAGGAGTAAGTATGTATATAAGTTTTAAATCTTCACGTAAGATTTTTCAGAAAAAGTATTTTATTCTAATTTTACTAAAGCCATGTTGTCTTTAAATGTTATCATAAAGGAGCTCTATGAAAAAATTGGGGTGATACCAGTCGTCCGTTTCGTCATTGAGTCCCTGTCTGTTTTTTATTATATAATATATATTCTTTGTGTAACGTAAAAGTTTAATTGTAATTTTATTTCATTTTTTTTATATAAACAGCAAATAAATTTAAAAAAAAGTAGATAATAAACTGCTGAGAGTAATTTTTTGATTGCTCAGTTTAAAAAGTTAAAATTTTATTATCAAGGGCTAGCCCATATGAGGCCCATTTAGGTCCATATATGAAATTAAAAAAGCGCTACATTCCATCTTATTTTCTGAATTTAAATGCAATCCGATCTTTCGCGCGATGGTATGAGGTACTCCGCTAGGCAATTAGCAGGAAGAGAATAAGTCACAATACCGAACTTACTTAATGAAAACCATTTTAGGTTTCTCGAATGTAATTTCGTCTCAAAGCTTTTCTTAAATTTTAAACTAAGTTCAAATTAACCCTTGTTCGAAAAATCTTCTTTTTATTTTAAGTCAGTCACTAAAAAGGTTCAACAGGGCAAGAAGCGTAAATAAAAAGATTATATAATTGTCTTATTTTACTTTATTTTGAAATATATATTATTAAATAAAAAATGCCTAAATTTAGACTTCCAAATGTTGATTCGAAACTTGATTCGAATTGCGAATCAAGAGCTGCTTTAGTTCGAGATTCGATTCGAAACTAAAATTGCCGATTCGCAGGCAGTTTTATGTATAATAAATATACACAAAATATTCCTCTTAAAAACGTCCCTCACAATAAACTGATTTCCTCAAATAAACATTTTTTGAAAAAATAATCTAAGTAAAATAACCAAAAACTATTCAGACAGCGTTTCAAAAAATATTACTATATATATTCAAACGATTAGATAAGCAGTTTATTAAACTACCATAGATACCTGTTATTGTTACTAAACTCAAAAGAGTATTTAGAGTGCAAGGCATCAGAGTTATATTTATTTCAGCTCCAAATTTAAAAAGCATACTATGCAACAACAAAACAAAACAACCACTGAACTCAAATCCGGGTGTTTACGAGCTTAAATGGTCATGCAGAAGTACATATATATATTGGTGGGGCCAAAAAGAAAATCATTTCAAGAAGTATAGAACACCAAAGAGCCTTCACAAATCAAAAATGGTCGAGTTCAGAAGCCACGAA
The DNA here is from genome assembly GCF_022113875.1 of Hydra vulgaris. NCBI lineage: Eukaryota > Metazoa > Cnidaria > Hydrozoa > Anthoathecata > Hydridae > Hydra > Hydra vulgaris. The sequence continues at coordinate 45,756,930 of NC_061165.1, forward strand.
ACTTTTAAGATGTTCTTAAAAGTTTCGTCGTACTTTTGATTGGCTGAATCATAAGACCTTAGTAGTCATTCCAAAATACAGGATAAGAAAATTTAGAGAATCCATGGAGATAAATAAAACAAGTGATCGACACGATTGGTATTAGGCAAACTGTTCTAAATATATAATAGATGATGGGTATAATGTGAAAACAAAAATTGGCGACCAATTTTGACGAATATTTAACTGACGTCATTATTATATTATTTGATTTGTTTTTATATTTTAGACTTTTTATCTTCTTCCCCAGTAAGCACAAAGACGTTTAAAAGACGTTTTAAAGATGTCTTTAAGAAGGTCTAAAAGGCGCACTTGTAGACGTCTAGATCATAAAGCTAAAAGACGTCTAAATGAAGACGTCTTTATAAATACGCGTTTTAGACGTATTTTAGACGTTTTTTTAAAAATAAATTTAAGTACATGACGTAACATTTTCGCGTAGTATGTGGTATATATTCATTGTATTTATAAAATCATATATTGTCATAATTTCGTATATACAAAATATACATAGGAACCAGCAATCAAAATAATATTGCTGTAATCACCACGAACGGTTGATGCATCAAGGATGAAAATAATATATAACAATAACAAATATATATCAAAACAGTATTTAAAACATTTATAACTTACCTTTAGTTATAATAAAATTTAATATACGTATTGCTAGCTAATTTTTGACCGCATACTTGACTTATTATATGGCTTGTGGGTGTATAAAAACTAAAAATACTGATATTTAACTTATATATTATTCTTGCCATTTTCACTTATTATCATGATCAGTCAACTATCTATTAAAAAAGCAAAATAATTATTAATAAAAAAAAGATATATTAATATTATAGCAATTATTTTAGTGATTCCTGTGACAACAATTTTAGCAATTGTGTAAAAAAGTAATTTAATTTAAAGTAATTTACACTTAAAACTTAAACAAATTATTGAAAATAATAAAAACTATGCTTTTACTTTGAATATACGACATCTACTTAACGCGTAATGACAAAGCCGTCAAAAAGAAGTCATAATGACATATTTATAAACAGGTCTCAGAAAAGACGTCTTTTAGCCTTGATCTAGACGTCTTTTAATGCGTCTTTTAGACTATTTATTATGCGTCTTTTAAACGTCTTTTTTAACTTTAAAAAGACGCCTTTTAAACGTCATTTTAAAAACGCATTTATAAAAGACGTCTAAAAGATGTATTCAAAACGTCTATAAAAGTGCGTCTTTACCTAGACTAGTTTTAGACGTCTATAAGTGTCTAAAATGCGTCTTGTGCTTACTGGGTCTTTTTTAAGCGGTTGGTTTTATTTTATTTTGTAACGTTTTTTTTTATTACATGATGACGCTGACCACAACAGTTCAGCAAATCGTTGTAAATATATTGTTATACCAAAATATAATTAAAAAGTAGGCTGCCTTTTCTAATAAAATTTAAGTTGTTAATAAGTAAATTACAATTTTCTTAATAACAACTATTATTTGCAATTTAAGTTGTTTCCCAGTAAGAAACGTTATTTAATTTTTCTCTCTCCTTCCCTAATAAAAGAAAAGCGCTTCTGGGTGTTGTTTAATTTGACATTCAAATGAGAATTATCTATTTACATATTTTATTTATTTTCCTTTTTACAAAGGTCATCGGTATGAAAGACGTCTTTTCTACGTCTTGAGAAAGTTGTCCAATTGTTTGACGTTTTCCCGACGTTTTTTTAAAAGATCTTTTTTTTTAAAAATTTCTTATCCGCATCTTTAATAAGGCTAATTATAAAAAGAAATAAAAAGTCATGAAAAAGAAGTCTTTTAATTGTCTAAAAATATAAATTTTTTTTACTGGGTATTTTGAGAAAGTAGTGCATAATTACGACAAAATTTTTAGATAATAACTAAATTGTCGCTAAATTTAATTCAAAACAAATTAAATACTTCAAACACTTTTGTATAATTGTAAATAACTTTGTATGATAATGAAAATACCTTTGTAGATATTTTATAAACCTTATTTGTGAAAAAAAAAGTTTTCTAATTCGGCAAATACGTAAAAAGTTAGAAATACAACAATTTAAAAAATGAATCGAAACAGGTGTTATTAATTATGGATTTTAAAATATCCGATTGTAAATGCTTCTTTTAAACTAAATTTCAATTATATAAGATAAGTCTCACAATGCAGTGGCGGATTTAGTATAGGGCGTGGGGGGGGGGGGGCAAGCTGCCCCCCACGCTTCCCTAGAACGGTCTAACAGCGCCCCCTAAAACAATTAAAATATATATATATATATATATAAGATTAAATTACTGAAGGCAACCCCCGTCGCCCCTATTTATTGACTTGGCCCCCCCGCGACACTAAACCTCAATCCGCTCCTGTCACAATGTATTAACTTTTTTTCATTAATTCACTTACGGTGTTTATCCTAACCATAAAAGTTATTGTTGAAATCTAATCAAAATTATTGATTTTTAATATTTTGTAACTATCAATGAGTTGTTTTTTATTTTGTCTTTATACAATTTTTTTTTTAAATGTACATTAATATTACGGTTTCAGGATATAAAGTATTAATTACAAATTGTTTTTTTATTTTATTCGTATATATACTTTATTGCAAACTGTTTTCTATTTTATTTTTATGTTTTTTAACAAGTAAGTTGTATTATTTAATAGGGCTCTCAATATATATATATATATTTTTTTTTTTTTTTTTTTTTTTTTTTGAATTCTTATTTTCTTTTTATTTTTATTTTTCTTCTCTGTTAGAATATTACTCTTAACTTCGATATTGTTCTTCAGGTATTTCCTTACCTAATTGTCATTTATTTTATCTTCATAATTTTATATAAATAATTTGTATAGTGTAAATATACTATACAGATATTTCGTTTTATGATATTTTTACTAGTACTTGGTAGTTTAATTGTTTAATATATCAAACATAAAACACAGCTAAGTACTAGTTTTTATTTTATTTATGTGATACTTCTTTCAGACTGTCGTCAGACGTAAAATAAAATAATAATCTCACAAAAACTGTATGAGAAAAAACGTTAATTAGACATTATAAAGATGAGCTAATGTATTTATTTTGACGTGAAATTTATTTTAAAATTTTGAAGAAGTTTTTTAAAAAGTAGTCAACTGGAGACCACTAGAGACTATGTTTTATATATTAAATAGTTATACCCAGCAAACATGTCAGCGTTGAATCCTCAAAAGATTTTGCGGAAACGTTGGCAAAGTAATTGATTTTGCAAATATATGTAAAGTTGTTAACGAGACGTTGGTTAAACGTTTTATGTTACGATGATAAAACGTTACTGTAAGACGTCTTACAGTAAAAATAGTCGCAACTAAACGTTAAAAAAACTTTACAAATAAAGCGTTGCAAAAACGTTGTTAACGCAGCCGCACAAACAAGCACAAATGTTGATAAACCAGAGATTGCAAGGATTTGTATTGTTAGTAGTAAAACGTCGATTTAACGTAACTCGAAGACGTCGAGTAAAGGTTGAAATATAACATTAAAATAAAGCTTAAATACGCCGTAGAAAACATCTCAAAACTCTTTTAAAAATAAATAAACGCGGACATAATATATATTGAATTGGCAAATAAAACTAAACTGTATGTTGAAACCTGCACTTGCAAAATATCCAAAATGGATTTTTAATATATACAGCAATATACAATGATAAATATAAAAAATGCTTAAAATATACAATTTATAGATATATTTAAAAAAAGAAACTTTTTTTAAATTTAAGAGTCGTGAGTAATTGTATAAATATTTATAGAATCTAAAAACAAAATATTTACAGAGTAGATAGACCAGTATATCATTAAAATACAGAATCCAGATAAATACAGAATTAGATAGACCAGGATATCATTGAGATACAGATCAAGGAACGCAACTTGTATCATTAGTAAGCTGAGAGCAACTTTAAAAAAAAATGTTATGGAGTTAGTATGAATTAAAAATAAGATAGGAAGTAAAAATAAAGAAAGATACTAAGCCGTTTTCATTGCCCGTGAAATTCCATTATGAATTTTCATTCCCCATTAGTTTCCATTTGCATTAAAAAATATCCATCAGTTATTCAATAATTTGGTTAATCATAACATTTTTTCCGCCCTTGACAATAAACAAAACACTCTTTAAAAACAAAACAAAATTTAAAGATTGACAATTTTTTTTATTTAAGAAAAAAAATAATTCAAGTTTTTAAACTTTTTTTGGTTACATATATATATATATATATATATATATATATATATATATATATATATATATATATATATATATATATATATATATATATATATATATATATATATATATATATATATATATATATATATATATATATATATATATATATATATACTATATATATATATATATATATATATATATATATATATATATATATATATATATATATATATATATATATATATATATATATATATATATATATATATATATATATATATATATATATATATATATATATATACATATATATATATATATATATATATATAGATATATATACATATATATATATATATATATATATATATATATATATATATATATATATATATATATATATATACCCAGCAAACATCAATCAGGCGGACCGATAACGGACCGCTGTCAGCACTTATGCCGCGCCGACGTCGGCCGCCCGTTACGTTGCCGCGTTGGCTTGCACATCGTATTTACATCGGTCCGTTAGCGGAAAACTGAAGGCGGTTCGACAACGGACCTATGGCGGCAAATTGACAATGTTTGAACAACGGTCCGTCAGCGGCTAAACGATGATAAAACCATAGCGGAATAGCATAGGATCTATAAGTTTTGACTAAGATTTGAATGCATTGATATAAATATAATTATTTTTTTGTTTGAATAGAACGCACTTATTGCTAGCAAATATCTTTATATCTTTCGGCTCAAATTTTTAGTCATAAAAAAATGCAAATCCTGCCAATGCCTGGAAGACACATCAAATATCTTTTGACTTTGTGCATAGGTATATAGACAAAATACGAATTTATTATACTAAAATTCTCCTACCACCGAAAAACACTACCCTAACTGTAAACTATTAGGTCATACGTGGCAAGGCTTAAGCTTGTTGAACAAAAAGACTAATCAGAAGTTATAATATAAATCATTTTAAAATTGCAATTTACAATTACAACATGAATATAAAAGTAACAATAATTTTTTTTTAAACTAAAACAAAATATAAAGTATATTTGCATCTATAGATTATTGCTTCACTTGCGTTTAGCGAATGTTTAAAATATAAAATAGTTAATTTTCAACATATCTATAAGTTAAGTTTATTCTCATTTCAATCGAAAACTAAATATATTCAGGAAACCATGTGTTGAAAATTGATTTACGTTGCAGTCTGCAGACTTCTAACTTTCACCTAAAAACAGGCAATGATATATAATGAAAATTTTGAAACAGTCGAGTTTAGAGCTATTACAACAAAGATAATAAACTAACCTTCTCAGTCCTTATAAAACGTATTCGTTTGAAATAGTCTGATCACCAGTTATTGACAAATAACTTCAGATACTAAGTGCATTTACGAATAAATATAAATTTAATTTTATTATTTAAGCATAATTTAAAACATAAAAAACAACCAAAACATTGTTTAAATTGAAAAGCTATGGAAATAACTTTAAAAAAAAGCTATATAAAAATATAGTCATATTGCGTGCTTTTTTAAAAAAATAAAACTTCATATACAGTAACCTACCTGATTATACCTAATCCTATAAATATGCTTGAGGGGTTTATGAACAATAAAAAAAAATTGTTATTTCATTAAAAAAAGTATCTTTTATTTTAATTATAATTTAACAAATAAAATAGTATTAGAAAATGAGATACTTATATGCCAGGTTGGAAGTAAAACCGTAAAACCCACAGCAACTTAAGGGCGATGAAGCCCTTTTGCAAAGCATAAGCCCAAGACACAAGTGCACATCTGAAAAAGAAAGAATCAGAGGCAAAACACATCAATAAAAATATATTTTAATAAACTAAAATATAGTTTGTAAATTGAACATAGTTTTCACCATACAAAAAAAAAAAACATAGCCCAATATAATATACTATAAAAACTCCTTGAAAAATATAAAAAATCAAATAATTGATTGAAATAAAACGGTTTAGTAAATAAGAATATAATTTTTTCTAATAAATTATTTGAAAGCATATAAAGAGCAAATAAATATGTTTAAAGAAAGTATGATTTAAATCCAGTTTGCAAACCAAACATCTATCTTATACCCATGGCAATAGTTGGATCATGGTCAACATAATTCTATGAAATATAACTCTGGTTGAGGTTTCCTGTAAAGAAATAATATTAAATCATAAATGTAACATTAAATTACAAGCATGTTTTAACGGAATTGTTAAAGCAGTCCTTTAAAATAATGGCTTGTAAAATAAAAATTTTGTTAGATTTTTAGTCATCTGCTTCACTGGTTAAATACCAAGTTAATTTAACTTTCCATCAATAACTTTATATTTTAAAGCTTATAGTTATATTTAAATTTAATATAATCAAACAAACCAAAAAGTAGACAGACTCCAGAACTTATATTTTGGATTTTTTTCAAAAATAACATTAAAATAATATCAAAATAATAAAATTAAATAAATATCAAAATAATAAAATTAATCTTACTTTATTCTTTGGTAAGATTCAATATCACGATTTAAATTTTCATCAACAATCTCATATACAAAAGGTTACTGTAAAAGGGAATGAATATGAAAAACACAGAAACAGTAATACTCATTGCACAAAAACTTTACTCTATTGAGTTTAAAAATTAAAATATTTAAAAATATATAAAATAGTTTTCAATAAAATAAAGATAACAAATTTGTAAATAAAGATGCTTATTTTATTTAACAATAATATTCATCTTCTGAACTAAAAAATGCCTCTTTATTTAATGGCGTTGGAAAACTTGATGTAGGCATCACTTTATTCTTGGCTTAACTGTTTTTTTGGTCTAGTCTAACTTTTTTTCCGCCATTGCGGTCTGATGCACCACGCAAAAAACGCACAACCTCATATTGAAAATCTGATACAGTTGCTGAAGTTGTTGCAGGATTTCTTTTTACAGCTCCTAAAAATTAATTTAAGACTTTTATTTAACTATCTAGCAGGAAAACAAAAAATATATTTTTTAACTTAATTTTAGAAATATATAGAATTTTTTTTAAAGCTATTTATTAACAAATTTTATTTATCTATTTATTAATTTTTTATTTTTATATAGTTAATAAATAAATTTTATTTATTTATCAACTATTTATTAACAAATAGATTAGTAATTACTAAATTAGACACAAGTAATTATTAAATTAGAGTAACAAACCCCAACAAAAAAAATTACTTTTAAGCAAGTGTAAGTCTTTGTTTTACAAAGTTACTTTCATTGTCATTTATAGTAATACCAGACCAGTTAAGTTTATAGCAGAGGTTATTAGTGAATAACGCAAAAGACATTCTCTGGACAGCCTCCTTTAAAGTCTGGTCTCCTTTACTTGCCACAGCTATTATCTACAAAAAAAATATAGAAAAAGCATCAGTAATATATATACTAAAGAATATTTTTTAAAAAATTAAAAAAAAATAGATATCAAGTTAATGCCATTAATTATTGCATAACATTTATTAATAGGCTTTATCTTATTTATTGTCCTTTATTTCCATTTATAAATGATCTAGCTGGTGTACCACAAATAAAACTGATATAGCAAACTTATATACTTTACCATTAATACTAATACTAGATTCAAATAAAGCAATACTTTCATTAACAAACATTTTTAGAAATTCATTACGGTCTTTTGGTTTAGACCTACTATAAAAATGACCGATTATAAATGGGGTTTTATTGTGTTGAATATTGTTTATCCACACTTTTTAAACCTAATATTGGTCAAAATTGTCCAATGCTGCTTTTAAACAATGGTAAATCATCAATGTTGACTTGAATTGGTATACAATCCTTTTTCTTTAAAAACCTAAATTATTACTTAAAATAACTTGTCTAATGCCAATATTTAATATTAATAGATTACTGTCAGAGTTCACTTCGCAATCAATATTATTTGCACCTGATGGAATAACACTCTCAGTTGAAAGTTTTCGATCTGATATACTTTTTAAATACAATGATTGTACTTCCTCTGGTGAATGTGAAATATTGCTTGATTTAATGGTTAGATCTTTTAGGCAATATTCAACATCAGCTATTATCTTTCGTCGTTTTGTCCAAAAGCTCACTATTGAAACTTACATAAATTGTTTTATTTTCTATAGCTGGTACATATATTTAAAAATGTATATATTATATATATGTGTGCGTGTGTGTATATATATATATATATATATATATATATATATATATATATATATATATATATATATATATATATATATATATATATATATATATATATATATATATATAAATATAACTTCATATTAGTATAACATTGTTCTTGTTATATTAAAAGTTATATGATTAGTCATGTAACTTTTAATATAAAAAGAACAATGTTATACTAATATAGTTATAAAATTGTCACATAACTGTAACAATATTGTTAAAGTTATATATGTTTAAAATAAAATCAAATTAGAATTTTTAATTTTGAGTCTTATAAATATATATTGAACCTATATGTATATCTATACTTTATATCTATACTAAGTATAGATATAGATATAATATATAGTAATCTATATTAAGTATAGATATAGAAATAATATATAAGTATAGATATAGATATAAATATAAATTATAAATATAGATATAAATATAATATATTTTAATATAATATATAGTAAAGTATACTTTATATTATATTATAATATATTATATTTAAATCTATATTTATAATTTATAAATATAGATAAAGGTACAAAATAATGTAACTTTTAATATTTATAAGCAATAATTATAGCTATATTTTATAATATAAAGTATAGATGTAGATTTAATTTATATAACCTATATTGCGCGACTTAAAAATAAAAAAACTAATTTGATTTTTTTTAATACTATTTATTTATTACTTACTGTTTTACATAGACTATGTACTACAGTATAAAATATAAAAATCGATCAATGTAAGTCTCATGGCGCTTGAAATGCTTACTTTTAGTGTTTTTACGACATCTTACCGTTATCCGGGAGCCAACTCGGGCATTGTGCTGGCAAAACTAAAGCGTATCGTCATAAACTTACCGAAGCTGGCATGCCTATTAAAATCACATTGGCAACGAGGTGTTTTATCGCTCTTCGGCCGATAGCGGAAAACCAACACAAAATAGCATGCCGGTCCTACATCAGCTACCCGGCTACGGTAAGCCGCATTAGCAATCACAAAGGGCCGGCACCGGCATTCCGGCGGCGGCTTTGCGCAACGAGGTCCGCTGAAAGCATGTTTGCTGAGTATATATATATATATATATATATATATATATATATATATATATATATATAAACATATATATATATATATATATATATATATATATAAACATATATATATATATATATATATATATATATAAACATATATATATATATATATATATATATATATATATATATATATATATATATATATATATATATATATATATAAATATATATATATATATATATATAAAATATATATATATATATATATATATATATATATATATATATATATATATATATATATATATATATATATATATATATGTATATATATATATATATATATATATATATATATATATATATATATATATATATATATATATATATATATATATAAACCCAGTAAGCACAAAGACGTTTAAAAGACGTTTTAAAGATGTCTTTAAGGAGGTCTAAAAGGCGCACTTGTAGATCATAAGTCTAGATCATAAGGCTAAAAGACGTCTAAATGAAGACGTCTTTATAAAAACGTTTTGTTCAAAATAAATCTAAGTACATGACGTAACATTTTCGCGTAGTATGTGATATATATTCATTATATTTACAACGATATATATTGGTATAATTTCGTATATACAAGATATACATAGGAACCAGCAATCAAAATAATATTGCTGTAATCACCACCAACGATTGATGCATCTAAGATGAAAATTATAAATAACAATAGCAAATATATATCAAAACAGTATTTAAAACAATTATAACTTGTCTTAAGTTATAATAAAATTTATCAAACTTATTGCTAGATAATTTTTGACCGCATACATGACTTATTATATGGCTTGTGGGTGTATAAAAACTAAAAATACTGATATTTAACTTATTTATTATTCTTGCCATTTTCACTTATTATCATGATCAGTCAACTGTCTATTAAAAAAGCAAAATAATTATTAATAAAAAAAAGATATATTAATATTATAGCAATTGTTTTAGTGATTCCTGTGACAACAACTTTGGCAATTTTGTAAAAAAGTAATTTAATTTAAAGTGATTTACACTTAAAACTTGAACAAATTATTGAAAATAATAAAAACTATGTTTTTACTTTGAATAAACGACATCTACTTAACGCGTAATGATAAGAGCCGTCAAAAAAAAGTCATAATTATGACTTCTTTTTGACCTGTTTATAAATATGTCATTAATGACATATTTATACACAGGTCTCAGAAAAGAAGTCTTTTAGCCTTATGATCTAGACGTCTTTTAATGCGTCCTTAAGACTATTTATTATGATTCTTTTAAACGTCTTTTTAAACTTTAAAAAGACGCATTTTAAACGTCATTTTATAAACGCATTTATTAAAAACGTCTAGAAGATGTCTTAAAAAGAGATATCTTCTAGACCTTTTTTTAACGCTTAAATAGACGCCTTTTAAACGCCATTTTAAAAACGTCTTTAAAAAAGACGTCTAAAAGATGTCTTAAAAATTGACGTCTTTTAGACGTCTTTTTATCTGTCATTTTAAAAACACATATATAAAAGACGTCAAAAAATGTTTTAAAAACGTTTATAAAAGTGCGTCTTTACCTAGACTAGTTTTAAAACGTCTATAAGCGTCGAAAATGCGTCTTGTGCTTATTGGGTATATATATATATATATATATATATATATATATATAATATATATATATATATATATATATATATATATATATATATATATATATATATATATATATATATATCCTTATAGTGTAGTAGAAAGAGAATTTTATGGTAAAAAAAGTCTCTTTCGACTACAATTTTTATAACCTCGTCTCTTAAGGGATATCACC
>NC_061165.1:45770467-45827899 GCF_022113875.1 Hydra vulgaris
CACCTTTGTTTCCATTAATATTAATTTTAGTTTGCTTAACGTCAACATTTACACTACGAGCAAAAGAAACACCTCTACTTTGTGATATTGAGATGATGTGAAAGACAATTTTGAACAATTATCAGTCATTAGTACTTCATTGTTCTATGCATGTTTTGTTGTATGATGCTAAATTGTTATTTAGCATAATAAATTTATAAACTCAAACTCTGCAGTTTTACTATTTTCACTTAAAAAAGATCTTTTTTATTTTGAAAAAACACAATACTTACAAGTAACTTTGTGTAGTATTTGTTTCTTTAGAATTTCTTTTTGTTAATCATTTGATACTTGCTTTTTTTTGTGCATGTTCCCCCTCTAATTTCAAAAGTGACGTTGCCACTTGGTGACATTTGGAGTTTTCTTGTCCTCCCATTCTTATTAATTATCACGTGTTATTAATTGTGTTCTCTGATTTGTTCTAACTTGATTTAATGCACCTTGTGTGTGCAAATCTGTTTTATGAAAAGCAAAATACAGCATCTTGTTCTTTTTTAAACTTTAACATGTTCCTTTTTCAACTTTGCCGAATTTAATTGCAGATTGCTCAAACCAAACCTAGAAAAAAAAACCAACAAGAAACTTAAAAAATGTTTTCTAATAAGCTGCTAAGTTTAAGTTCACCACCATTAACTCATCTGTTAAAAGATATTTTGGTCTAACAAATTGCAAAGAAACTTTTGTAGTGATTAATGAAGAATCCATTTTAGTAAAAAGAGAAGATGTATGTATGGCTATAAACGAAGAACCTGTAAAAGTTGCTGCATTAGTTAATAAAGAAGTTGTTGTTCATAGTATGTTCAAGAATCTCAGAATATTGTGTTTATGTACACTTACAAGTAGTTGAGTTATTTTGTATTTCAATCTTGAAATAGTTAAGGAAATGCAAATGTGTTCTTTATAAAACTCCTTCAGTACTAATTTTTATAGAAACACATATGTTCTCTATGAAAGTTTTTTAAGAAAGTTTACATTATTTTGTTTCCACTATACAATTTGTTATTATAGAAACTAACACTTTTTAAAATATCAGCAAAATTTCAAAAGCATTAAAATATTAGACTAAAAATTTTATAAGTTGAGTTTGCTTTTAGATAAACAGTTGTTTAATAAACTTAATAATAAAGTTGAATTCCCTATTAATATGATTAAATAATTTTAGTTTGAGTATTTATTTATAAGACGCACAGTGGATTTGAAAACAGGAAAAACTCTATCTATTAAGATTATTTGTATAAATGGTGTTTAATATCAGTTCTAAAATTACTCTAAACCATTTTGCATACCTATCATTATTACGCTTATAACGTACAATTCTGCGAATAAATTTTATATTATGGAAAAAATACTGTGGAAGAAACAAACCACACCTAAGAAGGCTCTGTATAAAGGAGCCTACCTGTATTTACAGGTCAGGTATACACATCTGCAGCTGAGTATTTTTATCTCTGTTGTTTTTAAATAGAATCTTTGTTAGGTTATTTTATATGAGAAAGTTGACAGAGATCTCCTATTTTTCTTGATTTTTATGAGGATTGTTAAAATATTAGCCGTCTTAAGTTACTAAACTGAAAATTCATTTTTGATTTATAAAAGTTTGTAAAAAAAATTGTGATGATACACTGTTTTAATAACCATAGCCACATTATATAAACAATCATTTCTAAAAAAATTACTTGAAAGTTTCTTAAAAATAATATAGCCAAATAATATAATAGCAATATAAGCCTAAACATCTTGTTAATTGAATATTTAATGAAAATAACTGAAATAACAATAGAAAAAGAAAACTTAAATTTACATGATATAAACCGATTGTTTAAAATCATACTTAATAAATCATATATGCCGAACAAAAAAAATTACTGAAAGTTTCTTAAAAATTTTATATGTATATATATATATACATATATATAATTATATATATATATATATATATATATATATATATATATATATATATATATATATATATATATATATATATATATATATATATATATATATATATATATATATATATATATATATATATATATATATATATATATATATATATATATATATATATATATATATATATATATAATATATATATATATATATATATATATATATATATATATATATATATATATATATAGCTCCAAATATATATAGGTCCACGAAATGATATGCAAAATTGAATAATATTAGTTTCTGAAAACATCAAAACTGATAATAATGTTGCATCAAAAAACTATTGTTTCGTAGATTGTGTATAGTTTTTTGATTTGCTACCAATAAACTATAAAAAGTAGACGGAAATAATTGTTAACTTCGGTTTTTTTCTAACAAAGTGTCTAATACATAAACAGAAAGAGTTATCTTAAAATTTAGTTTTCTAAAATTATAAATTTTAAACTTTTTTTTTTAAATTAAATTGGTTGACTCCAACTTTGATTACATACTAAAGATTAAAGGATTTTTTTTTCTTTTATGCAAATACAATAAAATGTTGGTAAGTGAACAAATGCAGAGCTGACTAAAACATTTCTTTTATTTATAAGATTTATAGCAATTATTTTTTACTGAACACCAAATTATTAATGAAAATTTTTTAGAAAAAAATTGAATTTTAAGTTTTTGAAATTTACTTTATTTATAAAAAACATTGCAAAATACTTAAATTAAAAAATGTCATAAAAAATAATTGTATAATAATCATGGCATACTTTTTTTTTTTCGCTTAGAAAATAAGTAAATTAGTTTTATTTAAAACTACTATTATTTCTGTAATTTTTAAAGCTTTCTTTTTAAAAGCATATTGCAAAGCACATGTGGCAAATGAAAAAAAAATTCTCAAAATAAACCCAACTCTATCTTGAAAATTAATGAAAAAGTCACAACACAGAGAAAATATTTTAAATAATGTCATTTAAAGGTACCCAAGAATTGATAAATAAGTAATCAGACTGATACTAAAGAGTTTTCACACAAAAAAACTTTGTTTAAAATAAACATAAACAACTTTATAATTGCTTGTGCATCTTTTTTTTTGACCAGTATGATTGTAGGAAAATTTGTAGAAATATGATTTAATGTTATGAGATATGAATTAATAAAATGTTTAGTGCATTTATCGCAAATACGTATCACTAAAATAATAGCTAATTGGAAAAACAGGAAACTCATTGGACAAGTTGCTGTGATTGTAATTAATATATAACTGATAATAATAGTATAAACAAAATTATTAAAAATAATTTTAAGTACAGAACCAAACAAGTTTTCAATAAAAAAATCTAGAATTTTAAAAGTTTATTCTTATGACAAACAGAAAATAGAAAATTTATTCGACGTAAAATATACTCGCATATTGTTACCGGAAAAACAGTTGTTAAACAATCAGATCAACTCAAACAGTTACAATTGTGCAAGTAAATTATCGAGAGAACTAATAAAAAATTAATGAATTTTATTGCATGGTTTAATATATAATATTAGAGTAAAGGTTAAAAAACATCGAAATGAGAATTTTGATAACAGCTTCATTATATCTCGTGCATGGTATATGAAAGTTTAGTTAGCTTTTTGTATGCTTGTCGAATCGATCAATACAGACACAATTACTCTAATATAACTTTGTTTTTAAGATGAGCTTTAATAACAAAATAACACAACTTACTACACAATAAAAAAAAAAATGTACTTTACTGTCCGGCTAAACCACATGAATTAAATCTAGTTGAAAATGTATATTTTAAACTAAAAAATACGACTTTGTATTAATTTATTATTAATAATTCTGTTCAACTTAATACAACACCTGTTGTATGCTGTTAAAACTCTTATGTCATTATCCATCTCTTTTGAGCTGATGATATAGTATTATTTTGACACTAAAACAAAAGTCTTCAGAACATATTTGGCTTATGTTCTCGTTTTTTTTTGAAACATGATATAGCCTTTAGCAATAACAAGTCTCAAATAATTTAATTTTAAATTTATTACCCTTAATTTAAAAACCATTGTTTGTATGGTATTTGTGAATATTTTTCCAAAAAAAGTACACTTAACGTGGCTTTTTTGTGATTTTTTAATTTAAGTAACTGGATCATTTAATCTCAAGCAACATGCACAATGACAAAGATAATTTAAAACAAATATGCTTTCTGTGTGCTATAGCTAACAAGATATGTATGAATTTTTACCTAATACAAGTTCAAAAGAAGATCATGTTTTTTAATGCTCTTCGCAGTCATTTTTTGCATATTGCATTTAACAAGGAAACTTAGGCTTAAACAGTGCTATCTACATTTGAAAAAAATAGTGGCCATCTACATAATGTTGAAATTTTATAGACACGTTATACTTTTATTTTATTAATGCAGATCAATGAATACTTTATTAGACCTCATTACTGTAAACACATAATTAAAAACATGAAAAGGTACTAGCAAACTCCATTAATTAATAGGTGGAGAGCAAAGTTATTATATTATATATATATATATATATATATATATATATATAATATATATATATATATATATATATATATATATATATATATATAATATATATATATATATATAATATATACATACATATATATATATATATATATATATATATATATATAAATATATATATATATATATATATATATATATATATATATATATATATATATACATATATATATATATATATATATATTATATATATGTATATATATATATATATATATATATATATATATATATATATATATATATATATATATATTTATATATATATATATATATATATATATATTATATATATATATATAATATATTATATTATATATATACTTATTTTTATATATATTTATATATATATATATATAATATATATATATATATATATATATATATATATATATATATATATATATATATCTAATTAAGTATATATATAATATAATATATTATATATATATAATATATATATATATATATATATATATATATATATATATTTATATATATATAAATATATATATATATATATATATATATATATATATATATATATAATATATATATATATATATATATATATATATATATATATATATATATATATATATATATATATATATATATATATATATATATGTATATATATATATATATATATATATATATATATATATATATATATATATATATATATATATATATATATATATATATATATATATATATATATATATATATATATGTTTGTTACACGGGTTGTTTCTTTATGAATGTTTCTTTAGGTTTAACTTATTGGCTACATTTTTAATACAAGCCACTCAGTTATTGGTGGAGAAACTATCCGCATAATAAAACATTTTAGAAAAACTTTTCTTTATTTTAATAAGGACACTCGGAAAAAGAAAAATATTTATGACTTCTTTGACGTAATAATGGGCAGTTATGATGGAGCAGAAATTTGTGAATTTGTTGGACTGTATATTTAGATTTATTCAGTAAAATAATTAGTAGAAATGATTTAGGTCTTTATTGCGACAATGTTTTAATAGTAATGCATAGAAAATTTGGTCCACAGCTCGATACAATTAGAAAAGATATTATAAAAATTTTAAAAAATATTGGCTTTTATATTGAAATAAACATAAATTTAAAAATCCTGAACTTTCTTCACGTTATATTTATCCTTCCTGAAATTACATATAAGCCTTTTAAAAATCCAAACAATGAATTATTGTATATTAATATTAACTCAAATCATCCACCCTAAATTCTAAAAAAAAAAAATAACAAATTTATAATAGGGTAAACCAAAACTCCTGTAATGAAAACATATTAAATTCTTCTAAACAATTGTTTGAAGATGCCTTTAAAAAAAGTGGTTTTGGGAACTTGGAACAAAAATTTGAACCTGAAAAAAAGGGTACAAAAAAGCAAAATAAAAACTAGAAATGTATTTTTGGTTAAATTTAGTTAGATCTTCCATTGGTATAAAATAAATTTTCAATTTCATTTGCATTAAAAAACTACTGTGAACAAACTAAATTTTTCTTCGTAATATTTTACCTGTATTTGCAAAGATGGTCATTAGATTTAAAATTTAATACGAATAATATTGAAAAGAATTACATAAAATGTTAGAAATCATATTTAAAAGAAATTATAAATGAATAAGAAACTACCTAAGTATAAAGTTAGAAAATCTGATTTGTTTCTGTTTTTTTAAACTTTATTATAAACATAGATCACCAACTGTTTGTAAATAGTTTTACGCCCTTGTCACAATTGAGAAGTATTTTATTTCCTGGTATAAATGTAAATATTTTAATTCATGGTATGTAAAAGAATAATTATTTTTTTCTAAATCTATTACTTGAGGTTCATCTTACTCTGAATATAATTTCTTATTGATTACATACCAACCATGTTTCAACTTTGAATAGGTGATATATTCGGTTGATACGTAGTTGATAAGACGTTAGAACAACGTTGAAACAACGTAAATTCAACATTTATTTTCATATTTTAATTTCGGTTAAAAAGCCAATTGACTAAAAAAATTTTCTCAATTTTTATTGCCATAAAAAAACACAATAAAAAGGCAATAATTTGCGCAGAGAATATTATATTTTACGTAAATTAATTAGATAGTTTCAAGGGACTTTATATACAATGCAAATAGAGTAAAATGGTTTAAAAAAAAGTTTTATTTAACAATAGTTTCAGAACACTTAGGAAAAAGTATGTTATACATGTGGTGAATATATACATTTATACATCTGGTGAATCGCCTTTAACGCGCCAACCACCACCTTTTGATCTGTTGAGTGCGTATTTTAATTAAGTCATTATTCCTTTTTTTATTTCAGTAACTGTAGCAATCGCTATAATTGACATGACGCTTTCTATAAAAAAGGTGTTGCTTGAGTAATTTGCATCAAACACATAAAAAGTTAAAAATATAATAGCATTAAAGCAACGAATTCTGATTTTTAAAAATATATATTTTAAGTTTTACACTTGACTTACAAGAAGCAACTTTACAAATATTTGTTCCTTCAAACTTGTCTTTACCCTTACCGCCAGCAATATTAAATTTTGATTAAAAACCATTAGACAACAACCTGCATCATACATTGGTACGATTATTATAGTTACATTAAAAACTGATACATTTTTATTTACGCACATAAATATGTATGTATATATAAAGTTAAAAAAGGTTAAGTTTTTGTTACAAAACAACTTTTGTGCTTTAAGGTCGTTCTTTAGCTAAAAGAAATGCAACAAAAAATTCAAAAAATTCAAAAAAAAAAAGTTTAAAAATTAAACTCAAATCAGACATAAAAATAAAAAAAAAAAAAAAAAATATGTCTGATTAGAATTCGTCAAAATTTTAGAAATATAAGCTAAACATATTTTTAAAACAAACTATAATAACAAGATTCAAAAGATTTTTTATTCAAAACTACTTATAACTAACCTTTGCATCACATTTTTTGTAATTGTCTTACCTCTGATTTTAGAAAGTTTGTTAAACTAAAAGATTAAGAAAATAATTACATCACATTATTTTTATAGTACATTTATAAAAACTTACAAGTAGATTAACTTAAGCAAATACATAATCATGATATTATTTTAGTTACTGGAAAGAGCTTTACTAAGATAGCTTTTATTTCTACCAGTGCATATATAACTTTCTCTGAAATTTTAATAATAAAGATATAACAGGAACACAAAAAAACCAAACATTAATTAATTTCTAAAAGCATTGAAACATAAAAACTTATGTTTGTTTGTGTTCTGTTTATAGTCTAATGCAGCGTGAGCTCAGTAACTAACTACTTACTCCAACTACAAAACCTACACTCACCTTAAACTCCTGTGTTTTGTTAGATGCAGTGTTTTTCCTAATGCACTTCCAAAATATCATGCCTGGTTTTCTCAAAGTACTATTGCTGGAAGTAACTCCTTTTAACTACTCCAGGTCAGGTCAGGATAATCGAGATCAATCTTGCTACTGGTATCACGCAACCCAGTACCATCTGCCACAAGCCCTGCTGCCTTGCAGAGTGTGTTCTTCTTAGGCAAAGGCTAGGAGAAATAAACTCCGACTAAAAATTCCCCTGCCTTGGGGCTCTTGGTTGAGTAAAGGCTAGAGATGGTGTCTCAATAAAAACACTCATCTTGGGCAGATGTTAACTGCATCTAGCTAAACATCCCCTGCCTTGGGGCTCTTGGTTGAGTAAAGGCTAGATATGGTGATTCGATAAAAACACTCATCTTGGGCAGATGTTAACTGCCTATGAGCAGTTAACATCTGCCCAAGATGAACATATGAGGGTACAGCTCTAAAACTCAGTTTAATGGTTCTGAGGCCGGCTGGTAGTAAGGTTTCCCGAACTCTATGGTAGCTCTCAGAGAGGCTGATTCCATCAACAGTTGCAAAATATCAGAGTATTAACAGTGCCATGTTGCGCATAGATGGTGTCCCTGTTAATGCTTTTGGTGTGCATTGTCAAGGCCACATAAGGAGCCCTATGTCACGGCTTAGGGCTAATTAACAGGACTGAGACAACTGCATAGCTCATTGATTAGGAGACTGTGCTCTATCTATGAATGAGTCAAGTTCTTATTAAACCCAAATCATGACCAAAGTAACCTAAAATATTAAACCTAAAAAACCATCCCCACCACCTAAATATTTTAATATATCTTTTACAAATATTCTCGGTCTACGAAGCAACTTTCCATCAGTTGAGTCTTACCTCCTGCAAAATTCACCAGACTTGCTTGCATTTAGTAAAACAAATTTAAATTCTGCAATTCCTTCTTCAGATGTCAGTGTTGATGGGTACTATCCTTTGATTCGTAAAGACTCAAATAGTCACATGCTAGGTTTAGGGGTATACATACGCATTAATTCCCCTATATGTCGTGAAATCAGGTTCGAATCCATTGACCATTCTTTTATGTGCTTTCGCCTAGCACCTCTTTACTCTATCACCTTTCTCTTTGTTTTTTATCGTTCTCCCTCTTCCCATGATTGCACTCTCTTAGATGTTATCTCTGATCAAATTGACAATGCCCTCTCTCTTTACCCCTCTGCCAATATTGTTGTTGTTGGTGATTTTAATGCCCATCACACTGAATGGCTTTGTTCTAACACCACTGATCCTGCTGGCAAAAAAGCCTTTAACTTTTTGCGTTTCTCAATCTCTTACTCAGATAGTTAACTTTGTGACTCGTTTTCCTGACAACCCTAATCATTTACCTTCACTCCTTGACTTATGTCTTGTCTCTGACCCTAGCTTATGTTCAGTTTCCCCCATTTCTCTCCTAGGTGGTTCTGACCATGCAATGATCTCTATAAATCTTTTTCCTTGTACTTCTTTTTTGGGCTCACCTTATCATCGCACCACCTACTACTACCCTAAAGCTGACTGGGATTCCTTTCGTGATTTTCTTCGTGATGGTCCTTGGGCTGATGTTTTTTCTCTCTCAGCTGACAAATGCGCCTCTTACGTAACCTCCTGGATTCAGGCTGGAATCGAAGCTTTTATTCCTTCGCGTCGGTCAAGCCTTGCTCTACTCCATGGTTTTCTCCTTCTTGTGCGGCTGCTATATCCAATCGTAATCATTTTTTTCATCTTTTTCAAAAGAACAACTCTCTTGAGAACAAACGGCTATTTATTATTGCAAGAAATCGATGTAAAAAGGTGCTTTCTGATGCTAAACTCCATTATTCTCAGATCACTAAATCTCGCATTTTATCGCAGAAGTTACACTCTAAAGACTTTTGCAAAATCTTCAACAGCATTTTTAACAAGGGTAGATCTAACATTCCATCTCTCATTCATTGGACTGATCTATTACCACTCCCAAGGATAAGGCAGAACTATTTGCAAAGAACTTTTCTTCTAATTCCACTCTTGAATCTTATGGACATTTTCTTCCTTCCATTCCAGTCAAACAGTTTGACTCATTGTTAGACATTCAAATCACTCCGGCTTCTGTTGCTAAAGTCATATCTCAATTAAACTCGTCTACAGCTTGTGGTCCAGACAACATTCCTGTCAGAGTCTTGCAGAATTGTTCTCCAGAACTTTCTTCAATTCTCTCTAAACTATTTAACAAGTGTTTGACTGAGTCTTGTTTTCCTGCTTGTTGGAAAATGGCATCTGTAGTTCCAATATTCAAAAACTCTGGAGAAAATTCTGACCCCTCCAATTATCGTCCGATCAGTCTTCTTTCAGTTATTAGCAAGGTCTTTGAGTCTTTGATCAACAAATTCCTCACATCTCATCTTGAGTCAAATAAATTACTGTCAGACAATCAATACGGTTTTCGATATTCTCGCTCTACGGCCGACATGCTAACTGCTGTAACTGAAAGATTTTATCGTGCATTAGATGGAGGCGGTGAGGCTAGGCTGTTGCTCTCGACATATCTAAAGCTTTCGACAAAGTTCGGCATGCTGGTCTTCTCCATAAGCTTGCTTCATATGGTGTTTCTGGGAAAGTTTTTGAGATTATCAAATCATTTCTTTCTAACCGGTTTAATAAAGCCATCCTTGAAGGCCAACACTCTTCTTTATATCCAGTAACTTCTGGGGTCCCCAAGGTTCCATCTTGGACCCTCTTTAGTTTCTTATCTACGTAAACGATCTTTCTAACAACCTTTCATCTAAAGTAGCTCTTTTTGCTGATGACTCAACTTTATACTCCTGTCTTGACAAAAAGTCTTTTCTTTTCGATCGCATAGAACAAGCAGCTGATCTTGAATCCGATCTCACTTCAGTTATAGATTGGGGTTCACAGTGGCTTGTAAACTTCAACTCTAAAAAAACCCAGTTGCTTACTGCAAACAACTACCGTAATATGGTCAACATTCCTATATTAATGAATGGCAATCCTCTTACTGAGTCGTCCTCTTTACGTCTTCTTGGATTATTGCTTACTACTGACCTTTCATGGAAACCATATATACAATTGATTGCTAAATTAGCTTCTGCTAAGGTTGCTTCTCTTTATCGTGCTCGCTATTTCATTACTTCTGATTCCATGCTCTACCTCTACAAATCTCTTATTCGTCCCTGTATGGAATATTGTTGTCATACTTGGGCTGGTTCTTCTAACGATTCACTTTCTCTTCTTGACAAGGTCCAAAATCGCATTGTAAATGTTGTTGGATCTGGACTATCTGCTAAGCTTGAGCCTCTTTCCCATCGTCGTAAAGTTGCATCTCTTTCTCTTTTCTACAAATACTATCATGGTCACTGCTCAAAGGAGTTATCATCTCTAGTTCCATCAACTAAAATTCATTCTCGTTTTACTCGTCATTCAGCTAAGTCTTATTCGTTTACTGTATCTGTCCCTGCATGCTCTAAAAACTTTTATTCATCTAGTTTTTTTCCCTGCACTTTAATCTTTTGGAACTCTCTTCTATCTTCATGTTTTCCTGACTCATACAACCTTCAACTTTTCAAGTCTTCTGTCAACCGCTTCCTTGCTCTATAACTCTGTTCTTTTTTTTCCTAGTAACTCCCAACTTAATAGTGGTTGCTTGCAGTCTTGTTGGGAGTGAATGCAAATAAAAAAAAAAAAAAAAAAAGACACTATTTCAAAAAATCTATTTATTAAATAAACAAGTTATTGGATTTTGGCAAAATATATTTCTTCTTAAAGCTTCTTAAAGATTGTCATTATGAAAATTACTTTCTTTTCTTACTAATTAACAAAATGAACGCATACTAAAATAAATATAAATTATTTCTCATACTTTCCTCAGTAATGGGAGACTTTTTATTCGATGAGGAATCTTTTTGAGTAGCTTTTATTATAATGGAAATTAATGCAGGTGTCTCTGGCAAAACTTTTTTTTTCTTTTTTGTTGAAAAACACACGCGCCACCTTCGCTTTACACTGTATTAAAATCCTATTATCTCAGGAAAATCTTGCCATTGATCTAAATATTTTTTGATCAAAAAATAAATCAATCAATATCAAAAAAGTAAATTAAAAAGTAAATCAAAAAATATTCGATACTAGAATACTGATGTAAAGTAGCTTTTACTAAATACTATTATAAAAATAAATGTCATAACAATGAAATAAAATGTCATAACAAGAAATTAAAAGTCAACAATAATAAAAGTAACAACTTTAAAACATTTATAAAATAAATAAAATATATTATTTAACTACAGATAAAGTTTGTAAACAGCTAAAGCATAGAAAAAAACATTCAGAATCTTTTCTTTGTAAAACAACTTGCAGACAGACCTTTTATGCGTACTCCGCATACTGTAGCTCAACCTTGAGCTACAGTATGCGGAGTACGCATAAAAGTTGTTTTCTTTTTCTTTTTTTGCGTTATAAGAGTAGATACTTGCTTACTATTCTACTGGTTATTTTTGGTTTGATTATGCTTGGTTGGATTATGTTTCTAAAGGAGGACAGTCCTTGATATGCAAGACAACCCTTGTCTCGGTTCTTTAGCATCTACAAGTACCGAGTGAGTGAAAAGTTCAGGTAGCGTCTGCCCAGCCTCTTGTAACTTTGCACGAAAGTTCGGCTCGACTATCTTCTGATGTCTGGTTCAACGTCCTTGCTAGTTTTTTTACTCCATGATTAAACAAGCCAGTATTGACTTGAACTTTTACAAGATCATTTGTTGTAAGACTTGTCTTACCAGACGAAGCAACTGAATTAACTTGACTTGGGCCTGTTAATAAAGAATAAATATTTAATTAGTTAAAAAGAAAACGATGATAATTTAAATATTTCCCGTTAAGTTTTATTACCTGGGATGATATGATAAGGGCGACCCCCACTTGGTTGAGCTAGTCTAATGATTCCTTTTGGAGAGGCATTATTGGAAGCAATTATATTTGAAGTAATCTGTTCAGAAGCGCTGAGATCAGCACTGGCCAACTTTTTCAAGTTTTCGTGGAATGTGAACCAATTGCATTTGGGTAAAAGTCCTTTTCAAATAGGACTAAGGCATGTTGTACAACGCAGAGGAACTCATGCTTGTGCTTCATGGTTGACCATTGGACTTTTTTGATTATGCCTCAAATCTCCTATGGGAAAAATTAGGCATGAGCATTCTTGACCAGCTGTTCTGGTTTCTGGTTTCATGTAGATTGTTAAGAAATCAAAAAGGTCAGGAAGACTGACACCTTTTCCTATATCTTTTTGTCTCAAGAGTAAACAGCAAGCTTTACACAATCCTTGGGGAACACGTGGGTCTTGGTAGTTAATCTGATGTTGGCAAATTGAAAAATTCTTTCATCTTGATGTAATTTGACGTGTTGCTTTTTGAAAGCACAGCAAGCAAACAGTTTTTCGATTTGCATCATGATCTTTAGCTTGGTTAGGCATAGTTAACGTTTACTGAAATATCAGAAATATATCATTTTAAATAGGAGTATTGTTTACTGAAATGTAGCAAATACACAAAAATAAAGTTTGTTTTACATAAAAGTGCAGAGAATGTGGGAAAAACTTTGAATTAATATCAAATAATAATTACACAGATTTCTAATGACTATTTTTGGTATTTACTTTGATTAATATTGATTTCAGATCATTAAATGATTATCTTGAAGTGATATATTATTCAGTTTATGGTTCATATGTTCAAAATTTGTGCAAATTGTTTTTCAATTCAGAATGCAAGAAAAAAACAACTCAAATAAATCTTTCCTTTGATCTTTTGAGGCAATATAACGTTGTTTTCTACTTAAAAAGTAAAAGTTTAGTTTTTTCAATTTTTGAAGTCCTAGAATGATTTTTTTCCGTATTTTTAGTAACGCAAAACAAAAACAAACGCTTGTGTATGTCAAAATAGGGGTCTTTAGGTTTAATGATCATTAAGATGGTAGGCACATCATTATAACAAGATGGTGCTAAACATAACAAAAATAATAAATATCGCTGGTTCTATGTTAATATATTTTTATAAATTTACAATTTACAAAATATAGTTTGAAAAAGTTATTATCTATCATCAGTACCCATTGTTTTCTGTTCAACTAATTTTGTATGCTGTAAAAATGCACAATTTTGTGAATGCTGTCATCTCTTGACATGTGCAAAAAGTTCAAAGTGATTTTTTTTCGCTAAAACGTTGTAACTAGATTTTAATATTTATATTTTATTTATAATATTTTGACTCTGTGGACCATGTAGATTCACCTAGGCCAAGTGGCATTCTTATTTTTTATTTTTTATTTTTTTTTATTTATTTATTTTTTTTTTTATTTTTTTTTTCTATTTTTATTTATTATTATTTTTTTTTTATTTATTCTTATTTATTTATATCTTCTTAATTATTTAAAGTAAAGTCAAACCGAAGTAAATATTTCCTATTTTAGACAACTGTGATTTGTTTATCTATATATAAAGACGACTATTTTTATTATTATATATTAATTAAACTTTTCAGAGTCGACCAGTCAAATCTAATAAGTTCAATTAATGTTTCATTTTTTAATTGTCATAGGAAATATGTCATCAAGTACAAATAATTGCTATGGTTATATCAAAATGTATGTAAAGGTTGGGTTAGGGTTATTTTATTATTTTATATAATATGTTTTATATAAATTATAAACATATTTATTAAATAATTTAAATCATACTCTCATACAACCTGGTTAAAAGAAGAAGAACAAAAACCTTGTTAACATTACAAACTCTATAAAAGAAAAAAACAAGAATATAGGTAATAAAAAATGAAACTAATACAAAATTAAAATAAATAAAACAAAAAAAAAAAACAATTAAAAGTTTATTCTAATTGCTTGAACTCCTTAAATTCTTCTTTTTGATGAAAATATAGGTTTGCCGAGAGTCTGTAATAATGAAGTAAACCATTTGGAAAATTTAGATAGCATCATATTAATAATTGTAATGATTTTAACTTTAACGTAGTTATAAATGTTTACTATTTATAACTACGTTATAAATAGTAGACATTTATAACTACGTTAAAGTTAAACGAAATTTAGCCTATGATACTGATAAAGTAATCAACTGTTATCAGTATCATAGGCTAAATTTCTTATTTAAAATGTATGCTAAATATCTTAAACACATACACAGTAAAAAAGAATACATAAAAAAAAGTGAAAATTACATAATAGTTAAAATAAAATTAAAGCAGAGAGGGGCTCAAACAAGATACGGAAAAACATAGTATAATCGCAATCTTTTCATAGAGTCCATTTATTAAGACTTAAATAGTATATCCTAATTGTATAAAGTTACGGGTAAAATATTCAAAACAAATTAATAAAAAAAAAAAACAGAAAATAAAAAATATAAATGCGCTCATGTACTCCTCCAACGTGATATTGGCATTAAAATATCTGCAAACAGTTAGAGACTTCTATTTATAAATTGAAAATAATACATAGTTAAATTGTATTTGCTAATTTTATATTTACGTTGTTGTGTAATCATTCATGGTTAGGGTTAGGGTTAGGGTTGAAATGTAGTACTTGTATAAATTTTTTGGATTATATTTTATGCCTGCTAAAGATTTGTTGCAAATCAAGTTAATATATTACAAAGATAAATTTTATTTTTACGCAACTGTTGTTTTATGCATATTATTCAAATATATATATATATATATATATATATATATATATATATATATATATATATATATATATATATATATATATATATATATATATATATATATATATATATATATATATATATATACTTTGAAAATTTACATGTAGATGGAGCAGACCAACAAGAAATAAATGATTTTAAAGAAGAAATAAGTCTCATGAAGAAAATTGGATATCATCGTAACGTAATGAATATGTTTGGCTGTTCGACAGTTAAAAATCCTTTATGTTTAATTGTTGAGTATATGGAAAATGGTGATTTATTGCAGTTTTTACGATCTAGGCGTTCTAAAGTAACTTTTTTTTTAACATTACATATATATATACATATATATATATATATATATATATATATATATATATATATATATATATATATATATATATATATATATATATATATATATATATATATATATATATATATATATATATATATATATATATATAGCCTACTAGTTTGCATTTTTTGGGGACATTTTATTTTTGTTCCAGTTCTATTCTTTTTTTTTTACTTTTTTAGTTCGATTTATATATATATATATATATATATATATATATATATATATATATATATATATATATTATATATATATATATATATATATATATATATATATATATATATATATATATATATATATATATATATATATATATATATATATATATATATATATATATGTATATATATATATATATATAATATATATATATATATATATTTTTTTTTTTATTTTGCTTCTATTTTTATTTATACATATTTAAACTTATTATTTTATAATAAAAAAAAAGTTTTTATATTAATTTTTTTATTTTCATTTATTTACTTTATATTACATTTCATTTTTAACTTCATCTATTTACAAAAACGTTTAATTACAGTAAAATAATTAAATTTAAACCTTGCCATAACGTAACCCTAAGCCTGACCTTAATGCCTGGCCTAACCAAACCTTCAGTCGATGAAGCAGCGCTCCCTTGCGAGTCAGGCTATTTGTCAGTCGATTCATGTACTTTCGTTCTCTATAAAAGTTTCTTATGAGTACCTTTTTTTACCAAAAAAAGCATGCTTACAGGGACAATAAATTAACGAGTACCCTAAATGTCACCGATAACTCAAATGTCCCCGTAAATGTTAGTTTTTTTTTTTTTTAAATCTGTACACGTAAGAGCTAAACTAGGTGTATATATATATATATATATATATATATATATATATATATATATATATATATATATATATATATATATATATATATATATATATATATATATATATATATATATATATATATATATATATATTTATATATATTTATATATATATATATTTATATTTATATATATATATATATATATATATGAACTTTGAACTTTGGTTTACATTTATTAAGCCTTTACTAAAAAAGCTTAAATAATAAATAGGAAGCGTTCACTTAATGTTTATTGCTAACGTTACCTTGATAGCTTCATAATGTACACTACAAAGACGCAATAACAAAGTTGGAAAGTTAAATGCACAAATTTTTTTTTTTCGGAATTAAATGTCTAAACGCATGGGTTTAGATGAAATTTATTTTCAAACCTTTATTTGCTACTTTTCGTTGAAGGTATTGGTGTTTTGAACTTATTTAGCCATTTTTTGTGTAACAGTTGTTTAATTAGTAGTTATTAGTAAAACCTTTTTTTTTTTTTTAATAAATTAACTATACCCAGTAAGCACAAAGACGTTTAAAAGACGTTTTAAAGATGTCTTTAAGGAGGTCTAAAAGGCGCACTTGTAGACGTCTAGATCATAAGGCTAAAAGACGTCTAAATAAAGACGTCTTTATAAAAACGCGTTTTAGACGTATTTTAAACGTTTTTTTTCAAGATGTATTTTAGTACATGACGTAACATTTTCGCGTAGATTGTGGTATATATTCATTGTATTTATAAAATCATATATTGTTATAATTTCGTATATACAAAACATACATAGAAACCAGCAATCGAAATAATATTGCTGTAATCACCACAGACGGTTGATGCATCAAGGATGAAAATAATATATAACAATAACAAATATATATCATTCCAGTATTTACAACATTTATAACTTACCTTTGAATATAATAAAATTTTAACATACGTGTAGCTAGCTATTTTTGGACCGCATACTTGATTTATTATATGGCTTGTGGGTATATAAAAACTAAAAATACTGATATTTAACTTATATATTATTCTTGCTATTTTCACTTATTATCATGATCAGTCAACTATTAATTAAAAAAGCAAAATAGTTATTAATAAAAAAAAGATACATTAATATTATAGCAATTATTTTAGTGATTTCTGTGACAACAATTTTAGCAATTGTGTAAAAAAATAATTTAATTTAAAGTAATTTACACTTAAAACTTAAACAAGTTATTGAAAATAATAAAAACTATGTTTTTACTTTGAATATACGACATCTACTTAACGCGTAATGACAAAGCCGTCAAAAAGAAGTCATAATGACATATTTATAAACAGGTCTCAGAAAAGCTTGCTCTTAGCCTTGATCTAGACGTCTTTTAATTAGGGATGTACCGAAGCTTCGGCTTCGGCTTCGGCAATTTTGCCGAAGCTTCGGTTCGGCCGAAGCCATGGGCGTTTTTTGCCGAAACATTGGCTTCGACAAAAAAATGGACATTACTAAGCTGGCATTCGACTGAGGAAGACATTTTTTAAACGTTCACACGTTGTCTGTTTTCCGAATAAAACGTAGTTGAACGTTCAAAATTCTTCTTTTTCTTTTCTTCTTCTGAGAAATTTAAATAAGCCTCTGATTTATACAGTTGCGAAGATTAAATGAATCCAGCAACGGCTTTTGGAGGTGGCAAGGCCGCGTGTAGGGTGGCTAAAAACGGCACGATAGCGGGTAGAAAGTAAAGTTACTTAATGAAACACATTGATTTTTTTATAATCACTCAATATAAGCTGATTTAAACTGTAACATTATAGTAAACTTTATATAATAAAATACCATAACCCTAATACTTAGTTATGATCACTCGAGCTTAGCAATAAAATTTATTTATGCATTAGTTGGTAGTAAAATAATGAAAAATTATTAAAATTTAATTTTTTTAGCATTTAGTTATTAGTTACCCAGTAAGCACAAAGACGTTCAAAAAACGTTTAAAAGATGTCTTTAAGGAGGTCTAAAAAGCGCACTTGTAGACGTCTAGATCATAAGGCTAAAAGACGTCCAAATAAAGACGTCTTTATAAAAACGCGTTTTAGACGTATTTAAGACGTTTTTTTAAAAATAAATTTAAGTACATGACGTAACATTTTTGCGTAGTATGTATTTATACGTCATTGTATTTATACGTCAAATATTGTTATAATTTCGTATATACAAAATATACATAGGAACCAGGAATCTAAGTAATATAGCTATCACCAACAACGGTTGATGATGCAAAGATGAAAATAATAAATAAAAATAACAATTATATATCAAAACAGTATTTTAAACATTTATAACTTATCTTTAGTTATTATAAATTTTAACTTATGTTGTTAGGTAATTTTTGACAGCATACTTGACTTATTATATGGCTTGTGGGTGTATAAAAACAAAAAATACTGATATTTATTTTATATATTATTCTTGCCATTTTCACTTATTATCATGATCAGTCAACTTTCTATTAAAAAAGCAAAATAATTATTAATAAAAAAAAGATATATTAATATTATAGCAATTATTTTAGTGATTCCTGTGACAACAATTTTAGCAATTGTGTAAAAAAGTAATTTAATTTAAAGTAATTTACACTTAAAACTTCAACAAATTATTGAAAATAATAAAAACTATGTTTTTACTTTGAATATACGACATCTACTTAACGCGTAATGACAAAGCCGTCAAAAAGAAGTCATAATAACATATTTATAGACAGGTCTCAGAAAAGACGTCTTTTAGCCTTGATCTAGACGTCCTTTAATGCGTCTTTTAGACTATTTATTATGCGTCTTTTAAACGTCTTTTTAAACTTTAAAAAGACGTCATTTTAAAAACGCCTTTATAAAAGACGTCTAGAAAATGTTTTAAAAATTGACGTCTTCTAGACGTCTTTTTATCTTTTAAAAAGACGCCTTTTGAACGTCATTTTAAAAACGCATTCATAAAAGACGTCTAAAAGATGTCTTTAAAACGCCTACAAAAGTGCGTCTTTACCTAGACTAGTTTTAGTCGTCTATAAGTGTCTAAAATGCGTCTTGTGCTTACTGGGTAGCATCAACTTCTAAAATCCGAGTTATGTTAAATTATATATTTTTTAATATTAAATTAAAATTAAAAATTAAACCTGGAAATAAATCTTCATTTAAAATTACTTAGATGTAACTAAAACATAGCGCACGAGAGTTAAGAGAGTTAACTATTCTCGAAATTTTTAAAAATCTATACAATAAGTTAATTTTAACGCACGAAACAATTTTTATTCAGAAAGTTTGTTTTACTAAGTCACAGACAGAACGCAGAACGACACTACACAGAAAGACACTACACAGAAAAGACACTACACAGAAAAGACACTACACAGAAAAGCACAATTGAAATGTAAGTCAATTGCGTTTGTTTTTGATTTTGTACGCTGGATCATTAGTAAAAGTAAATATACCTGCTCTACAAATATAGGTTAATTGGTTATTTACGACTTCGATTTTTTTTAATTCAAAGAATATTTGAATAAAAAAATTGAACGAATATTGTTTATTTCAATAAATATTATTAAAGGTAAGAAAATAATTAAACTTTCTATTTCAATTTTCAGAATTGTTATTATAACTTTAAGTTATCCATTAGCGCATTATGGCTACCTCATCGCGAAGTAAAAATCCCTTATGGAATTATTTTAAAGTGAGTGATGAAGATGTTGGCAAAGCCATCTGCATACTTTGCAAGAAGATTTTGTCTAGAGGAAGTAAAGACGCACACAACATGTCAACAACAAATTTACAAAACCATCTGAAAAAAAGTACATTACAATATACATAGCATGATTCTTTCTCAGAAGAAAATTATTAACCACGAATCTTTACCAAATCCAAATGAAAAGTCTATAAAACAATTTCGCACTACTCGAACAATATGCTCAGATAGAACAAGCTCTGCTGAATCAGTGCAAATCATTACCAGCACTGCCACAGATGAAACGCAGGGAAGCTCGCGTGTGTCTAATAACACAATTGCCTTTTTTCAAAAAGCATTGACACAGGTAACTCAGCTAACTGTAGCTGAATTCATTTACTATTCAGTATTCATGATTTTGTGACTGGATGGGGGCATGTCTTGTCGAAAAATTATCTTTTGTATAGAAAAATGTTAACTTAACTTATCTAAGCTTATAATATTATAATAAATGTACTGGTGAGGGGGGAAAGATACATACCTCTATCCGCCACTTAGATCCGTCGCTGGCCATTGTTAGTTACAAGTTGCTAAGTAATTTTTTTAATTCGTTGAATTTGTTTCAGGTCTCACTGCGGGAGATTTTGCAAAGAAAAGAATTGTGGCAACTTGATAATTCTATAGCTCAAGCTATTACCAAGCTTATTGGAGAAATGATATGTTTAGACTTGCAGCCATACTGTATTTTTGAAGATAAAGGTTTTACCCGACTTTTAAAGAATTTTGCTCCAAACTATACAATACCTAGTTGAAAGTATTTCTCCACAAAAGTCATTCCACTGATGTATGAAACCATAAAAGCCAAAGTAAAATATGAGCTTGATCAAGCAGATTTCTTAAGTTTAACTAGTGATGGTTGGACCTGTCAGCACACAATTCAATCGTATTACAGTTTAACAGCTAGATTTGTAACGCATGAGTTTACAGTTAAACATTTCATCTTACAAGTTACACACTTCTCTGAGTCGCACACAGGGCACAATATAAGTAAATTCATAAATGAAGCGCTACAATCATGGGAAATTCCCCATGAAAAAAATCATGCAGTTTTAACTGATAATGCAGCCAATGTAATGGCTGCCATTAAAGAGTCAAATTTAGGCGATAAACATCTTCCATGTCTGATACATACTTTACAACTTTGTATTCAGAAAAAGATTTTTAGAGAACAAAGAACAGCAAGTGATACAATAGCTGTTTTTCGAGCATTAGCAGGACATTTCCACCACTCATCTAGTGCTGTGGCTAAACTAAAGGAAATTCAAAGTCAACTAAAATTGCCAGAGCATAACATAATTCAAGATGTTTCCACAAGATGGAATTCGACATACTATATGCTTGAAAGGTTCATTGAGCAGAAAAAAGCTATTACATTGTATTGCATTACCAGAAATCAAGCAAATGCAAAAAATCCTACGGAAAATCAATGGCAACTTGCTGAAATGCTTGTATGCATATTAAAACACTTCGAAAGTACTACAAAAGACATGAGTAAAGAAACGGCATGTATATCAGAGATTATACCATTTATCTATGCAATGGAAAAGTTTCTAGACTACGTTTGTGACACGGCAACTGAAATAAAAACTGTTGTTGATGAACTTAAGAAAGATTTTAACTGTCGTTTTCAAAAATACAAGGATAATGTTGATTTAAAAATCGCGATGATGCTTGATCCTCGTTTCAAGTTAAAGTTTGTTGAAGACAAGAATCATAATATGTTTAAAGAAATACTCCATTTAGAGTTCTACCGTTTTTGTTCCA
Organism: Hydra vulgaris; assembly: GCF_022113875.1. Lineage (NCBI taxonomy): Eukaryota > Metazoa > Cnidaria > Hydrozoa > Anthoathecata > Hydridae > Hydra > Hydra vulgaris. Next base: position 45,792,885 of record NC_061165.1, read on the forward strand.
AATCTCATTTAGAACAAGTAAAAGAAATTGAATTTGGTGTAGCAAGAGGTAGTGGATCAGACTCAGAAGAATCATTAAGTTCATTTTCAGAATCTAAAATTCATGAGTCTGACTCAGATTTTGATGGCCATGGCTCTCCATTAAAAAAAAAAAAACTAATGAGCATGGACATATATAGCTTGTTCCACCAAATCGGTGCAAATAAGTATGCTCTACAAAATTCAGAAAATTCTGACGGACGGAGAAAAAAGAAAAAAACACTAGTTCAATGGGAAAAACTCTAACTGTCAAAGAAAATTGGTAAGAAAACAGAATCTATTTATGATTTTTATATTGTTTATACATTAAATATTAAGTATTTTTTTATCTCTATTCTCATTCTCCATTTTTTTTATTTCAAAAGACGGATAACAGCATTCTTTTATTTTGTTTAGTTGATTAAATTGTAATATTTTAAAAATTTAAACCTAAAATTATCACCTATATTTTATGTATCAGCACCAATGAAGTCAACTTCTACTTGAGCCTTCCAATACTGCCAAAGAATGAATGCCCTTATAAGTGGTGGAGTGCATACCGTTACACTTCCTCTGATCAAGATACTTACAAGTTGAATTTGTCAAAGTTTACAAAGAAAGTTTAGTGCGCGCCTCCTTCATCTGTAAAAAGTGAACGCTTATTTAGCACATCTGGAAACATATTTGAAGCAAAAAGAAACAGACTATTACCCGAACATGGAGAACAGATTGCATTTTTAAATTGTAATATGCCTGCTTTCATTGAATAAATTTTTATTAACTAAATAATAGACTGTAGCTTCTTAGTTCAACTGATTCAACTTTTTAACAAAATTTAAAACAAATACCAAATTTTGTGTTCAAATTAAAATAATGACTACTTTTATATTTTTACATTTTACGTGTTTACATTTTTATAAATTCTTTCAAAGAATAGACCATAATTTACCTTAAGTATCAGTAAATGTCTAAGATTTAGTGATGTAATCTTTCCTATACCTGCTAGATATATAGAGTTAAGACTCTAAATTTCACTCTCTAAATTTTTGTACAAAATTTGTTTAAATTTTTTATAATATTGGTTTGGTTTTATAATTTTCCTAAAATGGGCATGTAGGCCAAAACATTGAAACTAAAAACATTGATATATAATTTTGAAAGCAACTTGATTATTCAAAGCACCGTGGTGAAGTAAATTGAGCTTTAAATTACGTATAGCTTAAGCCGAAGCTTCGGCTTCGGCAAAGTGGCTTCGGCCGAAGCTTCGGCTTCGGCAAAACTGCAGCTTCGGTACATCCCTACTTTTAATGCGTCTTTTAGACTATTTATTATGCGTCTTTTAAAAGTCTTTTTAAACTTTAAAAAGACGCATTTTAAACGTCATTTTAAAAACGCATTCATAAAAGACGTCTAAAAGATGTCTTTAAAACGTCTATAAAAGTGCGTCTTTACCTAGACTAGTTTTAGACGTCTATAAGTGTCTAAAATGCGTCTTGTGCTTACTGGGTATCCTACATGTGAATTACTCAATAATAAGTTTATTTGAGAGCCTTTGATTAAAATAATTTATTTCAACCATAAGGCGCAAAATTAGCTTGGTCATTACTACTAACAAAACTCATCCTAATAAATACTATATGCATGTTTCTTTTTCATAGTTCTAGTTAGAGATATAATTTACATCAATGAATTTGCTGATTTGATATTAAATTTACTGACTAGATATTATATGATTTTCTGATATGATATTAAATCTATTTCTGATATGATTTAAAAAATAAATACGTGTTGTTTAGGTGAAAAAGATCAGCTTTTGAAATATGAAAAACATAAAAAATATGCAAATGTCTTTATTAAAATAGCACACTTTACAACTCATCGAGAAAAAAAGGAAAAAAATTAATAAAAATCATCTTTTTAAAATTTGTTTTTAAAAAATAAAATTTGTTTTCAAAAATAAAATTGAAAAATAAATTTAAAAATAAATTGAAAAATAAAACTTTTTTTTAAAAAATAAAAGCTCCTTATGGTTTTGATGAAGAAGTTACTTTTCTTTATGGATTATGTAAGTATAGCATTTAAAAATAATGAAACTGTTATAAACTGGCAAATCCCTATAAAAGCAGTTTTATACACGAACCACTAAAGTAGTCAACAAAAGCTTATGCAAAGTGCAATAAATTAACATATTAATAATTAAAGCATTTGATATTATTTTTATAAAACAACGCTTTACATATTTAAAAGAGGAAACTTTTTTTCACTTGATAAATATTCAGAGCAATCTCCATCTTCAATAAATTTTCTTATTTGTTAACTCTTTCGGAACGCTATTTGAGGATTTCGTCCACTTGTGTTCGCTGACTTCTTGCCACTTTATTTTTATAATAAACAGAGCTTTTGAAGTGATTTTTTATTTTTTTTTGCAAGTTATTACGTAATGATTAACTAATTAGAATTAGTTAATTTTCCGGAAATATTTTACGTTGTAAATACACAATTTGAATATTAAAGTGTGTAAGTTTTTTCAAAATGGTTTTGCGAAAAAGTTTTAATATTAACTTATATAAAGTTTTGGATTATATGTTAGATAGCGATAATAATTAGAGTAGTTTGGACACTTCTGTTGGTGAAATTAGTAGTGGAGAAGAGGAGGAATTAGACGAGCTTCTCGTTAGTGGTTGTGAATCACAAACACAGTAAGTTTTCATAGATTGTTTGTTACATATAATATATGTGATTTACCACATATAACTAACGCATATTATTTATAATATATTAATAATAACCGTCATAATGTATACTCACATAATCTAAGAAAATGTGTTGCTTATGTTTTAGGTTATGTACTAATAATAAAAAGCACTGAACAAAAGTGCTTTAATTCTGTTTCTTTTCAAACTTCTTTCCAACAAAAGTTGTTTTTTCAATGCCATGTATTGAGATCATCTTAACTGAAGACTCAGGATAAAATTTTATTGCCGAAATGGTGTTAGTTTCATAATCAGAGTCACTGTCTCTTTCAGAAGATAATACACTTTGTTCAATTTCATCAATGTAATTATTATTAGTACATAACCTAAAACAAAAATCAAAACCTGCCATAAAGCCAACAATGCAAAGAATCAGTAATGCCTAACAACAAAATAAGGAAAACAAAGGCTCAAATAATATCCAATGCAGATAACAAACCAAAAGTTTCAAAAGGAAGTACCTTATCATACAATGATCCTGATAATTAAAAGACAGATGCATCGGATTTTAAACCGTCTTGTGAACCTGGAGCTAATTTAGGCCCTTCGCTTTGTACAAAACAATATGGCAATTGATTAATTTTCCTCGTTCTTCACAGATGAAATTATCAATGATGTGTGTAGGCACACTAATACTTATGCGTGGCAGAATATTCATTTTAAGAAAGCATATGCTTATAAAAATGGGACATGAGAAGAAACTAATGTAATTGAAATGAAGAAATTTATAGCCTTCATGATATATTAAGGGCTAGATAAAGCTCCAACTTATAAACGATATTGGAGTACAAAGTCTCTCATGGTTTGTGGGAAAGAGTCATTATATCTAAAGATTGCTTTGTATCCCTATAAGCAATGCTGCATATTGTAGACCCAAACAGTGAAATCAATAAAACTCACAAGCTAAGAAAAGTTAGGCCAGTTATTGACAAATTCAAAACTAAATGTCGAGAATTGTATCAGCCTAATCAAAATGTAGCTGTTGACGAAAGTTTGGTCAAATCAAAGCATCATTCTGGAATTCGTCAATATATCAAAAACAATTAAGTTTGGAATCAAAATGTGTATCATTGCAGTATTGAAATCAGGTTATACTTGGGATTTTAATTTTTATTCAGGAAAAAATAGCAGTACAAGATCCCTCACGGCCTGGTCTATGATGTCGTTATGGAATTAACTAAGCCCCTGCTCAATTAAGGATATCATGTATAATTTTATAATTTTTATACGTCAGTTTACTTAAAAACTTTTTACAAAAAAATCTTGTGGTATAGTAACAGAAAAACGCAAAGGATTTCCTGAGAGTAAGAAAAATGGTAAAATATGAGCTAAAAATAAAAACCAGGGACACATGCGTTGGGAACGCAACAATGAATTTTTGTCATTGTAATGGATAGACAACAAATTTGTAACTGTGCTATCTTCTATTGATTGTGCTTATGATTATTTTGAGGTAAAGCGTAAAAAAAATAGTTGGCTACTAGTGGAATGATATCTTAATCAAAAAACCGTTTGTAGTTCACCGCTACAATTATTTTATAAATGATTTTGACCGATTGGATCAAACTTTGGTCAAGTATAATCTATTAAGGAAGTGTGTTAAATGGTGGAAAACGCTTTTTTATCATCTCATAGACATAGCAGTTGTAAATAGTTTCATTTTGTTCAAACACATGCAGAATCAAAGGAAAGATAGCATGAAAGAAAATTCTTATTATACCCTTTAGGATGTTGAGAGGAACTTATTCAAGATTTATATTGGGCTCGAAGAATTTGCCAATTCCCCACAACAAAAGCCACATTTAATCTATATAAAGTATTATTCTTTATTTAAGTTCAAGAGTGCAAATGAGGAGAAAACCCCTTGAACAGTATTATAAAAAGAACTTTATGACTCAACTTTATCAACTGATTTTAGATATTGACCAAACTTATCAAAATAAAACATTGCTCTGGTTAAAAGTTGATTTTCGTTAAGCAAATCATTATTACAAGACATATATCCAGCAATATATACCAAAGACAATATTAGAATTTTTTTTTTTTTTTTATTATTATTATTATCATCAGGATTTCAATACTTTTGAAGTAATTTATGACACTGTTCAAATAGTTTTAAGGTTGTTTATAATCAGCATTCAGTTTTCACAAGACGTTGCAAAATACTCAAATGCTCTGATGATTGCACTTAGACTATACTTCTTTGTGTTTATAGAATCAATTTGCTCATTCATATCTATTTCTTTACTCTTTAGTGTCAAATGTTTTAAATATCGCAAGATTTCTAATCAGAAATACTGGTGATGCATAACTGTTAAAGTCCATCAGATTACGTTTAATTAGTCTTAAAGAGAGTATAGATGTTAGTTTTTTTAAATTGTTTAGGCCATTGTAATTCAAAGACTACATTAATGCTTGTCACTTTTGAATTTGCATTAGGATTGCACTTTATCCATGTTTTTTTCTCTTCATTGTCTCTTGGAAATCTATAAACTAACGTTTTAGATTCGTTGAATTTTTTTTTTCTATGATAAGTAATTTGGAGTAACAGCCATAAACACTGCATTTTTTCGCCATGTTTTTAACAGACTTAGTAAACTACAAAAATAAAAGAGTCAAATAGATTTTTTTTAATTTTCCACGCCCGTTTTATAGAAGTTAATATCAGCCCCCACATCTTTTTCTAAAGTTTTCGTGTCACGGCCTGTTACATAGGAGCGCCAAGGACTAAGCAAAATATTTCAGTATAATGTTTAAACCAGGAGCTAATCGGGACTGACGCTTTTGCGCAGAGACGTAAAGTTTCCAGCGAATGTAACGCAAACCAAAATAAATGTTGTGGCAAATTTTCTTGAACGTTAATTTTTAGTTGCGTATACACAAAAACATTCACAGAAAGTACATAGAATGTAAAAAAAAAATGTCTTTTAATTAAACCCCTTCGTAAAATTGAGAAAACTTCAATAATATTTGAAAAGTAATTTGTAAACATCTGGACTTTTAGACTAACTTTTTCAGTTTATCTGGTATCTTTGTGACTATGCGCTGTATTAGTTCAATAATTTGATCATCCTTTACCAAATGAAGGTTCCAGCCTGTGAATGCGAACTCAAGTATATGGCAGACATAGGTGGAGTAGGACTGTTTCCAATAGGAAACATTACAAGATTAGATAGTTTGGATTCCTAAGTTAAGTTTAGGGGTGGTTCCTTCTAATATATTTTGAGTTGTTATTAAACATGTGCCTGTATCTCTATTGAGTACTAAAAGTGAGTAAAACTTTTTTTGGCAAAATTGCATCACCATACATTTCTTTGCATTTAACTCTATGAGCCAAGACTTGGTCCAACAAACAAATAGGTCAATACGAAGTTGAGCTGCAAATGACTTGATTGTGCTCAGAATTTTAGTGTCATCCGTGTAAATCTTACAACTGCATTTTATGTTTGTTACATTTGGGAAATTGTGGATAAAAATTAAAAATAAAGTTGGTCTTAAGTCTGATCCTTGCAAGACCCCGCTTGTCACAGGTAACCAATTTGATTAGGTGTCACCAAAGATAAGTCGTTGAGACCTGTTGAGTAAAAAATATTTGATCTGATTGAAAAGATTTTCTTCTATTTCATACATTTTTAGTTTATGAAGCGATTGCTTATGTGGCACTTTATCAAATGCTATAGCAAAATCCAGAACTACGTCAACTGGTAACTTTCTGGCCATATTTCCAGTCAAGAAGTCCTTTGTTTCAAGAAGTTTCGCAATGCATGCTTTTTTCTCTAAAAATCAACCTTCTATCAAATAATCTCTGTCGATTATTTGAGAGAAGGTTGTTTGATTTTAAATGCTAAATGATTGCTTTCTTAACTATTTTCTCCATTATTTTATACAAATTCGAGGTGAGGGATATTGGTATACGGGTCGATTCTGGAGCCCTTCTTAAATATATGCGTTACGTTTGCTTTGGACCATGACTTGGATTTTCACCATTGTAAATGATTTTTGAAAGGTGAGAGTAAGCAGAGCAAATATTTAAGTAGAACAAGCGCACAAAAAGAAAGAATGACATGGTCTACATTAAGTGATGTGTATATATCAAGTGATGAGAGTTCTATTAGAGTAAGTGTCAAATGTTTTGCTGTTGAGGATTATATTATTTCTACGATCAAAGTGGAGTAGATTGTCCATGGATGGCTTTTTGCTGAAAACTGTTTTAAATTGATTATTAAGTGATTTGGTTATTGTAATTTTGTTAGAGCTAAAGATGTCACTGGTGATTTGCATAGTTAAGATCTGATTTATTACAGATCCCTTACTATTTATGTTTTAGAATAGACTTTTAGGGTTACGTTTATCACTAGCTAGAGCTAGTTTGAAAGTTTTCAGAAAAGAATGACTTTAACAAACTTTTTAGTTTATGTAGCTTGCTCGACCAGGGATGGTCGAGCAAGCTAGAGAAACTAAAAAGTGGTTTTCATATTAAACTAACGGTACGATTCTAGAGAGATTTTTTAAAACGAGTTAGAGATAATTATTATTTAGTCACCTAAAGTTGTTTCTTTTTTTGTAACGGTTAGTTTGGCATATAAGGGGTGAATTGAAGACAGCATTCGTTGTATTTGATAAGCCATAGTTGGAAGCATTTTCATACGTCAAAGTTAGGGTTAGGGTCAGGGTAACAAATACAGACTCATCAAGTAGTTGCCTTAGTTATTTTGTTCTTGATTAGTAACTTCAGCTGCTATAAAATCTTTATCTGTGAAGATAAAACGATTAAAAGAATAAATTCTAGATTTACGAATTCCACTCTCAGCTTTACTTACTGAAGCAGCTTCCCCATAAGCTTTGCTGAACAGAATTCCAAAATCAGCCTCTGTTACTGGTCTACCAGGGTGTTGGTGAAGCCATGTCTGTACAATTGAATTATATTGTAAGCTAAGCGATTTAAAAAATGAAATATCTATTGGCTGCATTTTATGGGTACAATAACTTGGAAGTCTAAGTATAATCACATTATTTCTACGTGCTTTAAATATCACCTTTATGTTCTTTACATGATAGCTATGACCGTCTAATATTATTAAAGTTGGTGTAATGCAGTTTGATGGCTGTGTAAATTGTAAGAAGTGTTCAAACCAGATATCAAACAGTTTTTCATTTATCCAACCTTTTTTTGTTGCAACACCAAGTGCTCCTTGGGGTGCTTGATCCATAAAAGATGGCTTTATACGTACTCGTGAAAAAATAATCATGGGAGGCACATATGCTCCAATAGCACTCAGACAACACAGCATTGTAATTGTTTTACCTTTTTCCAAACTTGTTATTGCTCCTACTGATCTTTTTCCTTTTAGAGCAACAATTTAAACTGGTGTATGACAAACTGAGAAGCTACTTTCATCTGCATTATAAATGGAATCTGACGGAGTCGCAAATCCACCATACTGATCAAATATTATTGACTCATAAGCATCAAAAAAGCGACTAACTATCTCTTTGTTAAATCCAGATGCACGTGCTATGGAAGTTGGTTCTGGTTTTCTTAAGAATAAGTTAGGGTTAGCTCTTAAAAATGCACGTATCCAATCTTCTCCAGCACATTATCTTTTTTTTTTTAATTTATGTGGGATGCAACTTAACTCACAGAAACGATATACTAGATGTCTTATTTCCATTTTTGTTAACCCAAACAGTCTTTTTTCCATTTCAATAATGATGCTGACTAGTTCAGATTCTTAAAAATAATTTAGTGTTCTTGGTCTACCAAGAACTTTGTTTAAATCAGCACCATTTCTAACTGTATCTATATACCATTCCAAATAATTGTGCAGCATTCTTCTGACTTCTTCTAAATTTTAAAACATCATCAATTGCTCTTTTCAGTTTTTTAAAGGACCAGTTAGCTCTTTGACTTTTTGACTTACTATCTCTAGGTATCTAAAAAAATAAGCTATATTTATATATTTTTATACATATTATATATATATATACTATATATAAATATATATATATATATATATATATACATATATATATATATATATATATATATATATATATATATATATATATATATATATATATATATATATATATATATATATATATATATATATTATTATATATATATATATATATATATATATATATATATATATATATATATATATATATATATATATATATATATATATATATATATATATATATATATATATATATATATATATATATATATATATATATATAAACAAAATTATATATATATCTTATTAAAAAGAAAATTTAAATTTTAAATTATAAACCTTTTAAAAATTATATACTTAATATAAAATTTATAAAAAATCTAAACTTTATAAAAATTTGAATTTAACAAATGTCGTCGATTTTTTGCGTTTTTCAGGAATTCGGACGTACAGGCAACAAGTAATGCAATTACTCCATAAAACGCAGGATTATATGATCATGCTCAAATTACCTGGAAATGGTGTGATTAAATGCAATGATCATAAAATGTTCAAATAATATAGATCCAAATAGATAGTTCCACACAATGAAAGCAAAAATGTTTTTTTCTAAAATAAACCAAAAATAAAATCTTGAATATAAAAATTAACCTCCAGGAATCATTTAATGTGTTTCAAAAAAATGATAAAAGAGACAACTATTTACTTGCGCTTTAATTAGAAGTTACCCACTAATAACTTTTTGTCGCATTAAATTAAACAGACTGGTTTTTGCAATTTATATATAAAAGTGATTCAAAAGATACAAAGTTTCTGGATTTTCATAGACTGCAAAATAGATAACTTAGTGTGAGCTCATATTACCCAGATGCTCATATTACCCTTATCTACCCTATTCTGAATAATGTTGACACATTAAGGTTATTTACAAATAGTAATAAGTTGTAATATGAAATAAACAACAGTAAAATTTAATAATAATAAAATGATGCTAATATTATAAGCATCATTTTATTATTATTGAAGTATTATTAATAATAATTATAATGCAAGTAGGAGTAAATAAAAATAATGATAATAACAACAACAGTAATTTTACAAAAACAGAAATAAAAAAAAAATTATGACAGTATTAACAACAGTAAGAATCATATTATTAATAATGATAAAAGTATAGTAATAATAATTTTATCAACTATAGTGATGAAGAGAAAATACTTAAGTTTAAGAAAGATTAAAATAATAAATAACTGGTTATTTATATTTCATAAATTTAACTATTTTTTAAAAAAAACATTGCTTTTAAGTCTTATACTGTTCATCAACTTATTAATTATTACCCTAACTCTGAGCCTCTATTTGTCTATATTTTCTCTTCTTTTTTGTTGTGTTTTAATATTTTTTTTTTAACAAAAAATATTAAATCACAATAGAAAAGAAAAAAATTAGATAAATAGAAATCGATTGAAATTAAAGTTTACCAAGAAATGTACACTTAATTAAAATGAATGAATTTGTATTAGGGTTGTTAACTGGAGGATTTCGTGCAATTCCGGAAATACAACATTCTTTCGTAAGGAGATTGAGAACGAGGAAATACATTTTTTCGTACCGAATGTTACAAAATATTTAAAATCGCCAATGTTCATTTCGCAAAAGCTACTTCCAAAATTTAGCATTTCGCAAGTTCACATACGCAACAAAACTATTTTGCAACATACGAAAGTAGCGGTTTCGGAAGTCGCACTTGCGAAACAAACATTTTCGCCAAACGACGTTTTGAAGTCTATAAAGAAAATTTGTTTGCCAGACTGATTTTAATTGTTAAAATTAACATCTTTAAATCCCAAAATGTTTATAATGAATTTTTATTTTCAGTATATTAACATATTTAATTTTTATGGTTTTATTTTTAGAAATATTGATAAAAAACAAAATTTCTTTCGAAACGAAAGTATTTTGCATCACAACATACGAAAGAGTTCTTAACGGAAATAAACTTACGAAACGTGCCATAATAAATATATATAACGATGTTTTTTGAACTCATTACGTATAGTAAAAATAAGAATGATGGGTAGGAATATACATGTTTTTTTTTTCTGATAAAATATACCTATTTCAATAATTATAATAAAATATAAGAATAATAAAAAATTGACTTATGCTCTGTATTTTTGTTTTGGTTTGCAGCTGCAGCTGAATTTATGTTGTTATAATGCAGCTAAATTTATGTTGTTATAATTTTCGGTTTTTGTTGGTTTAAATTTAGTAACATTTATATTTAAAATTTTTGGTTAAATAAAAATAAAATTTTTTAAATGGTCTATCAAGGCTCAAGAATATGCTTACATATGCTTTTTTTTATTTCCAAATCTGAGTCTATAAGCGTTATGCTTATAAAAAAAAAACGAGTATATTCATTAGGATTCCGTTATCTCGGTCCCTGGATAAGTAGGACTTTGGGGCTATCTATAAATGGTGTCAGTAAATATAAGGGGGGAAGGGGTACTGAAAAGTTTGACAAGAATTGACAATGGGGAGGGGGTGTTGAGACCAACATGATGTCCATTTAAGAAAAAAAAATTTAAGTTCGAGATTCGAGCAGATTTTAAAGGTATGTAGAGTCCTGTTTGAATACGCTTTTTGAAGTGTAGATCTTAGAAAATATTGCTTTTTAATTTTAATAAGATATAAATTTAAATTTAAGATTGTATAGCTCTATCATTTAGATACGTGATAATTCGCCGCAGAGATCCGGGTTCGCATCCCGCTGCCATCGCGACTTTTATTCATCAAACTTTTTTTACTTAAGATAGCATTTTTTGACCTCCATGTTCTATATTACAGATCTCTCGTCACCTTCATAATAGTGACAACCTCTATTCTGTTAGTTATTCTTTTAAGATTGAGTACATTGTGCTTAATTCTACGCGCTTCCCTTGCTTTACTAAGTTTTACTTAAATTATGATGAAATGTACGTAAAACAACTTTTTCAAATAATATAAATCATTTTGCTTTAAATCTTGTGCTTTTTGTATTAGACATCTGTCCGAAACACTTTGTAATAATTTTTAGCGTTTTTTGAGTCTAATACAATCATTTCTGAATATAATTTCCCTGAGGCTCCTACAGCCTATTGTGTTCCATTAAAAGTAACTAGTTTTCAAGTCCAGTTATGAATTATAAGAAACTAAAGGTTCACATTACTATTCATTTTCCTGATTTATAGAACCCTATTTGCATACGTATCTCTTTCTGTAAATTCTGTTTTTTATAGTTTCTTAATTATGTAATAAATAAATATTACTATTCACTTAGTTGAATGAACGTTTAGGACATTCAGTTAAGAATAACATTTAGCCGCGGAGACCGAGGTTCATATCCCGCTGTATGACATATGTTTCTTCTCTTTTTACTCTTTCTTGATATCATTTACCTTTAAAGAGATCTCTCATTCTTTATAATAAATTATTTAATTGTTTATCACACATCCTCTTTATACTTTCTAAAACGAAAGGCATACTGTTTATCTGTTCATTGAGAGGTAAACTTAACGGTATATATATGTATATATATGTATACATATATATATGTATATATATACATATATATATATATATATATATATATATATATATATATATATATATATATATATATATATATATATATATATATATATATATATATATATATATATATATACATATATATATATATATATATATATATATATATATATATATATATATATATATATATATATATATATATATATATATATATATATATATATATATATATGTATATATGTATATATATATATTAGGTATATTTGTATAAACATTTGAAGAATCATTTGACACATTTTTTTATAATTTTATTAATTATTATTTAAACTGTTAAGAGTTAATATCTTAAATATATCGTAACATAAAATCTTTTGCGTCTTTTTCGTAACTGCACATTCCGGAATGCTCCTTCCGTTAGGAACTATTTCGAAAGTATTCTTACGAAATGATTTGTGTCGCAAGTTTTCTTTCGCAATGCTTTATTACGGAATTTTATTTATTTATATTTTCGTATAGTGCTTTACGGAATGTGCATTTTCGCATGTGCAACTTCCGCAATAACAATTCTATTACGATCGATAAAGATGCGAAATTTTCGCAAGTTTTGTTTTTCGGCGAACAACCCTAATTTGTATTCAGTTTTCAACTCAAGATAAGTACTTTGAAAAGTTCTAAACCACAGGTTTCTACAACTAAATATTCATATCTCTGGATCTTCAACAAAAATTTCAGTAGGTCGCTTCTTCGGAACATTTATCGGCTAAAGAAATTCAGCGACGGTAATTTAAAACATTGAAACATATCATTTTTGCCGATAAATTTAAAGCTTGTAGCATTTTACGCAGATAAAAAGTTTTATAACATTGACCCCAGCAGTTATAATTTTTTTTTTGGTTTGAAATATTACTGCTATTTCTTAAAAACAAAACAATATGTGTCAGTAAAAAGAGTAACTGATTGTGGTTCTTAAGTTGCGGATTTGCTTAAAGTAGTTTTTACAATGTTGCAAAATTGTTACTATATATTTACAATTATTGTATGTAGATAATTACTATCTATTTACTATTATCAATTGGTATTGAATTATCAAGATAATAATTATTTATTTTCATTTTTTAATTTTTTGTAGTTGTAAAAACCGCATCGAGTATTTTTACCATTTCAACAAATAACGCGAGTAATCGCAACTATTGTGCAACTTGTACGAACATGTTTCGATGCAAGTCGACACGGGTTATTGTACTCCAATTAAAGTAAAAATTTATTTTCGAGTGTTTTAAAAGCAAATAAACGAAAGTAAGACCTATGTATTAGAAAATAAAAACACTCAAATATATATATATATATATATATATATATATATATATATATATATATATATATATATATATATATATATATATATATATATATATATATATATATATATATATATAATATATATATATATATATATATATATATATATATATATATATATATATATATATATATATATATATATATATATATATATATATATATATATATATATATATATATATATATATATATATCCTTTTATATTTGTATATATATAACAGAAAATCTTTCGTTAAAAACTTCAAAACTTTGTATTTACAATTGTAAAAGAAAATAAAGTGCAATTAAAAAAGTTTTTACTAAAAAATAAATAACAACTAAACTATTTCGGAAAAATGATTGGATTATTAATTAAGTGACAAGTATGTTTCTTTTAAAATTTATTATATTAAATGCACTTTGTAACTTTTTGACCTTATTTATGTCTTGTTGTTTAATATGCGTTGTTATTCGTTTAATTTTTTAACCCTACTTTATTTATGCTATATTTCTAATTTTGGATTTGGCATCGAACAAATCTATATTAAAATTCAAAGAAAGCATATACATAAGTGTATATAATATGTTATTATATTTACGATAAAATTTTATTTTAGAAAATAAAACTATCTGTAGAAAATTGTTAATTATTTTTTAATGGTCATTTTAAAGCTTCGTTTTCCAAACGAAAATGGACAAAAAGCTGGAAGCTTGATATACGCATCAAACCATTACATTAATGAGGTTTTAATTTTCATTTAATTTAGACTACCAGTTTTTCTAGTAAATTATACTTCGCCAACATTGTTTTAATTTTTTACATCATTTACAGAGTACCGAAATAAAAGAAACAAATTTGAATTCAGCTCAAGATTTATTGTCAAATGAGAATCCGTTAGATGATACTGAAATTATAACGCCCGATGATTTACTTAGTTTTGCATGGCAAGTGGCATCCGGAATGGTATATATGATTTTTTAAGAATTGAAGTAAAAATACTTTTATTGTGAATTACTATCTTGAAAATGGGCACATGTCACAATAGGTAAAGAAACTAAAAAAACTGTATATTAATCAAACAAAATAATGTTCCACTTATATGATGATTGTTTTTATTTATAGTGTTGTGTCTTATGTATTGTGTACTAAAGAAAAAGTTTCGTTTAAACATCTTTTATAGAAATACTTTATGTTAATATAAAAATCTCCATTTTGAAAAAAAAGGGTGACGTGACCTCTTTTTCAAGTTAGCGATTCATATTTAATATAGTATTCCTAAAACATGGTTTATTAAACCCCTAATCCCAGCTGGCACACTTACTTTGGGACAACATATCTAAATACATTGCAAAAGTTTGTTGTTTTTCCGATCTAAATCCAGCGTTGATCCGATTTATAGAAATCAACGTTAATCTAATGAATTTTGATTAACATAGATCAGATGTTTATAACGTAACGTTAATCCAGTCTGTAGAATATTGTTGATTAACAACATTAAACCAACGTTGATCCGTATACACCGGAACAACGTTGGATTTTGTACAGTTGATCAGTGTTGTGTTTGCATCAAGAAAAGACAGATATACAAATATATATATTTTTGTAAATTATAAGAATTATTTTTCATTCAAATAAATTAGTTGATTAAAAAAATTTATTTTGCAATATATTATTCTCTTTTTTAATTAAAGTCTTGAACATTTTGGTTTTGATAAGACATTTTTAAATCAGATAAACATAATTTATAATAGAATAAACGCTATGGTAAAAATAAACGGAGAACTTTTGCAAGAAATTTTGAGAGGAGTAAGACAAGATTGTCTCTTATCCATAGTTTTATACATCATACATTATACATTATAGAGCGACAAGTTCTAAAATTAATTTAGCAAAATGTCAAGGCATTTGGTAGGGAAAAATAGATTCACAGAAAAGAAAAAGTTTCTAGACTTTATCTGGGACAAAAAGTCATTTTAAAGTCTCGGTGTACTTTTTTGCAGAACTATAAAGAACCCTTTAATCAAATAGAAAGTACTTTAAAGAAATGGGAAAAATATAAATTATCCCTTAAAGGCAAAAAACTAATAATTAATACAATAGTAATCCCTCAAGTTGTACACTTAGTTTTTATTGTTCGTTTTCCCCATAAAAATATTTTATCTAGAATGGAGGCTAAAATAAACAACTTTTTCTGGGGTGATAAAGTTCTAAGATAAAGCAAGAAAAAACACAGTAGAAAATAAAAAACGGAGGGGTAGGAGTGGTTAACCATACAAGCAAACTCAAAGCAATACAAATGCATTCGGTTTTAAAAGTTTATAATGAAAACTTAGAAGGTCCATTAAAAGAAGCCATAATCCAATACTCAGTTCTTATAGAAAATTAAATCTAAATAAATTCATTTTCAAAACAACGCTAACCCAAATTAAGGTTCTACCGCCCTTTTATAGATAACTATTATTGAACTTTTGTAAATTTAAACAAGATGACAGGGTGCCCGTAGTTGAAACAGAGGAGAAACTAAATCTGCCACTTTTTTTAAATAACAGCATTAAAATTAATACATATAAAAGTTTGAACCCAGAAAAGGTACATATTAAAAATGATATTGTTCTTGTAGTAGACATAACAGAAACTTTTCAGACTGGATTTTTAAATCCTTTTATTAATTGGTTTGACCGAGATCGAAATGAGCAATATTATAATTGTACTCCCGAAAAATTGGATAGATAAAATTTTAAATAAAGGATACAATAGTATGATTTTAAACAAGCACTTTTTTATATACTAGAGAACCAAAAAAAATATAAATACAAAAGGCTCATACTCTCAACACTTAATAAAATTCAAAACAAACCAAAAAAAGTTTGCTTATGAGTTTAATCGATGGGTATTTAAAGGTTGTCAAAGTATGCAAACATTCAGTGAAAACGAATGTAAGTCTTTTTTCCTAATTAATAAGAAAAGAAGCACAAATAACAAATAATTTTTTATATTGTACATTTCTATTACTAACTAATGAAAACAGTCTTATTAGAAAATTAACAAATGACAAATTATGTCCGAACTGAAGACGAAATTTTCTATCATATGATGAAAAAATGCAAAAATGTGCAGCTTCTAATTTTGTTTTATTTAGATGTTTTGGATCAAGTTTATCCAACGGAACATTTTCATTTTAATACTTTAAAATTTATTTTGTTTATTTACGGGGTCAACGTGGGCAACAAAGAATTTAGCTATATTTTACTGAAAACTCTTGTGTTAAAATTATATTTTGATAGAATGAAAAATTTTTTCAAAAAAAAATGTTAAAGTGTTAAGCTTTTACTTAAAAAAATTTGAATTTAAAGTTAAACGCTTGCTTGAAAACTAAAGGTTATTAATAATTAACAAAAAAAACGAAACAAATAAAAAAACGAGTTTTAAACCTACTTGCTGATATACATAACTATTTTAAATGATTTTTTTTTTAATATTTGTTTTAGTTTTTTATTCAATAGTCTCTTATTGTATTTTTTAACTAATATATTTTTATTTACTATATATAGGTCAAAAAGATTTTTTTGTAAACCAGGTCTTATTCATTTATGTTTTAAAAAGAAAAGCATAATGAAAAAACGAGTATGAGCCATAAAATTAAAAATAATTATTAATAGAATAAGTTTTAAAACTTTTTGCTAACACATGGAAAATTCTAAAATAGTTGATACATGTATGTAAAGTGGTTGATTTATGTATATATAAGGACATATATACAATTATATGCGAACAAAAATTTAATTTGTAATATCTATATTAAAAAACTAAAATATAAAAACAAGTAAATTTAGTTCCAAAAAATTTAAAGACAACGTTTTGCCAACGAATATAAAACGTTGGCCCAATGCGCAACGTTGTTCTAACGTTCTAATGTAAATGTGCGAGCTGGGATTCTTTGCAACACTTTGGTGTTATTAATCGCCTTTTTGTGTTACATTTTTGTGTTGTTTAAAGTTTTTATAACTATAAACAAAAAGATTTTATTTCCTTATTTTAATTTTTAACTAAAAAGTCAGATTTTTTCCTTTTTTCCTCACTTTAAAGTTAAACGTAAACAATTTATGTTCCTAAAAAAATTAAAATAAAGCTAAAACTTGGTACAGAGACTCAAAACATTTGGTAAATCTTGATTTCAAGATTTACCAAACAAAAACTCCCGATTTTAGTTTATAGGAAACTGTATACCCAGTGGGCATTTCGACGTCGAACGAACGTCGAGCGACGTCGGATCTCGACGTCGGATCGACGTTGGGTTTACGTTGGAAATGGAAATGTTATTTGACGTCGGATAAACTGACATCGCGCGACGTCGGCATTCCGATGTAAATCCAATGTGTTATTTGAAAACTAAAAAACGCTGCCTTTGGCAGGAATCGTACCTCGGTCTATTAGTTACTAAATCCCATTCGCTTACCACTACACCACAAGGACATGTTAATTAATGAGTTTATTTAGTAACTTATACTTGTAGCTATTTGGGAATTATTACTTTGATAAGAAATAATTTTGTTTAAATATTATATAAATATTAAAACGAATAGTTATATATTACAAAAAATGCATACTCGAAAATGTTAATAGTTAAAAAACTATGCTAGTGCATCATACAAAACCTCATGATGTTTTATCAACCTTTATTCAAACTTTTTTCCATTAACAAAAAAATACGCTTAGTTCACATAATTATTGAAGAGCGCAATTGCACACATATTGTTGGGTTTGGATTAAATTTTCATTAGCGATGTCTTACGACGTTGTTCCGACGTCGTTTTAAGGACGTTGGATTGACGTCGGAAGACGTCAAAAGACATCGGAGTACGTTAATATTATGACGTTGCCCGACGTCTTTTTATCGACGTTGGATCGATGTCAGTACTGCGACGTTTTTTGGACGTCTTTTATAAGATGTCGGAACAACGTCAAAATACATCGAAACGACGTCAGTGGATGTTTAGATAAAGACATCGCCCGACGTCATTTTACTGACATCGGAACAACGTCGGAATAGATCTTTTGACATCGCTGATGAAAATCAAACGTAAATCCGACGTCGGATTGACGTCGGGTGCCCACTGGGTAACTGGGCATAAAAAAGGAACATATTAAAATAATTAGTTACATGAATAATTCTAGTTTCATACACCATTGAAAATATTATTTAATTCATAATTTAATAACTATTATTTATTTATCCTAAATTATTATTTGTTTCCTAATAACTGTTAAATAAATAATATGCAGTAAAGCTAGTTTTTTTTTTAGCAATCTAGGAGAATGTTTGCACTCATTTAGTGTTAAATCATTCAATTCGATAAAACTTGATTGTTATATCTAAAGAAAAATACTTATTAGAGAGTTAATATTTTTAATATTTCAAATTTAATATTGTTAAAATTTTTTGTAAATAGTTATTGTTTCAAATAAATTGCTTATACCTACTGAGAGATTAAAGAATGTTCGTATGAATGTGTGTGTCATGTATTATGTATGGTTGTGTATAACAAGTAGAGTTTTCAACTTAAAAATAAAACAATATCACTCATTCAAATCTATATAATAATAATAATGTTAACTATACATATAAAAAATATGTGAGTCACTTAACTTTAGTTGCGTTACTTTAAAAGTAAAATGGAAAATACTAACAGTAATTTGAAATTTGTGATGTAACAAAATAATAGCAATTCAATTTTTATTTAGAATTGCCCTTCTCATGTTCCTCGAGTTTATTTTTATAAGTTTTTAAATTAATAGAGTTAACAACGTCATAGGTTAGACTGTTCCATTTATTAACAATCCTAATGGTAAAGTAATGCGTTTTTGCTTACGATATATGAACATTTTGTTCGTGCAACCGTTTATTATGACTTCTTAATTTGGATAAAAGTTGTTTATTGGAGGGTACTTCCAATTCACTTTATGAATGTAATTTTGAAATTTATAATATTCTACTATATCACTCCGTTCTTTTCGTTTTTCTAATGACGTTAATCCAAATTCTTTTAATCGCTCCACATATTTCATACCTTTTAAACATCTTCTTCTTGTTGCTCTTCGTTGTACTTGTTCTATTTTAATTATGTCTTTTTTATAGAAAGGATTCCAAATTGGTGAAGCAAATTCCGATTGGGGTTGAACTAACAAACAATCCCGCAGTTTCATTAGGTCTTTATCTAAGTATATAAAACAATGTTTTATTTGACCAAGTATTCTGTTTGCTTTTCCTGCAATCATACCTATATGATTTTTTCATTTTATATCATTAGATATTAGGACCCCTAAAGCTTGATCCAAGGATGTTTTTATCATAGTTTAATGATTTTCGGCTCATATAATAATTCAGCGAGTTTTTTTTTTTTTTCCCTATATGCATAATTTTGGATTTTTCGTTATTAAAGTGTAATGATCATTTTCTAACTCCATTTACTAAGGATCAATAATCCTCTTGCATTGCATAGTTATTGTTGATATTTGTAATCACCGAAATAATTTTTGTATTGTAGGCATACAACTTACAGCAATTTTTTATTTCTTGTGATATATCATCAACATAGATAACAAATAATAGCGGTCCTATTACTGAGCCCTGTGGCACTCCACTTAATACTTCCTTTTATTCTAACTTATAAGTGCTAAGGAAAACTCTTTGAATTAGTCAGATTTCTTTAAACCAATTTACTAAAACTTCAGTTTTACAAATTGCTTTTAACTTTATTAACAATCTTGTGTGGGTAACTGTATCAAATGCTTTGGAGAATGCTACATCAATTGAAAAATCACGTTCCAGAGAATGTGAAATTAAACCTAAAGACTCTAGTAAATTTGTGCAACAGTTTTTACTACGGACAAAGCCGTGCTGCAAATCAGATATTAATTTATTTTCAACAAGATGTTGCATCAAAGTGTCTCTGATTATACTCTCAATTACTTTGCATACAACAGACGTTAATCAAACAGAACGGTTATAAGTTGCTTTCAATGTTTCTCCTTTTTTAAATACAGGGATAATATTTGCACACTGTCATAATCTCGGAATTATGCAACTTGAGTAGGATCGATTAAAAATCATTGACAATGGAGTTGAAATACTATTAGGACATTTCTTTAAAACTCTCGGGTGGACTTTGTTTTCACCAGTAGATTTATTAACATTCAGTTTACTTAACTTTTTAATAACGGTATCAATATTTATATCCGAATTTGCAATCGGTTTAGGTAATGCTTTAATAAACGTTGGTTCATTCTCGTTTTCTTTTTGAAAAACTAAAAAAAAAAAAAATATTTAGTACTCAAGTAATATCTGATTCAATTATCGATTTTGTTCCATCTTCCATTTCCAGAGCACTTATATTCTGATTGATTTTAGTTTTACTGTTTATATATTGGTATATCAATTTAGGATTTTCTTTGGCTTTATGAACAATTTCATACTCATGTTCTCTGATTGTTGTTTTTACTGTTGTTTTTTTTGTGACTTTATTGAAATTATTGTATTGCCTTAATAAATTTGTTTTTAAATTTGGAATTCCTGTACTTGATCTATAGTTTTAGTTCAACTTTATTAATGCTGCTATTTTTTATTAGGCCAAGGTGGTCTTTTGATTTTATTCATGTTTGATTGTGGGATAACTCTATAGCAATTATAACACAGTGCATTATAACATTATAACATAGTGCATGCCAAATCATAATGTTGTAACCATTTATTATAACACTCGTCTGCGTTAATGTTTTGAAAGAGATTATCCCAGTTGATTTTATCAAACTAATTGATGATATTACTGTAATTCCCTTTATAATAAATATATTTTTTAGCGTATGATTGACTAACAATTTTATTTGATAGAGTAAAAATATAGGAAAAAGTAAAAATATGATGTCCGTTAAATCCGTGTTGAAGTGGTGGTTAGTGCATTAAATTGAAAGTTCTTGAATTTGTTTCTGTTATTAGCAGATCCAAATTATTATTTTTGTTTAATTATTATTTTCAAAACGAAATGTTGGTTTTATTACGTTTTGGAACTAATAGAATTTATCTAAGTCATCTATAAATAACTGCGCTATTTCGTTTTTTCCATTTACTTTGCCTACATGAATTGCTCCAATCAATTTTAGAGAAATTAAAATCCTTACATAAAAGAACTTACCATATGCTTTTTTATTCAATATCATCTTGTGATTTGATTGGCAGTTTTTTTTTGTGATTTGATTGGCAGTTTTTTTGTAATTTAATTTGCGTGAAGATGTTTGATTTTTTTTTTAATATCATTTTTTTTTCTTTTATCAATATTTTACAAATACGTAATCATAATATAAAATGTTTTGTTTACAAGGTATAAAATAAAATATCCTACATATTGTATGAACTTTTTTCAGTAAAAATAATAAATTTACCACAAATAATTAATACAAAAAGTTAAAACAACGCAGAAAACTTGCAGAAGACCAGAATGTCTAGCCATCAAGAAACCGCTTGTACTTGTAATCTTTTTTTTAATTTAGTTTTACAATGCTTCTAGTTTCACTAAATCTAGTTTCACTTTGTTTTATATTAGATTGACATATAACAAAATGAATTCACAAATAATAAAAGTTCTTTGCTTAAAAAAGTATTTGATGGCTTGTTTGAACAGATTTAGCCTGATGTAGATGGTTTTTTAGTATTATTGTGCATTGATTGGTTTTGTGCGTGCAATATTGGCTTTTTGCCATTCAACAAATGGGTATATCGAACAGCCGTTGATTTCAAAGGTCTTAAATACATCGATGCAGCGAACCCTGTCAATGCGGATGACGAATCGAAATGGGTTATCAAGAACACCATATTTTTTAAGATCACTGTTTGCTGTTTTTCTTTCAATGTTAGGCTTATTAAACTCAGCTTGCTCCGCTTTTGTTCGATCAGGTCTGACCAAAACATTCTTGTGTTTAGTTTTGGAAATAATAGATGCTCCTGCTAATACCATATCTCTCATTTCTACACTTTCAAATTGCACAATAATTGAGTTTGGCATTTCTAGCATTAGAGCCGTTTGTTACATTGGTGATATAACTGATCTTGAACTTTATTTTACGAGTCGATACAATTTTAGCGTTAACATTTAAACATGATATTATTTCTTTAACTTTTTTTTAGTTATGAATTCCTCTGCAATCTGCTCTGAGGCATCTAAAGGGAACATGTCAACAAATATAGCCTTTTTATCTTGGTTTTCAGTTGCTTTACCATTCGCAGATATTGGACTAGCGAGAGCTGTGTTAACTTGGGATCCTGTCTTAGCTAAGGCTGCTGCAAAGTCGCTGTGTTTTGAAATCTAATTATTATTGTCATTTAAACAAACTTTTTTTTCCTAAAGTATTTTAAGTTTCAATTTCAAATAATTGATTACAACTTCTTTATCAATGACAGTTTGCTCCAGATTGTCAATCCTCTCCATTAGCACTGTTTTGACTTGATTAATTGCAAAAGCATTGAGATCTTTTACTTTCTTTTCTTTGTTCAATCCTAAAGCTATTCGATCTTAATAGGAGGACAACCACCTTTATCAGTGGATTTACTACTGGTCATGAAATGTTAAGTTATTAGTTTACCTTATTAACACAAATAGAAATATAGTATTTTTTCATTAACACAAATTTTAACACAACTTATTAACACAAATAGAAATTTAGTATTTTTTCATTAACACAAATTTTAACACAACTTATTAACACAAATAGAAATATAGTATTTTTTCATTAACACACATTTTAACACAACTTATTAACACAAATAAAAATATAGTATTTTTTCATTAACACAAATTTTAACACAACTTATTAACACAAATAGAAATATAGTATTTTTTCATTAACACACATTTTAACACAACTTATTAACACAAATAGAAATAAAGTATTTTTTCATTAACACAAATTTTAACACAACTTATTAACACAAATAGAAATAAAGTATTTTTTCATTAACACAAATTTTAACACAACTTATTAACACAAATAGAAATATAGTATTTTTTCTGTATATACATCATAAAAAATTATATAAGAGACTTAATTATAACTTAGTTATTTAAAAATGAAAAGCAAAACGAGTTTTAAAATTTCTATTTTAAATAAGTTTTCTCAAAGTTTTTTCTATTATATTACCATTGATTATTTAATAGTTTATTATAAATAAAGAATTTTTGTTATATTAATTTTAATAGTTTATTATAAATAAAGAATCCTAAAAGGTTATGAATAATAACTATCTCCTGCTTTCAATTGAAAATATAGCGCATTTTAGGTTACAATAAAACTAAAAAAAAAATCAAATGTTGCTCAGATCTGTACCCTTAAAAGGTAGTTTGATAAATTAATTTCACCAAAAAAAAATGATGGGAAGAAAACATTAAAGAAGACTAAAAGGTTGAAATAAACTTGTAGCAGAAAGAGCAGTGTATTATATAACGTATGACTGATCTTAATAAACTAAGTGAAAAAGATGAAGACCAAATAATTCATCGATAACTGAAAACTTTGAGATAATACGGAAATGCCTAATGAAATAACCAAATGTTAAACATTTAATCCATCTATTTACATAATCGTTTTCAAACTAAAATGTTGTTTAATAATCCCAAAATAACTAATTTTGCGGAATCGAAAAAAAAATAAAGTGATTCAATAAAAAATGTTTAATAAAGGAAATTGTCTTGGTTATTTAAAAGTACTCTTTACTAAATAAGTTAGTATTGACAAGGGAAAAAAATACAAAACATCTTTAACATATATATATATATATATATATATATATATATATATATATATATATATATATATATATATATATATATATATATATATATATATATATATATATATATATATATATATATATATATATATATATATATATATATATATAAAACAATGGATATGTCATTTTTGTTTATGATTGCTTTGAACTGATATCAATTAAATCAAATTAATACACAAGAAAACAATTTTGTCAAACATGGTTAATAAAAAAAACAATAAAAATAAAAGGGTATCTTTTTTGACAACTCTTTTAACTAAAGTAAATCCAGACGTATAATAAATTTGCCAATGTAATGCTGACCCTTAAATTGTTGCAAAGTTATGTTAAAGCTATCGAAATATTCAAAAATAGTCGCTGCTGCTAATGACACCATATACCTCTCATATTGCATATTTATTAGTAAATATAATTATTTTCCGATAAACATTTTCATAAAAGTATGAAATCTTTAAACGGGATTTTTAACATAATTCAATTGTAATCCTACTAGTAAACGCCTAAACTAAAATTTTAATATTCTTTCAGATTTACTCAAATTTTGCTACTTTCTATCAAACTTAACATTATTGTTTTAGGAGTTTCTTTCAAAAATAAAACTCGTTCATCGCGACCTTGCTGCCAGAAACGTATTGGTTGGCGCAAAAAAAAATGTTAAAATTTCAGATTTTGGTTTGTCACGAAAAATCCATTATGAAATGCAGTATGTAGGCAGCAAAGTTCGTCGTTTGCCGGTGAAGTGGATGTCACTTGAATCTATTCTTGACCAAGTTTTTACTTCATACAGTGATGTGTAAGATTTTTTTTTAATATTTGTAAAAAAAGTTTTAGATTAGTTAACAAAAATAAATTTCTTTTAAAAGAATTTTTTTTTGTTTATGTGTATTCTGTTGTATTTAAAAGTTAATATTGAAATAAATACTTTAGCTGGGCGTATGGTATTGTTTTGTTTGAAATTGTTACCCTTGGTAAGTTTTTTTTTTATTTTATCATTTATTTATTTATTTTTTGTCGTTTTACATATTTAAAATAAAGACATATTACATATACAAATATTGACCGGAGCAAGAAGAAGACATTGACTGTCTTATCAGCGAGTCCCGTTTACATATTGTCCGATTTTGTAAACAAAAAAAAAACATACATAAAACACTAAAAAACACAAGACGCATTTTAGACACTTATAGACGTCTAAAACTAGTCTAGGTAAAGACGCACTTTTATAGACGTTTTAAAGACATCTTCTAGACGTCTTTTATGAAGGCGTTTTTTAAAATGACGTTTAAAAGGCGTCTATTTAAGCGTTAAAAAAACGTCTAGAAGATATCTTTTTTTAAGACATCTTCTAGACGTCTTTAATAAATGCAATTTTAACATGACGTTTAAAATGCGTATTTTTAAAGTTTAAAAATACGTTTAAAAGACGCGTAATAAATAGTCTAAAATACGCATTAAAAGACGTCTAGATCAAAGATAAAAGACGTCTTTTCTGAGACCTGTTTATAAATATGTCATTATGACTTCTTTTTGATGGCTTTGTCATTACGCGTTAAGTAGATGTCGTATATTCAAAGTAAAAACATAGTTTTTATTATTTTCAATAATTTGTTCAAGTTTTAAGTGTAAATTACTTTAAATTAAATTACTTTTTTACACAATTGCTAAAATTGTTGTCACAGGAATCACTAAAATAATTGCTATAATAATAATATATCTTTTTTTATTATTAATTATTTTGCTTTTTTAATAGATAGTTGACTGATCATGATAATAAGTGAAAATGGCAAGAATAATATATAAGTTAAATATCAGTACTTTTAGTTTTTATACTCCCACAAGCCATATAATAAGTCAAATATGCGGTCAAAAATTAGCTAGCAATACGTAATTTGAATTTTATTATAACTAAAAGTAAGTTATAAATGTTTTAAATACTGTTTTGATATATATTTGTTATTGGTATTTATTATTTTCATCTTTGATGCATCAACCGTTGGTGGTGATTTACAGCAATATTATTTTGATTGCCGGTTCCTATGTATATTTTGTAAATACGAAATTATAACAATATATGATGTTATAAATACAATAAATATATACCACATACTACGCGAAATTGTAACGTCATGTACTTAAATTTATCTTGAAAAAAACGTCTAACATACGTCTAAAACGCGTTTTTATAAAGACATCTTAATTTAGACGTCTTTTAGCCTTATGATCTAGACGTCTACAAGTGCGCCTTTTAGACCTCCTTAAAGACATCTTTAAAACGTCTTTTAAACGTCTTTGTGCTTACTGGGTAAGCAACTTTTATAATGATTTAAAATTAAAAAAAAAAACGTTTTTCATGCACATACAAATATATTTAATTCACGTTTAACAATATATATATATTTAGTGCGAATAAAAAAATTTTTTATTTTATAATCACCTTAAAAAAAAAAAATTAAAGTCTATTGTATTAACCCTATTCAAACTGAGTCACGCCATGAAGGTGCAGCAAAAAGTTAAACCGATATATTTTTTCTCACGATTAACAGCTTTTGCTAAAATCTTACGACTTTTCATATTATACTAAACTGCACCATTTCAACATTAACGGCTGACTGAAAAGGTCTTATAGTATTCTTATCGCTATTTTGTTAACGACACCCTCAAGCATGAATTTTTGAAAAGTTCACTTTGCAGCAATATTATTGAATATAACTAAATTTTACAGCTTCTTAAACATAAGTTTAACTGCAATGTCTATTCCTACTGATTTGTACAGAATTAATAAAAAACAAAATACAATGAAAAATATATTAAGAAAATATGAGCAAAAAACGTGTTTTTCGGAGAAAATTCTAAAGTAAATATTCTCAAGTTTGTTGAGAACTTTAATAATGAAAGCAGTTATTTGGTTAAATCGGACGGAGCATCAGGTGTACAAAATTTAGATAAATATTGCATTTATGCCATAAGCCAAGGCCAGCGCGATGGGAGGTGCAGGGTGTGACACCCCCCCCTCATCAATGATTTTTTTGCTCATTTAATAGGCAAAGTTGACCCTTTTCGACAAGTTAGTTGGTAAATGTAGACCCTTTTGACAGGTACGTCTGAAAAATTAGACAGTCAGCTGGCAAATGTTGTTATGGCAGTTCGAGGGTAGTCGGCAAATTTTAAAAAACGAAAGCCTTTTTTTTTTTTTAAAGTCAGCAAAAGTTGTAATGGCACCCCTTTCCCAACGTGATACCTACTCGCGCCGGCCCTGCTTAAAGTTTTTTAGTTTTAAAACTGTCTTAATAAACTAGATTTTGAAGATGTATCTAATAACAAAAGCGACATCAAAGACAATGAGGATGTTGAAAGCAAGAGACAAAACAGAAACCCTAAGCGATAACTGACCTACCAAAGAAAAGTTAATTTAGCTTATGAGAACAATATTTGCATGTAATATAACCACAAGTTTTATTTTTAACAGTTTGAAAGGTCTAGATATTACCTGCTAATTTCTTACCAAGTTGTTCAAAACATCTAATGGCAATCTCCAATCTGCGAATTCTAGCTATGAAAAAATCATAAATATTGAACATAATTGAACACAAATAGATTTAATGGTTTTCTCTTTTCCAAGGTACAAGCTTTGCTCTACAAGAGCACAACCAAATATTAATTTGACTGGATCGTGAGATTCTTATAGAACCTGTTTTAAATTTTTCTAAAGAGTGGTTTTTTTTATTGAACTTTTTAATAAATTTTTTTTTATAGAAAGGTCCTTCATATTGAATTTTTTTTTTTTTTTTTAATTTAGTTAATTAAGGTGCTCTAAAAAGTCCTTACGGAAATATCACAGAGCACCGCGGAAGAGCATTTAATAGGAAGTTCACGCCTCCTTCCCAACCGATGTCGCAAAACTTGCCCAGAGGTGGGGTTTAAACCACGGATCTTACTCTTCTGAGGCAAGTAGGCTACCACTGCACCACGGCTGCTTTATCATTTTTTAAAATAAACCTTGGCTGAATTCATTTGAACTCACGGCTGAATTCGGCTTATTTTGGAATTCGGAAATTCGAAAATTTGGCAGAATTCAGCGGATTTCGGAATTTGGCGGAATTCGGAATTCGGCGGATTTCGAAATTCGGCGGAATTCAATAGAAATATTAAAATAAAAGTGAATATATTCTATATGTCATTATAAAAAACAATAGTAATACATAGTATTTATTTACTTTATAATAATTTAAAGCCTTGAGACAATTTAATAATGGTTTGCAATTCACAATTCTGTTTGCCCCAAATACAATCCTACAAGCATGCTATTGTTTACTATAAAGTAAGGAGTTTTAAGTTTAAGTTGTCTGTATTTCCTATTTCCCTTTCAATGTTGCAGTAAGAAAGACAGCTGTGAATAAATGAAAAATTAATTATTAAGAGCTCTAATATTTAAAAATGGCTATGTTTTTTAATGTGCCGAAATATTATAAGAGATTTTACTTTTAATGGATTATGTATTAAGCTTACATGACAAATTTTCATATAGAATTACTCCTAAAAAGTTAAGAGTATATTCCCTTTTTAAATCTGTTTTATAGAAAAATGACTTTGCTGTTTAAGTGGAATTTTATCAAATTTATTTGGTTTTTGGAACAAGATAAGTTTAGTTTTATCTGCATCTTGCGAAAGGTGGTTACTTAGAAACCATTTATTTACTTTAGATAACTCTCAATTAAAAAATTTATAAAGATTTTTTATATCTTTGTATGAGTAAATCAGATTGAACTTGTCAGCAAACAATATAAGATATAGTTATTTTAGATGCTAAAAATAAGCCATTTATATACTCTAGAAACAATAAAGGTCATGCGTGAGATCCTTGGGGAAACCCACAATTTATAAGTTTTTTTTTTGGTTTCATTTGTTTTATAGGTTATGCATTATTTCCTGTTAGTAGGGTATTCTTTAAGCCACAGTAAGGTTAAGTTGTTTACTCCGTAAAGTTCATATTTTTTGTAAGGATTTTATGATTGGCAGTGTCTAATGCTTTGGACAAATCAATGAAAACTCCTAATGTAAAATAACTTTTATAAAACGCATCTGAAATATGGTTTACAAATTTAAATACCATATAATCCGTAAATTTTTTTTTGTAAATCTAAATTGTTTGTTTTACAGAATGTTATTTGAAATAAAATGATTATAAAGCCTATTATAAATAATGCGTTCTAGCAATTTAGAGAAACAAGATAAGACAGATATAGTTATGTAGTTTGAAACAATTGTTTTAGTTTAAAAAGTTAAAATTATAGTTTATGTACTTATATTAAGACAAATAAAATAAAGTTTTAAAATTAATTTTTATTTTAATGACAGGTGGAACACCATATCCGACATTAAGCAATCGAGAACTTTTAAGTTTTTTAAAGGCTAATTGTAGAATGGATCGGCCAGAAAATTGTTCTAGTGTAGTGTAAGTAATTTTTTTTTTTTAATGCTATATTTTTCATTTTTAATTAATTAATTTTATTTTCATTACTTTTTTTGTTTTGTTTGGTTGTTTTGTTTTTTGTTGCTATTTGTTTTTTAACTTTTGAAATTCTTTTTTTTTTCATTCTTTAGGTACGATATCATGCTGAACTGTTGGAATAAAGATCCATTACTGCGGCCAACATTTACTGAATTACGCAATAAAGTTGAACAAATAATATCACAAGGTGGTCGTTATTTGAGCTTTGATATTAACGAAGAAAGTCCTTATTACAATGTTCCCTCTTTTAATAGCGTCGGATCCGAAACAGGCATACACTAAGCATTTTATTAGAACTGCTAGTCTATTAAAATAATAAAAACTTTATGTATAAACGCGATTTCATTGTCTCCTTAAAATAAGATAGTAAACTCGAAATAACTTAAGGAACATAAATAATCAAACAAATCAAATTGTTTATTAGTTGAGTAAATATAATTGCTAAGCATAATAGTTAAGTGTAAACTAATGTATCAATAACCAAGCACGCACAGACGTCCCTGGGACGTCTATACGACGTCTTTTGAACGTCACAAGTCCGTTGAAAGTTATTAAGACGTTCAGCGGACGTTCTGTGCCGCGCAGACTTTTTTTCTGGACAAATAATTTTAAATTTTTTTTTTTTTTTCATTATTATTATATTATATTGTGTTTTGACTATTTTTTGTAACACTTAAGTTTATGTCACAGTACTACTTGTAGATTTTTTAACATTTTAAAAAGTTTTATAAAAAAAATTTTTGGTTATTGTAGTTTAATAATTTCTAAAATTTGACATTTTTTTGACTAGTCTTGATAATTATTTAAAAAAAATTGAAAATGTTTTTAAAGTTGACAGTAGACATAAAAATCTTTAAGCTATAACGGAAAAATATCAAAAACAATTTCCAAATCACAAAAATACTAGCTGAATCAAAATTTTTGGAGCGTTAAGATACAATTACAGTAAAATATTGTGTCATAGTTAAATGACCAGTCCAGTAAGATTAAGTTTTGGTTGATGGATTAAATGATAATAGCTTTTATAAACAGTAACCATAGTGGTATTTTTAGAAAAACGGAAGAGGTCTAGTCTTTTAACAATTGAAATTGCTAGAGATGCCACATCACTAGGAAAAATTGATCCAATATGAGAGTATTTGCAGTATTCTATACGATTATGGAAAATATTTAGTTTAATGAAAAATTTTATCTTACGCACGGGAAAAATTTTTTGTTACAAAATCAACATCATAAAAGTTTTCATGTAGCTGACATGTAAAACGAGTGAAACGACGTAAAACTAACGTTTTACTGACGTAAAACGAGTGGAACAAATCTGCATTTATTTTATACATATATCAAAAGTAACCTGTTCGTGACTGAGCCAAAAACAACTACATGACTGCGCGTAAAATAAAGAATTAAAATCATGATCAATTTGAAGAGTATAAAATAAAAACTACTAGTCAGAATTTTAAAAATAAGACCGTAATTTTTTGTCTAAGAATTGACTTTCAGAATATCCAAAAACTTTTAAAAAATGTTTATCTTAGTTTTGTGATCAAAATATATTATTGTAAAATTAATAAAAAATTATAATTTCTTTACATCTAATTAAACAAACAAAAAAGAAGTATATTTGCATATCATTTTCTACATTAAATTAATGAAACCTTTATAGTGCTGAACAAACAAAAATATCTCCACCAATATCATCGAAAAAAATATAAATGATTTTATATATAAATATATATATATATATATATATATATATATATATATATATATATATATATATATATATATATATATATATATTTATATATATATTTATATATATATATATATATATATATATATATCTATATATATATATATATATATATATATATATATATATATATATATATATATATATATATTTATATATATATTTATATACATATATATATATATATATGTATATATATATATATATATATATATATGCTATATATGTATATATATATATATATATATATATATATATATATATATATATATATATATATATATATATATAATATATATTATATATATATATATATATATATATATATATATATATATATATATATATATATATATATATATATATATATATATATATATATATATATATATATATATATTCATGCCGGTTAAGTCGACACTTTGTATGAAAAATTGCGCGATAAAAGAGACATATATATAAAGGCGACAAAATCGCGTTGCCTTTATTTTTTAATGTAAAATATTGAGCATCCCGCGCTTTGCATATTTTAAAACAATTGCAAAGAAGAAACCTAGTTACCATGATTTTAATCTATGTAGGATAGTTTTATTTTTGAAACATTTTTAGAAGGAAATAAGCACTATGTTTAGATCCGTATATGAATGAGAATGAAAAAAGTAGCTATAAAAGCGACGTTAGTGTATATTTGCGTGTATATTGCAAGTTAAAGGCGACAATTTTTCTAAGTTTTAGGATTTTAGAGGTAAAACATGTATAAATTTATGATATAATATTTATACATGTTGTTTTTATATTATTTATCTTAAATATGTATTAAAAAATAAAAAATAAAAAAATTATGTCGCCTTAAAATATCTTTTTAAACAGTGTCGACTTTGCGTGGTATTTAGCAGTATATATATATATATATATATATATATATATATATATATATATATATATATATATATATATATA
Source organism: Hydra vulgaris (assembly GCF_022113875.1). Lineage (NCBI taxonomy): Eukaryota > Metazoa > Cnidaria > Hydrozoa > Anthoathecata > Hydridae > Hydra > Hydra vulgaris. The sequence continues at coordinate 45,825,598 of NC_061165.1, forward strand.
TATATATATATATATATATATATATATATATATATATATATATATATATATACATATAAAATATGCATATATAACAAAATTTAGCAAAACTAAACTAGACAGATAAGTAAAAAAGACTTTTTTTTTGTTTTAATTTTTTATTAAACACAGAAAGCCTTTTCTATGAAATCTTCAACTGTATATGAGACTAACAAAACTATAAAAAAAAATTTTTATTGAACTTCCTTAACAGTTTAAAAAGAAAGTAATTAAGGTTTTTAAAAAAACAATACTTATCAATAATATAGTATAATTAAATTCTTATTGGTTAGGAAATTTTAAAAGCAGTTTGAAAATAATTAAATTTGGTTTATATGTTCATTGTATCATGACCCAGTTTATGCAGGTGAGCTTTCTTTTGAATGTTTTTAACATAGGAATAGTTTGAAAAAAATGGTTTAATTTATTGCAATTGAAAACATACTGATCAAATTTATTTGAATGAATGTTTGTTCTGCATCTCTAGATGTGTTATTTAGTTCTAAATTTTAGGTTATTAGATTTTCTAGTGCATGTTGTTTTTCCATCACTCCAATTGAAAGATAAAAAAAAATTATAATTTCGGAATAACAAGATATTAAAGTTTCAATGTTCCATACTTTACAATATGATGTGGTAAAACAGTTAACAAACTGAAGATACATAGTGCATAACTTACGACGTTTTGATACGCATTTTAAAACCATTTTAACGTTAATAAAAAATGGTTTCGTATTTAAACTTGCTATACTAAAGTGTCTGAAAATATTTTTCGGTTGACCGTGTAATAGTACTATAAAAACTAAACTTTATATTTGACTTAATTTAACTAATAAAAACATTTTCTTTTATTTATTCTCATATTAGTTTGTATAGTTTTTCATTTGTTACCTAGAACATTTATACACACACATTTTTATATATATATATATATATATATATATATATATATATATATATATATATATATATATATATATATATATATATATATATATATATATATGTATATATATATATATATATATATATATATATATATATATATATATATATATATATATATATATATATATATATATATATATATATACATTTAACCATATAACACACATGTTAATATTGATTTTGTGTCTTGTAGTTATCAATCATGGGTAAAAAAGTACACAACAAATATATAAAGTTGTGATTTGGCACCATTGCTAGACCAAGCTAACAGAGCACGTTCAAGTATGTTCAACAAACGTTGCGACCGTAAGAGCACGCTCTATCAACATTCACACAACGTTCTGGAACATTTTTTGTTAGCTTGGGAGTTGATCATAAAAAATAAAGGGTTTTAACTATCAACAGAGAGACAATTCTTGCTATGCCTTTTATCAAACCTGAAAAATTTCTACTAACATCAAGCTTTATTTGAAGCTTTAGACAATTTGCTTTTACCCTATCAGAAATCAGAAGAGATACTAACTCTAGTAGACAGAAATACTATAAAAATTGAGTTTGAATATAGAAGAATTACATTTAGTTATAGAAGGGAAATCATTATTTTGATGAAATTCAAATTGATTATAGAATAAAAGAAGATAAATCTAGAACAATTAGTTTTAAGATTTGCATATGTAGTGCGGTGTTTACTCGCCCTTAATTTTCTTTTTGTATGTTTGTGTTCTGTTTGAATAATTAAAAATTCCGTTTGAATGTTTAATAATGTTTTTGATGCAGTGTAAGGTCATTAAGTATCTACTTAACTATAAAACCTACGTTCACCTTATTCCCCAGTATTTTGATAAATGTAATGTTTTTCCTAATGAATTTCCAAAAATATTATGAATAATGTTAAAAGGTATTGTTTACAGAAAGTAACTTCTTTTAATTACTTCAGTTCAGGTAAGGTTCAGAATCATCACGATCATCATGCTAACAGTATTACATAACCTAGTACTTCCTGCTGTATGCTTTCCTGCCTTGTAGGGTTTTCTTTTTTAGGAAAAACTAGGAGAAGCTAACTCCAACTCAAAATCCCTTTTCATCGGGTTTTCTTTAAGTAAAAGCTAGAGATGATGTTTCGATAAAAATATTTATCTTATGCAAATGTTAACAGCATCCATCTAATTTCTTGTATATACGATTTACTTTTTAAAATATGCTATAAAACAAAGACAGTGCCGTTTTTTTTCTATCAAGTTTAAATGTAAGTTTACGAATTTAGTATGTATAAATAAACAAAGAATTATTTTTAAAACATTTAGTATATTGAGTATAATAGAAAGTATTTTTGTAT
>NC_061165.1:45828899-45941399 GCF_022113875.1 Hydra vulgaris
ACTGATCCTGTAAAAGCAAAAAAAAAAAAAAAAAAAAAAAAAAATTAAAAAAATAAATAAATTTTTTAACTGACATAATAAAACAGAAATGTATTATAATGGCACTTTGCTTAACATTTGATTTTTCTAATGTTTCTAAATAGAATAAAGAAATTTATTAACAATAACATAGAAACTAATTTGCAATGTATAGAAAAACTAAAAAACCTGAAAACTAAAAAGTATTTAATGTTTGCAGAAAACAAACAGCAACAGAATAGAAAAAAAAATTATTCTAACCTTGATTGCAACGTACTAATTTTTTTTTTTACACTATTAGGTAATGATCAACATAGTAAAGTTTAAATGACAAAAGTTTACTTTAAGTTAAAACCATATTTTATTGTAGATAAAGTAAATTTATGATTGTTGGTAGAGCACTAAAGTAAAACTAAAGAAAAAAATAAAATTCAACTAAATTAAAATGCAGTTAAACATGAAAAATAACTCTACCATCATGAGAAAAGGTAAAATTATAAAAACAAACAAACAAACAACAACAATAAAAGAATATTTCTTTTTATTAAAAATAAGAACCTCTTATTTAAAAAAATAACAGATAAGGACACATCAATGAACAAATAGACTTATCGATTAAAAACATACAGAGTGAAAAAGCAATTTTGAAGTTCTTTCACAAATTTATTGTAAGTACTTATTAGATACCCCCTAATTCAATGATTATTGTTGATTATTATAATAATTATTAACTGCAATTTAAAGTATTCACAAAATCTAAACTGAAAATAAAGTATTATTCTGACACGGAGAATTATAAACACGGCCACAGCAGCAAATTATTTTAATAATTTGCATGTTCTGCTGACTAAAATATAGATGGTGTTTAGTGTAGAAGCAGGATGTACATCTTTTCAACAACTTTAGATAAGAGTAATCTCTTTCTCTTTAATAAGGGTAAACCTTTTTTTCTTGTTCTGGGCCCACACTCTATGTACACTATAGGATGTGGGCTCTTATCTCAATTGATAAGGGCCCACATCCTTATTCTTATTGAAATTGCTAAACGATATTTTAATTTCATACTTAATTATAAAACCTAATTTTAATCTTGCAGAGATTGTTACAACTTAATTGGCTAAAATAAATATCGAAAAAGTAAATATAATTTAGAGCAATCAAATTATTAGTAAAATATCTCATAAAATAGAATAACACAATCACATTAGCAAAAAATAATGTTTTTCTTAATCAGTTTTAAAGATGAAGAAAAATTAGAAATTAAAACCTACAATATGTTATAACCTGTGGCACTAAAATTAAAATACCAAACAAAATATTGTTATTTAATTTTAATTAACTAACAATATTTTGTAACACTTAACACATACACACAATAACACTTTACTAAATACTTAGATTCATATAAAACACAATTGAATATTTTACATAAAATTATTCAAAACCAATAAAAAAAACAAAAAAAAAACTTACTTATATTTAAAAAATTGTCTTCTTTAGCTTGTATAAAACTATCAGCCTGTCAAAAATCAATGCAACACCTATAAAACAGAATGTTTCATTATGTAAAACATTAGAAATTTAAAGTTCAGTAATTTTAAAAACAGATTAAAAAATACATACTATTTATATAAGTATATTCAATAATTATACTATTTATGACAACAATTTATGACAACAATAACTTTATCATTTATGACAATAATAATAGAAGATAATATGTCATTTCAAGAAATACGTTGTGTACACATTTTACAATGCCTCGTGCAGTTCAGTTCAGATCAGCTATAAGCGTTCGAGTTGACTCTTCCAATATTATACGGAGTATCATACTATTTTGATGGTTTTCTTAATTCTGTCATTGTTGCGCACTCGGTTAATAATATTTAACTGGGGCGTAGTAAAGTAGCTGTAAAACTCTAAATATTTTTTATTACTTTGATATCAGATAGTTTCAACTTTTTTTTCATTTTAAAAAATAATAAATTTAATAAAATATTTTATTTTAAATCTAAACTTAAATTTTTGAATTATTCTTTTAATAAAAATATATTTTAAAACCCCCTAACTGTTTTAAAAAAATTTTAGGTCGCTGCGTGGCAAGTTCATCAGCTTGCTTTTTTTTTTTTAATGCACTTTATAGTTTTATAGATTTTATATTCTATATATACATGTTATATACCCATTTTTCTTGCATAATCTCAACTTAGTTGGAGAAAACTTAAAATGTAAAACTAAAATAACATGACAAATAAGCGCAACAAATTTCTCCTGTTTTTTGACGTTTTTAGAACTTTTAAGCTTTCTTTAAAAATTCTCTTCCTTTTGTTTGTTTAAGTGTAAAATACTTTTACATTTGTTAAGTATATAATCTCTATACATCTTCAAAAGTGATTAGTTTTGTATTTTAAAAAAAATCAAAAAAGATTAAAAAAAAGAGTTCCAGGCACGGGAGTTGAACCCTGGCTCCCCTGACTAGTCGCTCAGCAAGCTGACCACGAAGCTACGCTGTCTTACCAATTGAAGACATTTTTAAAAATATATACTTAACGAAAAACTTTATAAAACAGCTATCGGTCAAAATTTAAGGAGATGTTACATGTTTTAGTAAGTTTTGACATTTCGCATTTTGAAGTTTACGTAAGTTAGCTATTAGCACACACTTTCGTTAATGTTTTCTTATAAAAAGGTGCTGCGACTCTTCCTCGCCAGTACCTCGGTTGCAATGGCTGCGTTGGGTATTATGTCAAACGTGCTCGAAAGGGTACTACTACTATTAAGTTCAGTATTATTATATAAAGATATATATATATATATATATATATATATATATATATATATATATATATATATATATATATATATATATATATATATATATATATATATATATATATATATATATATATATATATATATAAATCCCAGGCAGCAAGCTTATATTGGCCCAACGTAAGTTTTAACATTAGCAAGTTTATTCCGTTGGGCGAACATTTAGCCAATGTTTTTATTCGACGTATTATTTTTAATTCTGCAAATCGGTTTTTTGCAAATATCGTACTATATTGGGCTAACATTTAGCCAATGTTTTTTTATTCGGCGTAATATTGCAATTCTACAAATCGGTTTTTTGCAATTATCAAACTACATTGGGCCAACATTTGGCAAATGTAGTTTAGGCTGTAAATTTTGCTGTTCTTACATTTTTGCCGTAGCCAATATTCGGCCAATGTAGTTGCGGATTAGTATATAGATTTAAATTAGTTGCAAAACTTTTTTTAAATGGTATCCTTTGACAGAATAATGGTTTTGATATTATCTTTTCATTTTTCTAAACTTTAAAAATAAAAATAAAAAGCTATATTTATGAATCTTCTAAAAATCTTAAAAGGTTCCTTATAAGAATTAAACTTCAAAAGATTCTCGTGACTTAATGTTTTGTTTTTTTAAATAATGAAATATTTGCTAACATTTAAATAATATGCTTACAACATTTTTTACCACAATCTATTAATGTTTAATGTAATATTAATATAAATTATTTATTATTGTATTAATAAAGGCAATAACTAAATTATATTTGTGTAAGATCTTAAAGTTATTTTTATATACTAGTTGTTGTATTGGCATTTTAAATGTTTGATTTAATTAATAATGTTTATTAAATAAATGTAACATTTCAAATGTTCGATTTATTTCATAAAGAAGATATTTCAAAATCTTCTTTATTAAATATATCAAACATTTGAAATTTCATACAGTTTAAGTATTAAAAAAAAAAATATATGCAGAGCTACTTATGTAGAGCTTTCTAATAATGCGAGAAATTATATTTTTAAGCTAATGACTAATCTATAATAATTGATTGAATTATAAGATTAAATCAATAAATTATAATTAAAAACAATTAAAATAAAAAAACTCAATTTAAATACTTTTTTTTGTCTGATTTAAATCATGGTTTAAATCGAAACAACTTTTTATATATTTCGACTTTCTAAGGCAGAGGGACATTATTCTTGGTTTTATTACATTTTAATTTAATATCTCTGTATGTTTTTCATATTTTGTTTGCGTACAACAGTTAACAACTTTAACCTTATACATTAACTTGAGGTATAACTTTTTTGCTAATGATTTGATTTATAGATTTTTATAGATTGAATTTAGCAGAAGGCTAAACTTCTGCTCTGGAGACAAAAAAGGAAGATAACCAAAGTAAAGATTAAAGAGACAAAAAATTTTGTATATCTTGGTGTAGATGATTTATCCTCGATTTCTTATAATAAAACAAAAAAAATTATTAAACTTTGGGATTTAACTGTAACTCTAAACAGAAGTTTTTTTACAGAAGTTTAATGTTTGCTCTGAGAAGTTGAATGAACAAAACTTATTAAATGGTAAGTTTTTATATAAAAGTCATTACTTCTGATGATTGAAAATCTTTAATCATAGCTTTAACTTTTACAATTTTAAAGACTTTTTTATATATTACGGTCAAAAAGTCAGAGTGTTAATTAACATTTTATTGTGTAATAATCAACATATCAAAGCTTACACCACAGGCTTTGTCAGGCTTTTAGTTGTTTTGAGAACATTTAAGTTTATGAATATATTAAAATATTTCTGTTGGATTTTAAAGTTGGTGTCACCAACTTTGAAATCCATTTTAAATAAACTGTTGAAAAAAAAAAATAGGGTATTCATATCAGTTTAAAGTTTGAACAGTTGCTGGTGATTCATTATTATTCATTATATAAAAGTTTATTTAAATTTATCTAATAGATGAAGGTAATATTTTATTTTTATAGATGATATTATTTTTAAAAATTGTATTGTTATAATTCAGAACTAAAACATGTTAAAAACTTATTTGCCAACATTGGATAAGGTCCGTATTGTATCTGGAAAATCTGGAAAATTTGTTAATATTAGCTAAAGTTGTGGAAACCTGGAAAAGTCAGGGAAATATTTTTTTTCTTTAGATAGTCATGGAAAAGTCAGTAATTCTAGTTAAGAAGTTACTCGTTACTCAATTGAACGCTGTATTTTGAAAACGTGAATAGTCACATTTTTTTTAAAAGTAAGGTTGTTTAAAAAGAGCTTTTTTTTTAGGAAAAGATTTTTTTTAGATAAAATAAAGATTTTTTTAGATAAAATAAACATTATTTAGATAAAATAAAAATAAAATTTTTTACAGGATCGGCTGTTTTAGGAGAAATTTTAAAACATTTTAGGGAAATCAACCTGTTTTTGTGAAAAAATTACATTTGATCCAGGCTTGGTCGGGAAGCGGGTGCGATCACACTCACTAACTGACCACGGAAATAATGTTTAGTTGCAATATACCGGCCAGATTTTTTAGTCGTTTTGAGAACATTTAAGTATATTTATGTTTCCTTGTTTGTCCGCAAAATAATAAGTTCATTACAGTCATTCTGGGTAACTTTGAAATTGCGGGTAACATTGAACTAAACGTGTAAATGTTTTTAAATTTTTTTTTCTTTGGTATTTTCTTTGCCTGTTGCTTTAACAAAGAATAATATGATGAATTTTCTTTTTTTACAAAAGTTTGACCAAAGAAAATTAAATTTTATTTCTCAAAAATAATGTTTTCCTCCATTTCCAGTTACACAGTCGAATTTGGTGATAACATCGTGTGTTTTCAATTTAGAATATTTGGTATTATATTGTAATTATCTGAATATGTTTTTAAGTATTTTATTGAATTATTTTTCGAACTTTAATACAAACTCAAAATAATAGGATTTAACATGTTTTTTGCTACAAAAAGGATATTTATTTCCACTTAGCTAAAATATAACCAAATTCAGGGTAACTTTAGACAATCAATATTTTCCAAAAATGCTTTTTTTGCTGTCTGAGTAACATTGCAATAATACATAATATATAGTAGGCATCCTTTTATTATAGTATTTTTATTATATAATGATATATGGTATTATAAATATCAATAATTATAATATCTATTACTATTATATTATATTAAATTTTGATATTAAAGTTTTTTAACTTTTAATTTTTTTATTTTAAATCTTGATAGATTTAATAATATATTTTATTAATAGCAAATATGCAATTAATTAAATAATTGGTGTAAACTTTATCTTGACAGGCAAATATCATTAAAAGAAAAAGTATTTCATTGTATTTTAAGGAAACGTGCACAGATTAATTATTGTCAAATAAAATTATTTTTTCAAAATCTAGAGAAGGAATTAAATGGAGTAACGCCAGATAACATTTACAATATGGATGAAACAGGGTTTCATGATGACCCTGGAAAAAAAAGTTATTTTTCGTCGATCCTCTCACCATCCAGAACTTATAAGAAACAAAACAAAAACTTTTTACACTGTTGTTTTTTGTGGAAATGCCTCAGGAAAACTAATTCCACAATTGGTCTGACTAGCTTTTCAATGCATCAGAAGGATCAAGAATGGCAACTTCTTGCAGTGGCTGGATGGAAATTCAAATATTTGAAGAGTGGTTGTTAAATCACTTTGTTCCAAATATTATAAATAAGGAAGGTAAAAAAGTTCTGATTTGCGATAATTTAAGTGCTCATATATCTTTAAAAGCCTTAAATATATGTGAAAGGCATAATATAAAATTTATGTGTTTGGTACCCGATTTCACACACCTTTTACAACCTTTAGATGTTAGATATTTCTTGAGATTAAAAGCTAATTGGAGGTCAGTTCTTAATCAATAGCGTAAAACATCCAGAGGAAAAAAGGGTTAATAACCTGCCAAAAAATTTGTTTATGTTAATCAAGTTATTGAAGACAATGAGCAAGTTTTACCTGTATCTCAAAATGATGCAGTTTTTTCAAATAAACAATCACTATGTACATGTTTTCCTTGATCATGATTATTTTGTAAAAGAGTTAGTTGTAACTCAAGACTAAAAGAATGAAACACTGTAATATTAAGTTTTATAGTCAATGGTGTTTATTTGTGGAGAATTATATAAAAATAATGTCTTAATTATTTTTTCTTTTATAACCTTTAAAATTATTTTGTGAACATTTTATTAAAAAACCTGTTTGTTTATTCTCAAAATATATAATTGAAAAACTTGTTTGTTTATTCTCGAAATATTTTATTGAAAAACTTGTTTATTCTAGAAATAGTTTAACTAGATTTTTTCAAAAATTAATTTAAACTAATACAAAGAAATTTAAACAACTTTTTAGATTTAAAAGATTAAAATTGACATTCAGTTTAATAGTGTTCAAAGTTACCCGAAATGCGAGGGTAACTTTGAACGCCTACTTGAACATTGTTTTTTTACATTATATCTAGCAAATTTAAAAAAATGATAACAAACTAGAAAAAAGAGATCATCAGAACACCCTTTATGTAAAAATATTTGTTATCTAGTTAGTAAAACAATTTTTGTAGAGATAAACCTAGCGCAAACCGTTCAAAGTTACCCGTAATGACTTTATTTTATCGTAAATTTTAGTATATTTTGTTTTACAGACTTACATGGAGACATAAATAAACTTGAATGTTCTCAAACATCCTTGTGCGGAAAAACAAAAAAAATATATTTGCGAACAAAAAAAACCCTCCAAATCTATTTCTATTGGTTCAAAAAATACTAACCGAAATTTCTAGAGAATTCACCAAATGTTCTAGAGTGTTCTACAAAATATTTAAAAAAGTTGTATTATTTAAGTAATGTTTGTTATCCTTGAGATTTCTAGCATAAATTGTTTGAAGAATATACTATCAAACGAACTATTATTTTATTGCTGTGGCTCATTCTCGAAGCCACATCTACAAAGCTATAAATGTTTTAAACTAATATTATTTGTTTACAAAAATAAATGTTTTAAATTTATATTTTTGAACTTGTCAACGTTTTGTAAATGTATTACAGATTTTATTAATATATTCTTATTTTTTATATGTAAGGGATGATTTTTTATGCATGTTGTGTACTTTTATGTATGTAGTTTTTATGTATGTAATTTTATGTATGTGTATTATTATTTATGTATTTTATTTAAATGTAATCTTTTAAAGCAATTTGTGCGATTGATTTTGTAAACAAATACTTTCAATAATAACTGCGTTTTCAATGAAATTATTAATAATCATCAAAGTTAATACAAATAATTTTAACCACTAATCCATTTTCCTCAATGTACCCGATAACTGATTCTTTCCCCCAAGAAAGAAAAGTTTTTAAGTTCTTTGAAATTGGTGTACTAACTCAAATTATTTTTGCTTCAGCCATTTTTACAAACTCGTTATACTTAAACTTAAAGTTACTCTTTTATATTTTAAATACTAATTAAAATTATAAAGCCCACTCACCAAACATCAACAGCAGTATTGTGAAGCAGTTCCGCTTCCTCCTCACTAAGTAATTTAACGTTTTTGGTTAGTTTCTATCTAGTTTTTGAAATTCTACAGTAACTCAATGATTTAATTATTTCATTTGTTCATCTTACTAAGAAGAATTGTTTTAAATGTGTTAAACTTTTCGAATTACGCGAAGCATAAAACAGTTATTGAAAAAACTATTTTATTTATAAATAAATCATCTAGCGTTCGTTTTATTGGTTAAATCTTGTTGGACTTATCAGGACTTGGGACTGCATTATTTTAATGGCTATTTTTATATGCCACACAGTAAAAATGACTAAAAAAGTACCGAATTGTCCTCTTGACTGTTTTGCGGCCCCTAAGATTGTGAGTGCCGGGGCTATAGCCCCCTCCCACCTCAATTCAGCACTGGAAATAAGAAATAAGTATACAAAATAAAAATTATATAAACTCTTTGATAAATCAAAGAACATTTGTTTCCTTATTAAACAATCATTAAAAATAAGTTGTGACTTTATATAAAAGATTTCCCTTACTTTTATAAAAAAAGTTATAAAAGGAGAACGTTTCAAAAATGCTCTAATCGTATTTATTTTGCTAAAAGTTTTTTTATGTCAAACGTGCTCGAAAGGGTACTACTACTATTAAGTTCAGTATTATTATATAAAGATATATATATATATATATATATATATATATATATATATATATATATATATATAATATACAAAGACGATTCTAAGAATTAATGAAGGGTGTTAATCCTTAAACAAGTACCAACTGGCTTTTTTTTTTTAAAAAAAAAAAGGTTCTTAAAACGAAAAATTACCCGACTAAACTGTGTCGAATACCTAACTAGCCAACCAAGTTCGTTAAAAAAGCAACTATAACTTGAAAATTATTTTCTTTGGGGTGGGCGGGTTTTTGTTTAAGGGTGTAAAAATACCTCTGTATATGTATTTAAATATTAGGGTGATTCAGAACAAGAGAGTTTTCAAAGCAAAAATACGTACCTTGTTAAATTTGGTGCAAATATGTAGAAAGTATATTTTAAGCATACCGGGCATTTTCTGACCACTCTAGACCTTCCCTCAAAGTTCAAATTTAGGAAAAAATTACAGTTTTTTTGTCAAACGTTGCTGATTTCAGTGACGTTGAGGGAGGATCTAATATAAACCAAGTTGGCTCATTAAAAAAAATGGCCTGCACTACATGAATTTTTCATTTTAAATTATACGTATATTTGATTTGATTTTATTACTGAGTATTTTTTAATCAAATTATCAACAGTAGCGTGCAAAAGTAACTGGACAAGCGCATAACTTGAGATAACTTGTGAATGAAAAGTCTAATTTCTTTTAAATTTTCACTGGAATGATAAAAAATTGATAACAATTCTAAAAATAAATAAATTTTTACTAAGTCTAAGCAATGTAGTTTTAAAAGTTCATTTTATTGAAATACGCGTGTGCAAAAGTGTCCGGGCAGAAAAAAATACTTGAAGTAGTTTTTTTTTAAACATTTTTTTAAATTAAAAATGTTGTAATTTGAAGTAAGTAAATTTCTTTAATACTTCGTTGAGAAACCCTTGGAATTGATTACTGCTTGACAACGACAAGGCATTGACTCCACCAGCTTCACAATTACATTATTGTCAATTTTTTCCCATGCTTATTTCATATTTTTAAATAAATCATGTTTATTTGTTGGTTTACGACATGAAATTTGTCGATCAAAAATTTCACGTAGATGTTAAATAGGATTAAGGCCAGGAATTTGCGAAGGCCATTCCATTAATCAAATTTTTTTGATTTTGAAAAAGTCTTTTACAAGGGTCGAAGTGTGCTTTGGGTCATTTTTCTGCTGAAATATCTATCCTCGAGGCATTTTGTCTTTAGCATGTGGTAGCATAACATCCTTAATAATATCTTTGTAAATATTTTTGTCCATTATGCCATCAATCAAATGGATAGGACCAATACAACCTCTATTGAAGCAACCCCAGACCATAACGTTTCCACCCCCCCCTGCTTTACTGTTGGTAGCTGGTATTTAAGATCGTTTCTATAACCTTTTGGTCAACGAACATATTAATACCATCAGATCCAAATAACATAAACTTAGACTCATTACTAAAAAGTACTTTCGACCATGGTTCTCTTGAACAATTCATATGTTCCTTAGCAAATCTCAAGCGTGCTTTTCAATTCTTCATAAAAATAAAAGGTTTCTTTGCAGGACGTCTTTCAAATAGATTTTCAGACCTCAAACGGCGCTTTATTGTGTCAACACTATATTTAACATTATAAAGTTCTTTTATTTCAGCATTTAACAAGTCAGCATTTTTGCGTGGATCTTTTTTTGCGGCAGGAGCAAAAATTTCATCTTGTTTTTCAGATGTAATTCGAGGCCTTCCTGGAGAGATTCTATTGTTATTTCTTTACTTATATCTTTTATATATATCTGCTACTGTTGATTTTCCTATTTCAAACTGATCCGCTATGTCTCTTGTAGTTCTGCCTTGTTCAATTGCACGCAAAACCGCTTCATTTGACAGCTAAACTTGTATATTTTCGCTTTGTCATTTTCAAAATTTATTCAAAATAATCTTCTTTTTAATTAAAAATACTTTATGCTTTGTTTACCGTTTTTAAACAATAAATAAAAGCCAACAAAAGTATTGTTATTTTATCATTTTAGTTCTGCCCGGATACTTTTTCACGCGCATATTTCGATAAAATGAACTTTTAAGATTATATTGTTTAGATTTAGTAAAAACTCATTTGTTTTTAGAATTGTTATTAGTTTTTTGACATTCCAGTAAAAATTTGAAAAAAATTTGACTTTTTATTCAAAAGTTATCTCAAGTTATATGCTTGTCCGCCTAATTTTGCCCGTTACTGTATAAATTCACAAAATTATTGAGTTTGTTGTGATACTAAGAAATCATTTGTAGTATAAAAATACATTTTTTTCTAATAGGACTATTAAACCGGCCTTCAAAGGAAGGGGGGCTTTTTTTAAAATGTTATATTTATAAAAAAAAGGTCCTCGATAAAAAATGGGAAGAGACCACTCCTCCCTCCTCTGGTTTTGACGGCCATGTGTAATAAAAATATTTTTGGTTGATAGTATTGTACATTGCTTGTTAGTTCAAATATTTTTGCTTTGCCTCTTCTTTCTCATTAATCTACCCCACGTCCCTCCTCATTTTTTTACTAATTGAAAATTGATTCAAGTTTTTACGCCAAAATCTATTTTTAAGTTACTCACGCCAATTATGATAAAAACAAGGTTTTTAAAGAATTTGGAAGGGACTCTAGCATTAATTCACATAGATAAGATTACTTTGATATATATTTATTGAAGATACGTCTCTTTATTTACAATTACAAACTTGGATCGCACTAAGTGCTCAGCTCGTGGTGAAGAAGAAAGCGTAAGAGAGTGAGACTTGCTACGCGTTCAGTTAAATATACAGTGTAAGGAAGCATACTGGCTGCTGCGTTAGCAAATTAACGCAACAGTTTTAAAAAAAAGCCTACAAAAGAAAAAAAAATTCTTTTTAATCACTTTTGAATTTCTTGAATTTATTAATGTTAAAACAAAAAACAAAACAATTATTTTCTTTTACTCGTCTAGATTATTTATTTACTCGTCGAGAAGGAAATATCGTAATAGCAGAGCTAATCGAGTCGAGTTCTCTTCGTACCGAAGTACTACTCATACGCTGAGTAGGCGGAGCTGGGATTTCAACCTGCAATCCTGTTGCTACCGCCAATAATTTTTCCGAACTTGATAGCAACGCTTTAACTAACTGAGCTATCCCGGCTTATTTTAAACTTATTTTAACTTAAATTTTAACCTATTTCCATATATTCCTTTCCGTTATTTAAACCTATTTCCATATATTCATTTCCATTACTTAAACCTGTTTTCATATATTCCTTTTTGTCATCTTGCTGAAGCTTTTTTCAGTTTTTTTCACTAATGTAACTATGGTTAAACTCCTACATTATGTCTACATTTCTTTCTGGATGATCGTTTACTATAATCAAAGTTTTTGAATAGACTAAAAACTGGTTGTAATATGATTAAGTGCGCCAGAAAGATGATAGAAGTGACAACCAATCGCGTATTCTTTGTTCTGTAAACTATTTAATGCAAAAATAAATTAGAAAAACTCGTTAGTCGCTAGATTTTAGTTTATTTCCTTTAGTTGCCTCAAACATGGTTTCTTCTATCAAAACGAATTATATATGGGAATGTAGATAAATGTACTTTTTTTTTAATATTTTTTTTAGCAATATTTGAAATTTCTTTATTTTCACTATTCATTCTTCTAGCTGCAGTTGAGAGACTTGATTTGATGGCGTTCATGTCTATTACTGGAGGTCGAACAACTGTCGTTGTAATTCTCTGCAGAACCACAGGAAAGATCTTATTAACAGTTGCCATTAAAGCAACATTTTCTGTATAAATATCTTTAGAAATGTTAACCCAAATTATTTTTACTGTTTGAATTCTTTTTTTTTTTTATCCATTCGCCTAGCTCGAAGTCAGAATCAGGAAAGTTATCTGCACTTAGTTCATCAGTATTGCTAACGTCTTCTTTGTAAAATTTTTAGAGAATCATTTAATTAAGATCTGACGCAAAACTGCCTAAACATTTAAAAAAATAAAACTTGTACTATGCTAACTCTCACAGCCAAAACATAATCAAAATACTTTCTTAGTATATTTTGTGTTTAGACGACCGAATTAATATAATCTTGGACCTCCATGATCTTCGAAGAATTGTAAATCTCCGATTTCAGATTCATTGGATCTTAGCTTGTCACTTTGAATAAAATCTTCTAGTTCTGGAATTTTTATTCAAAAAAATACGTTTAACAAAATTTTCAAAACCTATTTGATTTTTAATTTTTTGTTTTGAGTTTCTTTTGACATTCTTTTATAAATTAGAATACTTTTGCTCAGGATTTTTTAAACTTTTTGACTATTTACGTCGCTAATTACTGGAAACCCTGCTATAATCAACGAATGCTTTATTTTCACCATGATACATTCACATTCAACTAGTTCACATCTATCAACCTTTTTGTTTGACTTTTGAGAAAAATATGGAATATCCAACTTTTTTGTAATTCCATTTGGCAAATTTGATTGAAAATATTTAAATTGTTGCAAAATATCCATACTCGTTGGAAGTTGCTTTTTTAAACCATATAGGTTTTTATTAAAATAGTATTACCAATACTATATAAATAGTATAAATAAGCGTGCATTATTTAACTTACAAAATATAATAGTGTGATGGATTGGTGTCGATATTAAGATGAAAATGTGTTTTAGTGACCGTGACTTTTTTCAGATTAATACAAAATATCATAAAACCGAATTGTTAACTGCACATTTGTTTCTATGCAACACATACCTGAAATAACAAGCGTAGCTTTATCGATAATATGAAAAATCGTTTTAGAAGATTTTAAACTGTTATTGCGCAAAAAATTGTGTTTCTGATAACTTATATCAAAACTTTTTTATTTTGAATTTTAAAAATCAAGATCAAAAATGTAAATTTCAAATTTTAAACTAATGTAGTGACTTCATATAATTTGTTTTTTATTTAAAAATAAACTCATGTGAAACTTTGTTAAAAGAACAAGAAGTGTAATGGTTTGCTATTTATTTTATTTTGGGAAATGGCAAGCGGAAGGGAATGGAAGAGTGTCAAGGAAACTTTTCTTCAAGTACGAAATTAATTAAAGAAGCAAGGAGTGTACAATGTTTTTAACCAAAAAACATTTTCATTATTAACTCGTATATTTCATATAACTCATCATTACTTCAAAAACCTATTGAAAATTCTATTGTTTCTGATTCAGTAAAATATCGTTCCTTTACTCAAATTCATACTTAAAATAAAGAAAAAACACACTTCACCGTAGATGATATAAACAAAAAATCAAAAAAACAAGTCTGAGAGAAACAATATTCTTAACCTAGCCGCTAATGAATTAAAAACTAGAAACGAAAGAGAAACAAATGTATTCATTACTGGACTTGAAGATTCCTCATTAAATTCGGACCGTAAACTTGTCACAGAGTTTTCAAAGCCACAGGTGTGAAAGATAGCGAAGTTGCACACTTTCGACGTTAATCAAAAAATGAATCAAAAAAAAAAATGAATCAAAAAAGAATACTAGATGTAAATAGATCAGTAAGGAACAGACTGAAATTATTCGGTGGGCCTTCTGTAATCACACAACATATAACCCCACAAGCTTTATTGCCACTACCTCTGCCAATGTTAATGGTACCAATCCATTCACTAGATACAAATAAGGCTAAAGCAAAGAGGCGTATACCTCCCAAAAAATTAAAAAAAAAACCGAACCCGCAATTTACGCACAACAATCATTACTAAATAATGCAACATCTACTTTTGGGCTAACAACACTTGCTCTTTAAATAGCAGCAAAACACTAGAGCTTAAAGCCAGAATCAACACTCCCCCCAAAAATGAAATAAAAGCAAATATTATCTTCATAGCTGAAACGTGATTCAACAAAAAATCTGACACCTCAATTGATGGATACCAAGGGGGTTTGGCAATGTATATTAAATCTACTATTCCTGCTATGTTAACTAGTACAAAGAAACTAAGCGACTCTAACATTGAGCCAATTATTAAGTTCGGTAATGAAAAACTCCTCTTAGGATGTATCTATCGACCTCAAGATAATAACGATGATACCCTCACGAAAATAATTTCTTTAATCAAAGCCGCGAAATACAATATTTCAAAAATAGCCTGCGCATCCTTACTCTTATACGGTGTCTTTAATTTTAGTCGCACAACATATGAGGAACTTGTAGTTGATGACAATACACTAGTATTGTCATCAACAAATATGGGCCTAGCGACACCAAGTTTCAAAAATGTTTAGCTGAACATTTTTTAACTCAAATAATACCATTCCCAACATATGGTCAAAAAGCAATGCACCGGATAATATTCTTGACCTTGTCATTACCGATAAACAAAATCGAGTTAGAGAACTCAAAAACAATGATTCAATTATTTCATTCACGTTATATTTCGAGCAAAGCGAAATATCAAAAAGTATCAGAGTATATCATGGATTACGACTAGGACAAAAGCTTTACTAATCACTCAGCAATATTAAACTACCAACTACTTGTAAATAAATACATGGAAGCTGTGTGCAAATACATTCCAGTGACTTAAGTTCCATTCAAAAGAAAAAAAGAACCTTTTACCACACCGGAAGTTAAAGATGCAGTTTATCGAAAACGTAATCTCTGGAGGCAATATGTCGCTTCTGGAACTAAAATACACGAGGCACTCAGGAGTAAGCATCAAATAGCCTCTAAACATGCTTCAAAGGTAATAAAAGAAGTTATTCAAAGATACGAACATCAGTTAGTGTTTTTAAAAATAAACCAATGAAACTTAATGATCATATTAAACAAAAAGAAGAAACACATAACTCACTTTCTTAAAATGACAATAAAAGCATTGCAACCAATGGTGCAGAGGTCTCAGATATTCTAAACGATTTCTTTCACTCTGTATTCACTACTGAAAAACCATATTCACTTCCAGTTTTTGAATCACGCGCAAACGTATCTTGCTCAATAGACCTAAATCCCCAATCGGCGACATCAGTTCAAGAAAGACTAAAAAAACTCATTGAAACAAAGTCGAATGTGACAACATACACCCACGAGTATTATGCAACTGTGCTTCAGCATTCGCAATTCCATTAGCTATGATCTACCAAATATCAATTTGCGATTCAAAGGTTTCAGAGCTTTGGAAAAGATCAAATGTCACCCCAATTTTTAAACAAGGTACAAGCAGAACCGAGCCAATTATATACCAGTATCATTAACAACGGTACCCTGCA
Source organism: Hydra vulgaris (assembly GCF_022113875.1). NCBI lineage: Eukaryota > Metazoa > Cnidaria > Hydrozoa > Anthoathecata > Hydridae > Hydra > Hydra vulgaris. The sequence goes on from NC_061165.1 coordinate 45,845,222, forward strand.
AAATTATAGAAGGTATTAAACACGAAAAAATTATAAACCACCGTCTTATCGCTAGCTATTATCCAAAGAACAACATTTGCCTTAGACTTGAACCTCAAAATGTAAAAAACTGTGATGAAAGATTCAGTTTCTTCACTAATCGCATCGTCAATGGATGAATGCTCTACCTACAGATGCCATAAGTACTGAATCAGTTAACTCGTTTAAAGGTAGTGTTGATAAATTGAAACTCAATATAGAAGAATGATCGGACACATGAGTGTCTTTTTTTTCACCATGGAAGTGCCTGGTGTCGCACTTTCTCATCAAAATATACACATGTAATGTATGCGTATATTTTTGATTTCTAAAATATATAAACTCAAACTCAAAATCATTATATTAGAAAAAATGTATTTGTATACTCCAAATCTCTTCTTAATCACAACAAAAGTCATAAATTTTGCGAATTTATAGATAATTTGAATAATAAATGCTCGGTAACAAAACGAAAACAAATATAGGTATGATTTTAAATGGAAAGTATATGTAGTGTAGGCTCTTTTTTTAATTTATTCAAATTGGTTTATATTAGACCCTCCCTCAACGTCACTGAAAGCAACAACTTTTGACAAAAAAAATGACAAAACGAGCTTTGAGGGAGGGTCTAAAGTGGTCAGAAAATGCCCGGTAAGCTTTAAAACCTACTTTCTATATATTTGCACCAAATTTAACGATACCGATTTTTTCTTTGAAAATTCTCTTTTTCTGAAACACCCTAATATATATATATATATATATATATATATATATATATATATATATATATATATATATATATATATATATATATATATATATATATATATATATATATATATATATATATATATATATATATACATATATATATATATATATATATATATATATATATATATATATATATATATATATATATATATATATATATATATATATATATATATATATATATATATATATATATATATATATATATATATATATATATATATATATATATATATATATATATATATATATATATATGTATACATACATTTCTGATGCGTCTTTATGATAAAACACAGTGTTAAATGAGAAAAATTTTTGATAAGTGATTTTTCATATATATATATTATATATATATATATATATATATATATATATATATATATATATTTAAACAATTTAAAATGTATTCTATAATAAGAGTGCTCAATGTTCTTTTTGAACTCAAAACTTGATATTATAATAAGTTTATGATATTCATATGACAGCAAGTTTTAAATTCAGAATGATTTTAATGTCATTCTGAATTTAAAACTTAATTTCATATTATGAGAATTTTACGCAAAACTTGTTATCATAATATTTCAGCTATAATTATTTTATTTAATTATATTTTAATAAAAAAATATTATTTTAACTAATTATGTTTTTATAAATGATATTTTATAATCATTTTAAACAATTTTGTTTTTGTTTTTTTTTTGTTTTGAAAAAGTTAATTTAAACTAAATAAAATAAATAAACAAACCTTATAGTATTATTTTTAATAAAAGTTATTTAGTAAAGTTAAATTATATGGTATAAGTAAACATTTTTGGAAAAATTGATAGATATCAGTTTATATATATTTAAATATAAAATATAAACTAAATATTCTATTAGACGCTTAGAAAAAGTCAAAATAAATTAAGTTTAATTTAAAAAAAAAATAGATAGCAAATATTCAGGTAAAGCCATTACGAAAAGAAATACCAAAAATGTTACAAAATTGTAGATTGGTCTTTGACAGATATATATTCAGAAGGATAGAGATATGGCTACAGCATCGCTTTAACTTTACTATTGGGTTTTCGACAGATATACAGACTTGATCTAAAAGTCATATTTTGAATGTTGCCTTCTATTTCTTTTCCAAATAAAATTTAGATTTATTTCTTGTCTGAAAACAATCCCAGTGGGCACTGGACGTAAAAAAGACGTCCTTATGACGTTCAAATTGCGTCCGTCCGTCCCATTAAAATCCTAAACGTCTTTAGGACGTCTTTTTTGCGTCCAATAACTTTTTCGTCTAAAAAATATCCAGAATGCTTTACTAAATAAAATAAAAAAATCAGTTAAATCATGCAAGCGCTAAAACTTCTTAAAATTTTTAAGTAACGCATTTTTAATAAATTTTTTTTTCAATTACAAAAGAAGTCTTTTTACAACAACTAATAGACACGTTTCATCTAATTTTTGTTTTGGTAATCAATTACTTGAAAATTGTGGTAATATTGATACAGGTAATGAAATTTTTACAGATAATGAAAGAAACAGTTTAAAACTGAATATATGCTATACTATGTATATATATACTTGATATACTATTAGTATAGTATTGCTATATCAAGAACCAAGTTCTAACAATTTCAAAGATTTAGAAATTTTATGCGAAATCGAATTTTTCAATAGGAAAACCTGTTAATGATACATGGGAAATTTATCCTGATAATTCTTTGAATTTAATGTCTTTACTCGACAACATCGTGCTATTTTATAATGGAACCAGTACATTAGTTAATGATCTTCTTGAAATATTGCCAAAGCAAGGTTTGGAACTTCCCAAAGATTCAAGGAGAATTTTAAAAACACCTTATGAAAAGCGACTTATAGACAGGTTCTTGCTAATTTATATATATATTTTTAAACATTTAATTACTTGAGAATCGTATTAATATTGATAGATATATTGAAATTGATACAGGTATTGAAATAAATAGTTAAAAACTGGGTATATGATATACTGTATATATATATATATATATATATATATATATATATATATATATATATATATATATATATATATATATATATATATATATATATATATATATATATATATAATATATATATATATATATATATATATATATATATATATATATATATATATATATATATATATATATATATATTTATTTATATTTATATATATATATATATATGATAGATAGATGTGTTTGTAGTTTTTGTATCTAATTTTGTTTTAAATTAAAGAAATTTTATTTGATTAAAAGTATTTAACTCTTAAGTTCACTTTTATTTTTGCCTTCGGTTTTAAAAAAATAGAACAACGGTTTTGGCTATAGTTCATTTTATGTCATGGTTAATGTAATATAACTTATTTTATGTAATATTACTAATGAATTTTTATTAGTAACAACTTCTTTTATTCATTCATCTCCTTCAAAATTTGAAAGTCTGTGATTCAAAATTTTGCTTTTCCCAAAACAATTTTAAAGAAAATATATGAAGTCAATGATAAATCTTAAAGTTTTACAAAGATTAATGTAAGTAATATTTTTTCTTGTAATAACTATCTTAGAAGTTATTTTAACTATCTAGGCCTTTTATCTTTATACATTAATTTTTTTATTAACTTTCAATACTCAAAATAGGTACCTAGTCAATTCTGCAAGAAAAAAAGAACATTTAAGAATTTCTTTCCAAAAGATGTAGTTTGTAAAACTTTAAGTTAGTTAAATATATATATATATATATATATATATATATATATATATATATATATATATATATATATATATATATATCTTCTTCATATCCTGTAACTTCAGGGATTCTTCAAGGTTCAATCCTTGGCCCTATACTCTTTTTAATTTACATTAACGATCTTCCAGATATTATCACATCTAAGGTGGCATTGTTCGCTGACGACACTACTATTTACTCTTGTCATGATAAGAAGCCTACACTCTCTGATTGCTTGGAGGAGGTATCTGAGCTTGAAAACGATCTCACCTCTGCTACAGCATGGGGCTCACAATGGATGGTGAACTTTATTTCAGATAAAACTCAATTTTTTTCGGCCAATCGTTATCGCAAAAATTTAGATCTTCCTATATTTATGAATGGTAATGTACTAGATGAGTCATGTACCCATCATCTTCTAGGAATAACTTTTACTTCTGATCTTTCTTTTAAATTATATATCCATTGCAAAATTAGCATCTGCTAAGGTTGCATCTCTTTATCGAGCTTGACATTTCCTTACTCTAGATTCTATTCTCTATCTCTATAAATCTCAAATCCGTCCCTGAATGGAATACTGTTGCCATATCTGGGGCAGATCTTCTATTGGTGCCCTTTCTCTTTTAGACAAGGTGCAAAAACGCATTGTAAACATAGTTGGACTTGCTTGTGCAGCCAATCTGCAACCATTGCACATCGTCGTGATGTTGCCTCTTTTTCTCTTTTCTACAAATACTATAATGGGCACTGCTCTAAAGCTAGTTTTTTTCTTCGAACATCAGTTCTTTGGAATTTGCATCTTTCATCTTGCTTCCCTGATTCTTATAATTTCCAATCTTTTAAGTCATCTGTCAATCGTTATCTTGCTCTACAAACTTAATCTTTTTTCTTCCAAAAACTTACAAACTCCTATAGTGGTTGTTTGCAGTCTTGTTGAAAGTGAAGATGTAATATATATTTTTTCTATTATAATTTATATATATATATAAATTATAATAGTATATTGTTTTTTAATTAACTAATATATAGTTATTAATTCATTTACTTACTTATCTTAAGAATAATGAAATATAAAAAACGTTTAAAGTCGAGAATAGTTTTGATCTTTACTAGAATGATTCTATCGCCAAGTTTCTTAAATGTGATCAATCATTTCTCGATACTAATGTTGCACAAAGTAGTATATTTTTTATTATGGTTAAATGTTTAGTTTTTTTTTATAAGGGTAAATTACATAAAAAAAATTTATTTGTAAATATATACATAATGCTCATTTTACAAATAAACAAAATTTACACAAAATTTTTGAATTGAATAAAACACTAATGAATTGCTTCTATGCCCAATATAACTTACACTAAATTGTATTATATCAATTACACTAGTGTTATCTTTTGAATTTAGAAATAGAAGTTGTTAAATGTTGGTGGCTCATCATGCAGTGCATTTGAGAAGGGCATGCTTTCAAAGAAAGTATAATTTTACTATAAGAAGAGCATTTTTATTACCGCGATTATATTGCATACTTGATATACATAAATATATACGCTGGTCACAACAATCCAGTCGAAAATTTCTTGAAAAAAATAAATTTATTGTTGAGAAATTCGTATTTTTTGATGTTTGATGTTTTGTTAATAAAATAATAATTATATATGTATGTGTGTGTGTGTGTGTGTGTGTGTGTGTGTGTGTGTGTGTGTGTGTGTGTGTGTGTGTTATTTATTTCTTTCCCCTTTATTTTTACATACTTATCTTAACAATATTTTTTTAAGGTTAAGACTGCTTCCCTGATTTCTACAGCAAAAAAAAAACGTTAAAATGATGGTGGCAATATTTTAAAGAGTGCATCTGATCGAAAAGAAGGTGAATGACGTCAACTGTTCGAATATTTGATTCTTAGAAATTAACAAGTGGAAGAAGAAGTTTACAAAGTTGTAATTTATAAAACTAAGCACAATTATATTATTAAAAAATTTAAATGATTTATTATTTTTTTCTTGTTCTCAAGAAGTTCTGTGGAAACATAAATTTGATTCTTACGTTTAAGTAAAGCCATGTTAAACACGAATTTTAGACGTCGAAATAAGAACGTCTAAATTAGGTTATTTAAAGACGTCATTTGGCGTTTCCATTTAGCAATAGTTCTGAACGTCCAAAATTCTCGTCTTTTAGACGTCTCAAAACACGTATTTATTACGTACTAAAAAGACGTACTAATTACGTCTTAAAAAGACGTCATCTGGCGTTGCCATTTAGAACCAGTTCTGGACGTCCTAAAAAGACGTCCTTTCGACGTCATATGGACCTTGCCGTGCCCGCTGGGATTGTGCGAGCTGAAAATAATAAACAAAAATATTAGCCGCCAAAAAAAATGTAAATTATTGCCTAATTAATTAAATTATTGTCTAATTAATAATTGTAAATTATTGCCTAATTTAAAAAAAATTAAAATGATTTTTATCTTCTTATCAAATTTGTCTCCTACTAAGTTATATATATTTTTTCTGATAAGAGTTAGTTATTTGCGTCACACAAGCTTTATTGCTTTGCAATTCAAATTGCAATTATAAACCTAGAAATCCAAGAAGAAAAGAAGACATTGACAATATATCTCAGACTCTTACAAAAGCATTGAAAAATGTCGCAAAATTAGTTGAGTTTCTATAAGTGTACAGTAAAAGTTCAAAAACATTCATAAAACTAGGTCTACCTTAGTATTTAAAACATACTAATAAGCAGTCCCTAAAAGTTAATAAAAGATGTTGTTTAATTTAACTTCGTTCAAAAAATTTAAAAAGCTTAATGATCTGTTATTTTAAATTATAAGTATACAATTAGTAACAGTAAACAAAGCTTGAGGGGACATTAAAGTAAATATAAACAAATTATGTTCTGAAAATTTATCAGTACCAACCCAGCAAACACAAACATTCAACAAACGTTGTGAACGTTGTGAAAGAATGTTCTATGAACGTTCACAGAACTTGTTTGAATGTTCGCAACATTCTTCGAACGTTTTGTGTGTGCTGGGAGGTGGTACTATATTTGACAGTGCTGCCAATTATATAACAACAAAGTGAACAAATAATGATCTTCCTAAACTCTGGAAAATGTACAGACTCATTTTAGAACATGTCATTATACGACTATATAAATAAATAACACATTTGCATGTGTATGTATTTAATTAACTTAGTAAATTGTGAATACTTTAATATCTCATTTTCTTATTGTATATTACTTTCTTACCTAACGTGAGCCATGGTCATTATTTCATTGAACTTGCTTAAATTTTATAAAGTATCGTATCTTGAAATAAACTGCATTTATAACCAAAATTTTTTTTAATATTATTTATTAAATATACAACCAGATAAAAATATAGAACACAAAAGAAAATTCATATGTAGGGAAAGTTGGTACATAACCGCATATCGAGGCAAAACCAATTTAAAATTGCACTTTGAAAAATGCTATCTAATATGGCAAAAAACATACCACACATTGATAAAACAGTTTTCTTCATTTCGTTTATATCAAAAAGAATACCTGATACGTTTCTGAAAAGTTGCGCATATTAACTTTTATAAAAACGTTTTGATAAAAATATTATTTTTACATCATATTTTTCCAGACCTTTCTTTTGAGGATTAGGCAATACTTGATTTTAGTGTTAAAGATATGTGTTATGAGCGTAATTACATCAAGTGAAAGCCGTTTTTGGTGTTAACATAACCTAATAAGCAAGCTATAAAACGCTATTCCTTCTCAAAACTCTTCTCTGTGGCAGAACCGCATAAACGCAAACGAGATACAACCGAATACTTTTTAAAGGCAATTACGAACATTAACATTGTCAATCGTCACACCTGAATGCGTTTATGTAAAAACTTGAATAAAAGTAGTTTTATTTTGAAATGTTGAAAATTAGATTTTGTCTTTTTTTGCTTAATTTTTATAAATGAATTTTTGATAAAAAGCTAAGTGTATAAATTGATATCTTTTTATATTTATGTATATCTGATGACTATAATACTATAATATATTGTAGGTAGATAATTGTGCATTTCTTAATTTAAAAAAAATGTACCATAAAAAGTGCTCGTTCAACGATTTTTGTGAGGGTGTGGTTGTGCCTCATAATGAGGAAAAAACCATTTTTTTCACAAAATGTACTTTTTATGTAACAACATTTGTAAAAACCGCTTTACTATTTTTTTTAATTGCAGCAATTTAAAACTTAATAATGTGTTTATTGAAATAAACTGTTAAAAAAACACATTTCACTTTTATTTTAATATAACAATAATTCCAACATTTCGAAGGCGGTTTTGCCCACTTATTTTATTATTTTGTACCCTATATTATTTTGTTCCAAACATTGTCCAAAAATATTTAATCTGTAACAACTAAAACGTTAAGTGTCCCCAAAAAGGAATATAACATCAATCAAAAAGCACTATATTATCAAAAAGGATTATATTATTAATAAGGGCTATATTATTAACCTTAAATGTATACATACACACAAACACACACACAACAAATGATGAGGGCTCCAAAAGGGTTAACTGTATTTTTATGACATTAGATACTATTTCATTAGAATATGTATTTAAAATTAAACTTAACAAAAATTAAACAAAATCATTCATTCTTGACATAACAGCTTTCATTATTTTTTGCATTAAATTTTTTTTACAAACTTTTGTTCTTGATAATTTCTTTAAGTCACCGAGTATTCTGATCTACTACTTGAGAAGGAAATTGTATCATTCTTTTTATAGCTAATATCATAAGCTAAATGATTTAAGCAATGAAGGTTATATACTTGCAGATGATTTGAGTAAAACACCCTGGCATTGTTCTCAAAGCAACAAAGAAGTTCATGAACATAACCTTATTGAGTCAATTACTTTTTGTACAGTATATTAATAGCTACACTTAAACTAACAATTTAAAAATGAATGTATTTTTCTTTGTTTAGTATATGATTCGAAACCACTTGCCCACAATATAAAAGAAAGATTTTGAATTCAGAGACTTTTCACAACTTCATATACTTTAGACTTGGTTTTACAACACGGTTTTCAATTAAATTCTACATGAATATATTCTTTTAAGGAACATAAATAAACAGTTAATAATTTAATTTGCCCAGATGACAATCAAAGAATAGCAGCCCTTTTCCAGATAAAACATATATTTTTAGTGCAAGCAAGGTCCGAGCCTTTTTTTGCTTTATCACATCCTTGTGATGAATAATTTGATATTTTCGCTCTAAATGTTTTTGCAGTGAGTACCAGTAGGGATAAAAATTCATTGAACTATCATCGGTTTTTTTCCCCATACAACCATTATAGCAATTAATTAGAGTCTGAGCCAATGCATCACAAAATAAAAAATTTTACCTTTTACTTGAATGACTTTTCCATTAATATAAATAATGTCATTTGCCATGAGGGGTCTCCCACGAAGCATGTATGCAAGTATGGGGGGAGGGGGGAAGAGGATAACCCAAAAGCTTAAGAATCCGTAAAAAGAGAGAGAGAGGGGGAGGGGCAATTAAAGACAGCAAGTATGTACGTCTTGTGACTAATTCTCATTCTCAATCTATTTAAAAACTTGATTTTTTTATTAACAAAAGAATCTAATTTTTGAGTGATTTTTGAGTGATTTTTGAGTGATTTTTGAGTGATTTTTGAGTGATTTCTAAGTGATTTTTGAGTGATTTTTGAGTGAGTTTTGAATAATGTCAAAATAACTAAAATTTTTTTGTTTTTAATGCTTTAAAAAAATGATGCGTTGGGGGCATAGAGTTAATTTTATAATAATACATACGCATGCAGGAGGAGAAGAGGGGGGGGGGCATAAAAAAATGTTATTTTTTATTTTTCTTTAACTGTAACTAAATGCAGTTAAAGAAAATTAAAAAATAGCAACTAAGTAAAAATAAGATTACTACAAAAAAATATCAAAAGTAACGTATTCAATGCAAAACATTACCTTTTTAAATAAATCAAACAAATAAAATATCTTGGAAGATTTTCAAATCTAACATTATAGTAATATCTAAGTTTTAAGGCATTTTTAATGGCGCCATAACTTGTGCTGGAAGTCAGGCGCAGATGCAGGATTTTTTGATGTTTGAGACACCTAGCTTCCAGATATGGAGTTAGATATCTCAAACATCAAAAATTTATGTGTTTCTCCAAAAATTTATATGTTTATACTTGTATCAAATAAAGATGTTTTGCAAAAAATTGCCACGGTTAGAGCCTGGAAACGAAAAAGCCATAAAATTTTAGTTACACCTGCCCCAAACGTGACAGCAACAAGTTGATATCTTATTTTTTTACTATTCTCAACCAAATTTATATACATTAATAAATTTTGAAACTCACACAATAATCTCTAAGTGTTCAACAATTATGGCCGTATAAAATTTGCAACCCCCTCAAATTGAGGGGAGTTCAAACTATATATAGTTTTTGAACGCTAAGAGATTATTGAGTAAATTTTAAAACTTATTGATGAATGTAGATTTAGTTAAGAATAGAAGAAATAATATTAGCTAAAATTTAAGGGCTTTTTTGTTCCCAGACTCCAATCATTGCATTTTTTTGCAAAGCATTCTTATTTGATATTGGTATAAATATATAAATTTTTGGAGTTGCTCGATGGCTGGAAGTTAGGTATTTGAAAGATCAAAAAATGCTGCATCCGCACCTCAAGATCAACAATGTTGGTCTAAAAATTTTTAAAATACTTTTTTGCATATCTTTGAACCATCTTGAAAGTAATTGTCTTTTCTTGTAAGACGTTTTCCGTCACAGTAGTTGGAATGTTAGCAACTTGTATTTCACATCATAGCTTGACAAATTCTTGATATCATAATGATATTACAATATCAGTTCATAAATCAAAACTTACTATTTGGATATTAAAAGAGAAAATATTAACTATTACTGTGCTTTATAACTAATATATGGAATTCTGCTAAAAGTTAAGTTTAATTCCTAAAGTTACGATATCACTTGTGATATCATCTTGATATCATTATTGGATATCATAGCTTGAGAAGGTTTTGAAATCATTTTGATATCACATTGATACCGCCTCTTGACTGCTAAAGTTTATTTTTAAGTAGCCACACATGGATAATCTTTTTAATGAAAAACCCTACATGGAGTTAACCCTTTGACTGCGGCAAGCTACAGTCGTGGTTTTTTCGTTAAAGTGCGGCAAGCACAATTGTGACTTTTTAAAACAATTTTTTGAATTATCACCTTTGTTGCAAAGAGTTATTACTTTTCTAAACATCATTAATTGATTATACAGTGAGAGCTTAAATTTTTTTGTTTATGAGAATCCTCAAAATGTGTCAGTAGGTACTTTTTGAGGATTCATCCCCTCCCCATCATTTTTTTTTTTTTTGAAGAATCGCCTCTGCATATAAAAAAATAAATGTTAAAATTAATTGATGTGAAGAAATTTCCACATGGTTCAAAGTATGCTAAAAAATATTAATTGCATCTAGTTAAACATACAACGTACACTTATTGCTGCCATATTAATGCTGACAACGAGAAAATAGTAGCGCAAAAGAAAATAAGTGGTAATTAAAACAGCGTTTCGTCATAGCAAATAAATTCGCATCGCGCGAATATTTTGTCTTGTAGAAAATGACCTTTACACATAGAATTTATTTGTAAAGGCCGTTTTATATGTCATAAATATATGGGTTTTTAGTCGAGTTGACATGAATTGAGCGCTGTTAGAGGTTTATACTTTATCATAAAAACGGGGGTAAGGTAAGATATTAGTAATATTGATAAGAGTCTATTATTTATAAACGCTACTATATTTGTACTTTATATAGAAAATTTTTGAATTTAATGTTTATATAGTTTTAAATGAAGTAAACATAAATAAAGTAAAAAATAAAGTAAAGTAATATTTAATGAAGTAAAACATATTAGACACATTAAACGCCGTCCAAGGAATTTCAGGAGGTTGCAAATTAAGTAATGTTGGACGTATATTATATTATAAAGCATATCTGGCGCTTGATATTTTAACTTTATTTTTCATTTACTCATAAAATATATATTCCGCAGTTGTTCGGCAAACTCAGATATAGCGAAATCGTGAATTTAAATATTAAAGTTTTCAGTTTTAAATAACTTTATTAAAAATCACCGCGCAAAAAAGCAAATGTTCACCTACTTTATTTAATAAATTTGTTTAGCGTTGTGTAACTTATGGATGATTCCATTGTTAAATATATGTGAAACCAGTAAATTATATAAAGATTTTTTCGATCAAAATGGATTAGCAACGTAGTACCTTTTACAACTTTTTTCTAAGGCCTAAAGGAATGGGGTTTTAAGAAATCAATTATTTTTTAAAATCAAATGTTTTTAAAACAATAAGCTATTGAGTAACACTTATATGTATAAATATAAAAACTAGCTTAGGCAACAAGTTTTATCCAATGCTTATATAAATGGATTAATAATACGTTTTGTAAAGAGAAAAAACATTAAAAATAATCAATATTTTTATATAAAAACCGTTCTTCGTGCCTTTTTAAGAAAAAAAAACACAAACAAACTAAAAAAAAAACTTTTTTTTTGTTATTGAAAAGTAATTGACTTTTACCCAGTGGGCACCCGACGTCAATCCGACGTCGGATTTACGTTTGATTTTCATCAGCGATGTCAAAAGACCTATTCCGACGTTGTTCCGATGTCAGTAAAATGACGTCGGGCGATGTCTTTATCTCAACATCCCCTGACGTCGTTTCGATGTATTTTAACGTTGTTCCGACATCTTATAAAAGACGTCCAAAAAACGTCGCAGTACTGACATCGATCCAACGTCGATAAAAAGACGTCGGGCAACGTCATAATATTAACGTACTCCGATGTCTTTTGACGTTTTCCGACGTCAATCCAACGTCCTTAAAACGACGTCGGAACAACGTCTTAAGACATCGCTGATGAAAATTTAATCGAAACCCAACAATATGTGTGCAATTGCGCTCTTCAATAATTATGTGAACTAAGCGTGTCTTTTTATTAATGGAAAAAAGTTTGAATAAAGGTTGATAAAACATCATGAGGTTTTGTAGGATGCACTAGCATAGTTTTTTAACTATTAACATTTTCGAGTATACATTTTTTATAATATATAACTAATCGTTTTAATATTTATATAATATTTAAACAAAATTATTTCTTATCAAAGTAATAATTCCCAAATAGCTACAAGTATAAGTTACTAAATAAACGCATCACTTAATATGTCCTTGTGGTGTAGTGGTAAGCGCATAGAATTTAGTATCTAATAGACCGAGGTTCGATTCCTGCTATAGGCAACGTTTTTTAGTTTTCAAAAAACACGTTGGATTTACATCGGAATGCCGACGTCGCGCGATGTCAGTTTATCCGACGTCAAATAACATTTCCATTTCCAGCGTAAACCCAACGTCGATCCGACGTCGAGATCCGACGTCGCTCAACGTTCGTTCGACGTCGAAATGCCCACTGGGTAATATTGATTATGAAACCTAAATAAAGAAGATTTGATAATATAATACTAAACGTGAAGGTTTAACTTTTACGTTTATTTTTTTAGATTAATTTAAATTCTGGTCGGAATTTTGAAAATTTAACACTTGGAAAGCAGAAACTTGAAAACTTGGGAGTAAACTAAAGTTTAAACCAAATGTTTTACACTTTTCATGTAAGTACAACACATTTGTTATTACTTCAGTTACATTTCTTATTAATTTGGATTTCTGCTTGTAAGAATTTTTATTTATTTATTTTAGTAAAATCATCTTTTATTTTATCTGTTTCTATTGCTTTGCAGTTATTTTGGGACACGTTTAGTAACGATTTTAGGTTGTGTGTGTTTGTGTATGTGTGTGTGTGTGTGCACGCATGTATGTGCGTGTGGGCAATGTTGGGGTTAACGCCCCAAAAGGTGATTTTCAAATTATAATCTGTTTTTAGAGAACTAAAGTCGACTAGTTGGGTTTTTGACATATTTCAATTAATTGAATTTTAGCTTTGAGGATTTCTTTTTTTTAAAAGTATTTATCCCGCCCCTAATTTTATTTGCCGCACTGCCGCCGGGTATGTTAGCCATTTTTTGTTGTTGTTATGCTTTTCAAACGTTTTATTATTTTTTTTTTTTTATGGAAATCATTTGAGAAAACCCTATACTATCAAAAAATAACATTGTTAAAAGATAATATTGTTTTCAATACATTTATAATTGTTTTTGTAAGATAAGTGGCGTGCTTTATTTCAGGCCTAGCATATGACGAGGTACACAAATTTATTAAGAATATTGTTTTTATAAAGTTTACCATTGGCTTTAAAAGTGAATGTTTTTCCAATTTAAAAAAAAAAAAGTTTTTCAAATTAGATTTTTTATCACTGGCTCTAGTCATCATGGAGACTATTTTTAAAAAGAAATAATTGTTTTTTTCCAGATGCAGGGACATTAATAGAAAAGAGTGTATAGGGTGTTAGGGATTTTACAGATAATTTTGGTTATTATTAGAAACAGTTTTTCCCAGACTTAAAAGAAACCTTTATCTGCAAAAAATTATCAGCGTTAAATTTATGTTAAATATCAGCGTTAATTTTATGTTTGCACGATAAAACACAAAAAATTACGTAGAAACGCTTTATGAGATTTTTTATTTAAGACAAGTATTTCAGTTATAGGATTACTTTTCGTGCCGTGATTCCATCATTTTGTTGAACCTGATCCGCTGCTTCTTGGTACATATACAATTAAACCTAAGTAATCTTTCATCTTTTGTAAGTAATCTTTCATCATTTTGAAAAATAACCTTTTTTTTATATCAAGTTCTTTATCATCCTCTTTCCTAACTTGCCTTTTTCCTTATTCAATTCTATAACTTTTAAGAAGGCAGCATTCAAAGCATCTATTGCATGTATGTAACGTATTCAATCCGAGCTCAGTGGAAACTGCATTAATTATTTTTGAAAAATTAACATTTAAATTGTTCATATTTGAAGGGATCAGTCCACAAATACTGCATACATGAGAAGAATTACTTAAAGGTGAAACTATAGTAGCCAATTTTCCATAAATCATTGTGCATTTAAACTTATGTTTGATAATAACGTAATTAATGACCATTGGTTTCAAATTACTGTTCTTAAAAAAAATATATCATTGAGTAATTACCTCTGCGCTTTCTTGCACAGATTAAAATTGTACTGGATAACAGTAAAGTGTAGAGGATGGTTTCCCATTAGCCCACTGTGAATCGCCAGTTTCTTTAATTTAGAGTTAAATTGGAAAGATGCTATCTTGCAACATTCCAACTAAACTGTATATTAAAGAATCTGTCGAATCGCAATGGGCTAACCGTCCTCTTTACTTTATTGCCGTACAGTACAATTTCAATATGTACAAGAAAGTGCTGAGGTAATTACTCAAGAATAAATTTCCTTCAAAAAATATATTCTTTAGTGGAAGCAAAGGTTGTTCCTCAACAAACTGATAATTTTCTCGTCTACTGTACTTTTTTTGTGTAATGATTGGCCGGTCGGACCATCAAATCTTACTTTGTATATAAAGAAAAGAATGTATTTTACAGGAGCCTTTACAGTTGATTGCGTATTTTTAACAACCTTAATTTAGTATGGTCAATTAGATGTAAATCAACTTAAAGGCTAAGTAATCAGTAGTTTGTATTACACAACAAGATGTGCGTAAAACTTTTTCTTCCCTTACTTTATTATAGGTTGGATGTAAATCATTTTCTTTAAAAACTGCTCTAATTCGAAATTTTCGGTAATCGGTTTTACTAAGCCAACAGTCCAAAATCAAAGCTAATGCTTCCTTTCCAGTATGCATTGTTATTAACTTCACTGTTCCATCTTTCTCTGATTTTATTAGTTGTTTGACAATCTTTTATGTAAAAATGTAAGTTTTAAGAGTGAGATAATTAAAACCCACTAAAAAAATTATCACCCGTAGTATTTTGTAAATTTTTTTTTAATAAATAAGATAAACTAAAAATAACTACAGTATAGATGGTAATATACTCGGGATCGCTAAACCTTTTTTCCTCTTTTAGGTTCAAAATTAGTAAGTAAAAAAATTCTTCTTTTGACAGCAAAGTCTTTCTTTTATGCTCTCCTCTTCTTTGTTTTTTCAGAAGCTTTTTTCAGGAGCTAGGTAAATAGTTTGGAATTTGCAAACTATTCACCTAAGGTGAATATTTTAAATTAGTTTAAATTGGTTGTACTCGGAGGCCCTGGTGGTCTCCGTCGACAACTAATTTAAACTAAAATATCAGATGATTGCATTTAGTGTAAACACAAGCTAAAAAAAAATTAAATAGTAAAAAACAACTTTAGACTATTACTTTAACTTTTATGAAATGTCATACCTAAATTGTGATATAAAGTAGGAAAAGCCAAGCCAAAGTTTTTGCCATTGTCTAGTTTATCTGTTTCAAAACTTGGATTGCTTGCCTTTAGTTCTTTTTTTAACCAGATTTTGTAATGCAACTCTAATCTATTTTTGTGTCTGTTTACTTTTTTCTATTTTTAGTTAATTTATTTAGAAAATAATTTAAGGTCTATGTCAGAGATTCCTGTAACTTTATAAGCATCAGGGCCGGTAACTGATTTGATTAAGTTATTTTCAAAAGCAATTTCCAAAGCATGAAGTAATTTGTAATGTGATCATATTTGAAATATTATAATACAATGTATAACTAATTTTGCATGAAAAGAAGTCTTTTAATTTAAACGCTTTTTGACACTTAACAGCATGAAGTTTTTGTATCGGACTTTTACGGCAGAACAACAAGAAATTTCTTATATTTTTCTTCTTTTTTTTGAAAGAGGCTTTGATTATTCATAAAACTGTACTAGTTTTCTAATTAATTTTATATCTTGAAAAAACTAGATTAGCATATGATTGATCTTGTTTTGGAAAACCGCGTTACTAACATAGAAGAAATGTATTTTAATTCAAATAGTTCATAAAGTGTGTGTAAATTATTTTCAAACGTCTTTCTCTTTCGTCGCTTTAAAAACTTTTAAGTTAAATGGGAAATTTTATGATCTTTTTTTGAAATCACAATATGCCAAAAATATATAAACACAATTGAAAATATATTAATACAGCCACTGAAAAAACATTACGTATTACACTTTCACATTTATTTCGTGCTTTATTTTTAAACTTGAGTATCAATCTTTTATCTCCTTTGATACATTTCAAAGACCAATAGCATTATTGTTTCACTTTCTAATATGCTTCTTTGAGGTAACAAATGCCCTTATAGGTTAAAAATCTGATTTAAACGAATCATCTCTACGCGTGTGAGGCCCAATTCACGTTTTATAAATGTATACTTTACAAGTTATTTGGTTAAAAATATAAATGAAAAATAAATAACAATTGCTTTAAGAAGTTATTACAAAACAATATTTTGGTTAGAAGTAATCATCAAGTAAACAAAACAAATTAAAAAAAAATTAAACATTGAATAAATAAATAAAAGAGAGAGAGTTTAAACAAGAACTTTGTTACAACTTATTTATTGAAAAATATAAAAGTTAAATATATAACAGTTTGTGGTTGGTTAAGAAAAAGTTTTAAAAACATTAGTCATGTAAAAAGTAATATTCAAGTAAAGAACAAAAAATTAAAAGTTAAAGAGTAGTTTGTTAACAAAAACCGTAATATATATATGTAAACCTTAAAACTAATTTGTTTAAAAGTAAAATAGATATCACCTAATTGATAGTTAAAGGAAACTTCCAAAAATAATATTCAGACTAGATTTCAACAATAACATTTAAGATTAGAGGTAACACTTAATTAATGAAATAAGAGTTGATACATTCTGTGACATATTTTATATAAGTAAATTTTAATTCAAAAAAAAGCATTTTAAATCAGATACGTTTAATTCCATATGTAAAACGCCTGTTTGAATTCATTTTTAAATTGTTGTCTAATATCTTTTTTTCTTTGTTTTCAATCATAAGAAACATTTTCTTAAATAAGGTTAATCACCACTGAGTTAAATATGATTTTTTTAAAGTATATTTAGAGACAGTGTAGCTATTATCTGAAAGTTTTTTTAAGATATTTATGTCGGGTAACAACTTTGTCAAAATAGGTCTTAAATATTTAATGAGATAATCCATCTTTGTTTTAAAAATCCATCAATGTTTTAAAAACGAATATTAAAACTAATATTAAGTTGATTTTATAGAGATTTAATGCACCAAGTTTACGCAAAAGAGGTTGGCATGGGACCGTTTTATTAGCTTCAAATATTATTCTGCATGTGCTATTTTGTTTACTGTTAAATTTTATTAAGTTTTGTATGATTTGTACTTGCTCAAGCATCATTACATTAAATCAAGTAACAAGGAATGAAAAAAATAAATATACTTGTTTAAGATTTATTGTTGAGAAATGGTTCAGCCTTATATAACATGGTAATGTTTTTTAAATTTTTTTTCTTAATACTTTTTTTTTTACTTTTTTTCTTAATACTTAATACATTTTTACTCCGATGTTATGTTAATCTAATACTACGCCAAAAAAGTTTACTGAAGTTTCACTTTTAATTTTAGCTTTATCGATTATTAGATTTGGCAGTTTAATAGTAATATTTTTCAATTGATTTTATTTTTAGAATAAAATAAAGTTGGTTTTATCGACATTTAGAAACAGTTTATTACTTTTAAACCAACCATTAACATTACTCAACATAAAAATAATAAATTTAATAAAGCTTTTAGAAATTTGGATGTCTGCACTATGAAAGTATTATATACATCACTTGTAAGACAACATTTAGACTATGCTGTCTCAGTTTGGAATCCTAACCAACAACAAAATATAGATCATTTGGAAAAAGTTTAAACAAGAGCGACACAAATGTTCCTATATTTAAAAAAAAAAAATGAAATACGAAAACAGACATAACGTTTTTAACCTGGAATCATTAGAGAAAAGAAGAATTCATGGAGACCTTATACAAATGTATACAATAGTATATGGTTACGATCAAATCTCATTACAAAAACCATTAACTTTTATAACCAATAGAGTATTAGAATAAAAAAAAAGCAGTAATCACAACTACAGATTCTCAAGAGATTACACTGCAAAAAGTAACGCAAGACATATCTTTTTCTTAAATCAAATTTGTAACTATTGGACACAATTTAGATCATGAAACTGTAAATGTGAAGAGGAAACCTTTTTTAAAAACAATATTGATAAAAAATAAAAGTAAATTTTAACTGTTATAAAGTAATCTCTTATGTGATTACATTCCGTGTAATTATTACACAACGATTTTCAAATTAATAATAATAACAATATTAGTAGCAGTAATAGCAATAATATTAATGATAATAATAATAATCTTCTATATAATATTGCCGAACTTAATAGTTTTAATAGTAGTAGTAGTAGTGTCCCTTGGAGCGTATTTGCAACGAAACCCTTGGCAGCCATTGCAACCGAGGTATTGGCAAGAAAGAGTCGCAGCGCTATAAGAAAACAAGAACGAACATCTAACGTACGTAAACTTTAAACTAATGTTAAAACATATGTTAAAACATACTAAAACATTTATCACGTTTTACAGTTTGATTTTTACTTGAAAATTACATTGCGTCAACCTCTCCTTAATTTTGATCTAACATTTTTTTCCTCAAAAAAATTACTACATTATTATAAAATCTACACTTTATGATATGCTGATGTAGCTCGAGTGGATAAGGCGGCGAACTTTTGAACAAGTAATTAGAGGTTCGACTCCTACCAAAGGCGGCTATTTTTTTTAATTTTTTTAATTATTTTAAATTAAAAAATACTTTCGAAGTTTTATAAAGATTATATACAAACATATGTAACGTAACGATATTATGCACTCACAAAAGAAAAGATTTTAAGAATGCTAAAACTTCATAAAACATGGAAAAAAAAAAAAAAAAACATCACCAGGAGAAAAAATATGTTGCGTATCTATGATAATTGAGACACTTATGTTATTAATGTGCGAATGTAATTAGTCCTAATAAGCTGCGGATGGTCTGAAAAAAAAGTTGTCTGAAACTTAATAAAGAAAAAACTTAACAAGACAGCCCTGCTACTTCATAAGATGCTGCTGTGGAGGCAAAAAAAAAAAGCCTGTAGCTAGATAAAACTTTAAAACTTTCTTTTGACAATTAAAAGTTTTTAACTTTTTTACTATAAATATATGCAGCAACTGTTTTTCAAAACGCCTTAATATGCTTATGACGTAATTCAAAAAAAACCCAATTAAAAATAAAATTGTTTGGAAAAACTCTTCGTAAAACGTTTTTTGAAACGAATAACTTTTATTTAGTTTTTTTTTTCTTTTGTGCAACTTTCTTTTCAATAAATTTCTTTACCTTTCAGAATATGACCATTTTAAACAATGCTATAGAAAAAATATCAGTAAATTGATTAGTAGTATTTCAATTATATTAATTAGATTAAATTATATATATTAAATTATATATTATATAAAGATTAAATTAAATAGATAAATAAATTGATATTCAGTAAATTTTTTTATACTTAGTGACAAAATAGACTAATTAGATAAGTCGTTAAGTAGAATGCTAAGAATATATTTCTGGCGGTTTTCGTTGCTAAGGGTGATTAATAGGCAAATAAATTAAAAGCTAATCAGGGCTTTGAATAAATTATAAACTAATCAGGGAAGTTTTATTGGTAAACATAATAAATAGGAAGATAACATATAATTCAGGTAGACATTGTTTTCACTTTTTCGCCAAACTTTGATATCTTTGATATTAAAAAATACGACCTTTCCAATAATTATAGATGGTAGTTTATCAACCTTTTTTTTTGGACCCACAATCCGTTATGATTTGTATTTTATCAATGTGAGCGAAAGTCTATTCAAATATCTAAATATGTAAACTTTAAGTTCTTTAATTATCAATCAGTATAATTATAAAGTAGATGACATCAAATTCTACCAATTTATTTTTACTTAATAATTTCATTGCGACAATATCTCTTTATTTTAAAGCATTAAATGTTGTTTTTTAAAGTTTAATAAGTTTTCTGTTTATTAAATAGTGTAAAAAGATGATATAGCATTCCACAGCGATTGAAGTGCTTCGCTTCGGTTCAAAACCTTTTGCTTACACAATTTTTTTTTTTAAATCCTATCCAGTTTTCTAGAAAACAAAGAAAAACAAGTTTAAATGCATATAGATGTTATACGCATTACATAAAAATAAAGATATAATATACTATAAGAAAGCAAACGGAGAGAATTTTTAAAAACGTTTTTGAAAATTTTTAAAAACATAAAAACGCTGTTGGAAATTTGTTGCGCATATATCATGATAGAGATACTTATGTTTTATGTAATTAGTTAAAACTGTGAGTTCAACACACATTAAAGAGATAAATTTCTTTCTTATATATATAAAAAAAAGGTTTTACATGCAATCTGAAATTTTTATTAAAACTAACTGATCAAGAGTCCTAAAAAGTACGGAAGGGTATGAAAAAAAAAATTGTAATCTGAAACCTAAAAAACAAAATTAGTTACTCCAGAAGGTGACAAACAGAAAACCCACAAAATTTCGCCTAATCCGCTAATAGAAATGCTCGAATATTAAGATATAAACAAATATTAAATGAGTTTTGTATTACGAAGCGTACGCCA
Source organism: Hydra vulgaris (assembly GCF_022113875.1). Classification (NCBI taxonomy): domain Eukaryota; kingdom Metazoa; phylum Cnidaria; class Hydrozoa; order Anthoathecata; family Hydridae; genus Hydra; species Hydra vulgaris. Next base: position 45,866,541 of record NC_061165.1, read on the forward strand.
ACTCTTAAACCACTGTAAAACTGCCTTGCGGTTATCTAATTAAATCCACCAAATCCATTAATAAAAACAGCTTAATTAATAGATTCAAAACCAACTGATTTTGGTATTATGATTTGTGCGCCAACTGTACTCTAAAACCACAAAACTCGGCCATGTGGTCTTCATATCGATTATAACAATTGCAAAGCGAGGGACGACAAGTAAGTTAAATCTACAAGTTTAATTATTGTAATCTTCATTTAAAAAATTAAACTTATTTTATAATTACCATGTTAATATGTTTGAAGTTAATATGTTTTTGACCCAAGAATAAAGATTAAGATTATTTTTTAGAAATGAGCAGCCAAGATACAGAAGGTATTCTTTTAATTTCGTATAACATTAATTAAAGAGATAAAAAGAGATGATGCGTCAATAATACTGAGATATTTAGCTTATTTTTTTATTAAGAAATTACATTAAGAAAATTTTGTATATCTTTAGGCGACAAAGAAGTTTCTGCATTTTTTCAAAGTAAGCCATATATATATAATATATATAGTAGCAGTTACATATGTTCTAAAAGTGGCGGAGCTGTACTTAATTTACGGTGTGAATAAAACGATGATTTAATTTAGCCGTTTTTAATTAAAATCAACCAAGATATGCCGCCCTCCCCTAACCCCGTGAATCAAGTACACCCCCCTAAAATTTTACTAAAATTAAAAAATATATAAATTAATCTTTAGAACTTTAAAAGGCTGGACCCAAAACTCAGTTTTTGTTTATTCCGCTATTTTGATTGATGTTTTTGTAAAGCAGTGAACCTTAAAAACGCGTATAAGCTTTATTTAAGGTGTTTAAGCTATAATTTCATAAAACGTGTTTAAGCTAAAATTGACTTTTAAGTCTTCTAACTACTAAACTTTCACGTAAAATGAGACTTTTTGTCATTTACTGAATGTGTTAAATTATAAAACTGTGCAACAGTTTTATAATTTAAGACAAATCTTATGTGTTTAATTGAAAAAGTAAATATTTTGAAAATTAATTTTGTCTATATATATATTAGATGTTCAAGAGATCAGAGCCGCAGAGCTCTTGCCAAGTAAGCTAATTTTGTATGAGAAGGATATGTTACAAAGATATATATTTCACCAATTTCAGCAATTTGTTAATTATAACTTTTTTTTAATGTTTAGCGGAAGTAATGGACAAGCTAAGTGAGGAATTTTGTTGTTGTTTTTCGTTTTTTTTGTGTGCAAATACATTTATGCTTTTTTATTTTTTTAAAGCTATTTAGCAACTGACTTTTGTCAGTTGTGACAGTTTGTCAGTCAGCAAGTGACTTTTGTAACTTTCAAATGTATTTTATTTAGAAAAATTAGAAAATTCTGTTGAGAATCTAAGTAAGCAATTTGTTATTTTTGTTGTAATGCTCTATATTTTTTTTATTACATATTTATTTAACATAAAGTTATTCTATATTTGGCAAGTTAGTTTATTTTAATGTTTATAAGTTTTTCATTTTATTTAGAAAAATTAGAACATTCAATGGGTAAACAGAATTTGATTATATTACATTTGTGTATTATAGATAAAGATATAGCATTTTACTTTCAAAAAAAAAGGTGTATTCTATGGTCTTTTAGCTTTTTTGATACAATTTTTAGCATTTTTTTTATAGGGCTTATATTTCAACAACTTAGTAAGTTACTATATTGTTCTTGTGAATTGTTTCTTTACTTTTATTTTTTATTTTTTTTGTCGCTTTTTTCTTTTTTGGTTTATTTTGTTTTGTGATTGTTATTTTTGCCTTTTGTTTTGTTCCAACTTTATTTATAGATTTCCTAAAGTTGACAAATATTCTGCATGTTAGTTTCTTTCCTAATGTTAATGAGTTTTTTTTATTCTATTTAGAAAATTAAGAAAATTCAATTGGTAAAGAAAGTACACTTATGTTTCTTTTTGTTTAATTCTAACACACATTTTTTGATGTTTGTGTGCGGTTTTATCACTCTAAAATAAACTGTTTAATTGATTAGTATATGTTAGTTTATGTAAATATATTTTTTACCTCCACTATAGCGTTATCTGCAGTACCATCAGGTAATGTGTTTTGCATTCTTATGCAGTTTCAAGAGTGTTATGTGTGTTAAAACTTAAAGATAGCATATCTTAATTTACAGATTACTTTATTTTTTTTTTTTTGTCTCTACATTAGCACCTCAAGCAATAATATCAGGTAATCTGTTTAGCATACTTATGCAGTTTTATGGGTTTTATGTGTATTTAAACTTAATCATTACTGTTTTCATGCAATTACATAAATGTTTAACATATGTTACTTTATACACTTTTTTTTTTACCTTTACAATAGCACTTAATCATTACTGTCATCATATGCAGTACCATCAGGTAATGTGTTTTGCATACTTATGCAGTTTTATGAGTGTTATGTGTATTGGAACTTAAACATTACTTTTTTCATGTTTGTAAACAATTACATAAATGTATAACATATGTTACTTTATACACTTTTTTTTTTTTACTTTAACAATAGCATCAATATCATCTGCAGTACCATCAGGTAATGTGTTTTGCATACTTATGCAGTTTTATGGGTTTTATGTGTATTGAACTTAAACATTACTTTTTTCATGTTTGTAAACAATTTCATAAATGTAAAACATATGTTACTTTATTCCTTTTTTTTTTTTACTTTCACAATAGCATCAATATCATCTGCAGTACCATCAGGTAATGTGTTTTGCATACTTATGCAGTTTTATGGGTTTTATGTGTATTGAAACTTAAACATTACTTTTTTCATATTTTTTATCATTTACATAAATTTTTAAAATGTTACTTTATATATTTTTTTGTGTCAGTAAGAATTTTTATCTTTAGCAATGCTGATAAAACTAAATTTAAAAAAAAAAAAAGAGTATTTCCAGCTTTCCAACCAAATATTAGAGACTTTTACAAAAGCACCATCACAAAGTAAGTGTCTAATATTTATTTAATATTACTAAATTTCGTTTCGTATTTTTTATTTTTCAAATGAATTAACATAAAACAAATAAATGTGCGTTCAGTGTTATTAATAATGATTTTATTTCATTTTTAGATAATGCTTTTATAATCAATTTAAAAGTCTTTCAAATCGTTAATCATTTTCTAAAGGCGAAGAAAAAGAATCATCAATCTTCATACTATTTAATAAAGCTATTTTAATAAAACGCAATACAAATTGTTGTAAATTAGTATTTGAATAATTTTCACGTTGCTACCTTATTTTGCAGTTTCCTATCACTTTGTATTGAATTAACTAAATCCAATATTACAGTGCCTTATATCAAGTACTTTACATTTTCTGTTTTTGTTTTATGCAGAAAAACAGATCAAGTTAATTTATTTGACTTGCCTAGCTACTTATTTTACACGCCTAGCGACAGTGAGTGTGCATAAATCAACAGAGGATTTGGGTTTGGGCAGGTTGTCTTGAACTAAATGATTTACCTTCTTCATGTTAAGCTCTAAATATAAATATACGGAAAAGGTGCATATGTGAATTTTTTTTTTTTTTTCTAGCACATAATCTATTGTTCACTAAAAAATATTAGAGTGAGAAATAAAGATAAGGTTAATGTGGAATAGAGTTTGTCCTTTTAAGTGAAAAATTTTATAATCTATCTATCTTCTATATAATAATGCCAAACTTAATAGTAGTGTTAGTAGAAAGAGTCGCAACACTTTATTTTAGAAGAAAACGTGTATGCAAATATCTAACGTACGTAATTAAGTAATGATAAAACATACTGAAACATTTTTCAAGTTTTATACTTTGACTTTGACTTAAAAATTGCATTGCGTCAACCTCTCCTAATTTTTTGATCTACAGCAATTCCGTTAAAAACAATTTTTATATATTTTTTAAAGTTTCGATATTTGATGTGTCAGCATGGCCGAGTGGTTAGCGCGCTAAGCCTCTGAACGTAATAGTCGTGGTTCAAATTTACCGCCAGCGATTTTTTTCTTTAAATTACAAAATATTTGTGAAGTTAAACAAGTTAAATGTTATACACTTTAACCGTTTTTTATTTTTAATTTTATACATTTTTTGGATTTCTTAAAACACCAATAAACGTGGCGAAAATTTTTTGCGTGTGTGTCACGATTTTGATACTGTTCTCGCATAATTGGTCCTAATAAGCTACGGATAGTCTTAAAAAAAAAGGTCCTAAAACCTAATAAGGAAAAAATTTGATAAAACCGTCGTGCTACTCCACATGGTATTGCAGTGGAGGCAGGGAAAAAAAATCAATTAAAAGGTTTTTTGTTATATTTAATTTTTTGCTATAAATATAGCCAGATTAAAAAAATTTAAAAAAATGTATTGAGATTTTTTAGGCGCGGATTTGAAGCCTTGCACAGCGACTCTGATGACTGCGCACTTAACTTGGGAGCTATCAAAGTTATGCATGTAGTTAGGTGCTTCAACATTTTTTTAAAAATGTAAAATGAAAACAAAATAAATACCATAAGTAAGAGCTAAATAATAAAGTTTAAAAATTACCAAATATTTTGCTATAATATTATTAGTTTTTCAACTTTTAAACCACAAAATTTATAATTTATTTTTTTGCATGACTTTTGACGCTTTAAGCGACTAACGTTTTAAAGAATTGCATTACCGTTTCCGTCTAATACAAAGATAACTATAAAAGACCGTTATTGTTCAAAACTAAGCATATAATAATAATAAATATAGTAAACTATTGAATATGGCTAGGACGCGACCATAAACCATGGTCCATGGCTGGTCTAAAAGTAGTAGTTTAGTTCAGAATTTTTTTAAAACAAAATAAATAAACGGGATTTAATAAGCTATATACGCATGCGGAAAAATTTCGTATGTTAAAGTTATTTTTTGCTCTTAAAGCAAATTTTTTTAATGAATTTTTTTCCATAGTTTACTAAAAAATATTGAAGTAAATAAAGAACAAGTAAAGAAATGATTGGCGTGGAATTGATAAATATAGAAGTAGAAGAAAAGACCTGCATTTACCGATACGGACAGCTAGATTAATAAAATAAAGCAAAAAGTTTGTGTGGAATAGACTTACAAAGACCCGTATTTTTACGGGTCAATTCAGCTAGTAATTATAATATTCTTCTATATAATATTGCCGAACTTAATAGTAGTAGTAGTGTCCCTTGGAGCGTTTTTGACACGAAACCCTTGGCAGCCATTGCAACCGAGGTATTGGCAAGAAAGAGTCGCAGCACTATAAGAAAACGTGAACAAATATCTAAAGAACGTAAACTTTAAACTAAGTAATGTTAAAGCATATGTTAAAACATACTGAAACATTTATCACGTTTTACAGTTTGATTTTTACTTGAAAATTATATTGCGTCAACCTCTCCTTAATTTTGATCTAACATATTTTTCCTCAATAAAATTACTACATTTTTATAAAATCTACACTTGATGATATGCCAGCGTAGCTTGAGTGGATAGGGCGGCGAACTTCTGAACAAGGAACTAGAGGTTCGACTCCTACCAAAGGCGGCTGTTTTTTTTAATTTTTAAATTATTTTAAAATACAAAATACTTTCGAAGTTTTATAAAGATTATATACAAACATATGTAACGTAACGATATTATGCACTCACAAAAGAAAAGATTTTAAGAATGCTAAAACTTCATAAAACATTAAAAAAAAAAAAAACATCACCAGGAGAAAAAATATGTTGCGTATCTATGATAATTGAGACACTTATGTTATTAATGTGCGAATGTAATTAGTCCTAATAAGCTGCGGATGGTCTGAAAAAAAAGTTGTCTGAAACTTAATAAAAAAAAAACTTAACAAGACAGCCCTGCTACTTCAAAAGATGCTGCTGTGGAAGCAAAAAAAAAAAACCTGTAGCTAGATAAAGCTTTAAAACTTTCTTTTGACAATTAAAAGTTTATTTTGCTACATTAACTTTTTTACTATAAATATATGCAGCAACTGTTTTTCAAAACGCCTTAATATGCTTATGACGTAATTCAAAAAAAACCCAATTAAAAATAAAATTGTTTGGAAAAACTCTTCGTAAAACGTTTTTTGAAACGAATAACTTTTATTTAGTTTTTTTTTTCTTTTGTGCAACTTTCTTTTCAATAAATTTCTTTACCTTTCAGAATATGACCATTTTTAACAATGCTATAGAAAAAATATCAGTAAATTGATTAGTAGTATTTCAATTATATTAATTAAATTAAATTATATATATTAAATTATATATTATATAAAGATTAAATTAAATAGATAAATAAATTGATATACATTTAATACATGTGTATTTTTTTTGTTGAAAAAACTTAGTGACAAAATAGACTAATTAGATAAGTCGTTAAGTAGAATGCTAAAAATATATTTCTGGCGGTTATTGTTGCTAAGGGTGATTAATAGGCAAATAAATTAAAAGCTAATCAGGGTTTTAAATAAACTTTAAACTAATCAGGGAAGTTTTATTTGTAAACCGAATAAATAGGAAGATAGCATATAACTCAGGTAGACATTGTTCTCACTTTTTCGCCAAACTTTGATATCTTTGATATTAAAAAATATGACCCTTCCAATAATTATAGATGGTAGTGTATTAACCTTTTTTTTCGGAACCACAATCCGTAATGATTTCTATTTTATTAATGTGAACGAAAGCCTATTCAAATATCTAAATATGTAAACTTTAAGTTCTTCAACAATCAGTATAATTATAAAGTAGATGACATCAAATTCTACCGATTTATTTTTACTTAATAATTTCATTGCGACATTATCTCTTTATTTTAAAGCATTAAATGTTGTTTTTTAAAGTTTAATAAGTTTTCTGTTTATTAAATAGTGTAAAAAGATGATATAACATTCCACAGCGATTGAAGTGCTTCGCTTCGGCTCAAAACCTTTTGCTTACACAATTTTTTTTTTAAATCCTATCCAGTTTTCTAGAAAACAAAGAAAAACAAGTTTAAATGCATATAGATGTTATACGCATTACATGAAAATAAAGATATAATATACTATAACAAACCAAACGGATAGAATTTTTTAAAACGTTTTTAAAAAATTTTAAAAACATAAAAACGCTGTTGGAAATTTGTTGCGCATATATCATGATAGAGATACTTATGTTTTAGGTAATTTGTTAAAACTGCGAGTTCAACACTCATTAAAGAGATAAATTTCTTTCTTATATATATAAAAAAAAAAGGTTTTACATGCAATCTGAAATTTTTATTAAAACTAACTGGTCAAGAGTCCTAAAAAGTGCGGAAAGATATGAAAAAAGAAATTGTAATCTAAAACCTAAAAAAAAAAATTTAGTTACTCCAGAAGGTGACAAACAGAAATCCTTCAAAATTGCGCCTAATCCGCTAATAGAAATGCTCGAATATTAAGATATAAACAAATATTAAATGATTTTTGTATTACGAAACGTACACCAACTCTTAAACCACTGTAAAACTACTTTGCGGTTATCTAATTAAATCCACCAAATCCGTTAATAAAAACAGCTTAATTAATAGATTCAAATCCATCTGATTTTTGTATTATGATATGTGCGCCAACTGTACTCTAAAACCAATAAAACTCGGCCATGTGGTCTTCATATCGATTAAAACAATTGCAAAGCGAGGGACGACAAGTTAGTTGTAACTACAAGTTTAATTATTGTAATCTTCATTTAAAAAATTAAACTTATTTTATAATTACCATGTTAATAAGTTTGAAGTTAATATCTTTTTGACCCAAGAATAAACATTAAGATTATTTTTTAGAAATGAGCAGCCAAGATACAGAATGTATTCTTTTAGTTTTGTATAACATTAATTAATTAAAGAGATAAAAAGAGATGATACGTCAATAATACTGAGATATTTAGCTTATTATTTTATTAAGAAATTACATTGAGATAGTTTTGTATATCTTTAGGCGACGAAGAAGTTTCTGCATTTTTTCAAAGTAAGCCATTTATATATACTATATATAGTAGCAGTTACATATGTTCTAAAAGTGGCGGAGCTGTACTTGATTTACGGTGTGAATAAAACGATGATTTAATTTAGCCGTTTTTATTTAAAATCAACCAAGATATGCCGCCCTCCCCTAACCCCGTGAATCAAGTACACCCTCCTAAAATTTAACTAAAATTAAAAAATATATAAATTAATTTTTAGAACTTAAAAAGGGTGGACCCAAAATTTGTTTATTCCGCCATTTTGATTGATGTTTTTGTAAAGCAGTGAACCTTAAAAACGCGTATAAGGTTTTTTAAGCTATAATTTTATAAAACGTGTTTAAGCTAAAATTGGCTTTTAAGTCTTCTAACTACTAAACTTTTACGTAAAATGAAACTTTTTGTCATTTACTGAATGTGTTAAATTATAAAACTGTGCAACAGTTTTATAATTTAACACATTCAGACAAATCTTATATGTTTAATTGAAAAAGTAAATATTTTGAAAATTAATTTTGTCTATATATATATTAGATGTTCAAGAGATCAGAGCCGAAGAGGTCTTGCCAAGTAAGCTAATTTTGTATGAGAAGGATACGTTACAAAGATATATATTTCACCAGTTTCAGCAATTTGTTAATTACAACTTTTTTTTAATGTTTAGCGGAAATAATGGACAAGCTAAGTGAGGAATTTTGTTGTTGTTATTTGTTTTTTTTGTGTGCAAATACATTTATGCTTTTTTAGTTTTTTTAAAGTTATTTAGCAACTGACTTTTGTCAGTTGTGACAGTTAGTCAGTCAACAAGTGACTTTTGTAACTTTTAAATTTATTTTATTTAGAAAAATTAGAAGATTCTGTTGAGAATCTAAGTAAGCAATTTGTTATTGTTGTTGTCATGCTTTTTACTTTTTTTATTACATATTTATTTAACATAAAGTTATTCTATATTTGGCAAGTTAGTTTATTTTAATGTTTATAAGCTTTTCATTTTATTTAGAAAAATTAGAACATTCAATGGGTAAACAGAATTTGATTATATTACATTTGTGAATTATAGATAAAGATATAGCATTTTACTTTCAAAAAAAAAGGTGTATTCTATGGTCTTTTAGCTTTTTTGATACAAATTTTAGCATTTTTTTTTATAGGGCTTATATTTCAACAACTTAGTAAGTTACTATATTGTTCTTGTGGATTGTTTCTTTAGTTTATTTTTTATTTTTTTTTGTCGCTTTCTTCTTTTTTGGTTTGTTTTGTTTTGTGATTGTTATTTTTGCCTTTTGTTTTGTTCCAACTTTATTTATAGATTTCCTAAAGTTGACAAATATTCTGCATGTTTAACATGCAGAATATTTGTCAACTTTATTATTTATATTTTTCAAAAACTCATTAACATTAGGAAAGAAACTAACATTGTTTGTTTCTTTCCTAATGTTATTGAGTTTTTTTTTATTCTGTTTAGAAAATTTAGAAAATTCAATTGGCAAGCAAAGTAGACTTATGTTTCTTTTTGTTTATTTTTAACACACAATTTTTTGATGTTTGTGTGCGGTTTTATCACTCTAAAATAAACTGTTTAATTGATTAGTTTATGTAAATATATTTTTTACCTCCACAATAGCGTCATCTGCAGTACCATCAGGTAATGTGTTTTGCATTCTTATGCAGTTTTAAGAGTGTTATGTGTGTTAAAACTTAAAGATAGCATATGTTAATTACAGATTACTTTATTTATTTATTTTTTTGTCTCTACATTAGCACATCAAGCAATAATATCAGGTAATCTGTTTAGCATACTTATGCAGTTTTATGGGTTTTATGTGTATTTAAACTTAATCATTACTGTTTTCATGCAACTACATAAATGTTTAACATATGTTACTTTATACACTTTTTTTTTTACCTTTACAGTAGCATCAATATCATCTGCAGTACCATCAGGTAATGTGTTTTGCATACTTATGCAGTTTTATGAGTGTTATGTGTATTGAAATTAAACATTACTTTTTTCATGTTTGTTATCAATTACATAAATGTTTAACATATGTTACTTTATACACTTTTTTTTTTTTACTTTCACAGTAGCATCAATATCATCTGCAGTACCATCAGGTAATGATGTAATTTAATGAAAAACTTAAAGATTGCATATCTTATTTTGCACATCACTTTATTTCTTTGCTTTTTTGTCTATACATTAACACCTCAAGCAATAATATCAGGTAATCTGTTTAGCATACTTATGCAGTTTTATGAGTTTTATGTGTATTGAAACTTAATTTTTTTTTTTCATGTTTTCATGCAGTTTCATAAATGTTTAACATATGATACTTTATACACTTTTTTTTTTTTTTTACTTTCACAATAGCATCAATATCTTCTGCAGTGCCATCAGGTAATGTGTTTTGCATACTTATGCAGTTTTATGGGTTTTATGTGTATTGAAACTTAAACATTACTTTTTTCATATTTGTTATCAATTACATAAATGTTTAAAATATGTTACTTAATACACTTTTTTTTTTTACCTTCACAATAGCATCAATATCATCTGCAGTGCCATCAGGTAATGTGTTTTGCATACTTATGCAGTTTTATGAGTGTTATGTGTATTAAAACTTTAAGATAGCATATGTTAATTTACAGATTACTTTATTTATTTATTTTTTTGTCTCTACATTAGCACCTCAAGCAATAATATCAGGTAATCTGTTTAGCATACTTATGCAGTTTTATAAGTTTTATGTGTATTGAAACTTAGACATTACTGTTTTCATGCAATTACATAAATGTTTAACATATGTTACTTTATACACTTTTTTTTTGTTTTTTACCTTTACAATAGCATCAATATCATCTGCAGTACCATCAGGTAATGTGTTTTGCATACTTAGGCAGTTTTATGACTGTTATGGGTATTGAAATTAAACATTACTTTTTTCATGTTTGTTATCAATTACATAAATGTTTAACATATGTTACTTTATACACTTTTTTTTTTTTTACTTTCACAGTAGCATCAATATCATCTGCAGTACCATCAGGTAATGATGTAATTTAATGAAAAACTTAAAGATTGCATATCTTATTTTGCACATCACTTTATTTCTTTATTTTTTTGTCTATACATTAACACCTCAAGCAATAATATCAGGTAATCTGTTTAGCATACTTATGCAGTTTTATGAGTTTTATGTGTATTGAAACTTAAATTTTTTTAAATGTGTTTTGCATGCTTATGCAGTTTTATGAGTGTTATGTGTATTGGAACTTAAGCATTACTTTTTTCGTGTTTGTATGCTATTACATAACTGTTTAATATATGTGTTTGTTTATATACTTTTTTATTTATTTCTGCAATAGCAACAGTATCAACTGCAGTACCACCAGGTAATGTGTTTTCCATACTTATGCAGTTTTTCTGTATTTATGCAGTGTTATGTGTATTGAAACTTAAACATTACTTTTTTCGTGTTTGTATGCAATTACATAACTGTTTAATATATTGTTTGTTTATATACTTTTTTATTTATTTCTGCAATAGCAACAGTATCAACTGCAGTACCACAAGGTAATGTGTTTTCCATACTTATGCAGTTTTTCCGTATTTATGCAGTGTTATGTGTATTGAAACCTAAACATTACTTTTTTCATGTTTGTATGCAATTACATAACTGTTTAATATATGTGTTAGTTCATATACTTTTTTTTTATTTCCATAATAGCAACAATATCTGCAGGACCATCAGGTAATCTGTTTTGCATACTTATGCAGTTTTGTGGGTGTTGTGTGTATTTGTGTAGGTATATATGAAATTTAAACATTGCATATCTATATTTTTACATTACTTTATTTATTTATTTTTTTTGTCATAACTTTTTTTTTTTGAAGTCTAAATAGTTTTGGATAATATTTTTATTGGTTGTTTTTTGCAGTATTGTATTCAAATTTATTTCTTTTTTTGTTTTTGTTTTTTAGCATCATATTAAGATTTCCTGCAATATCGCTCCCAGCACCCAGGTCCAATATCTTCAGGAGCTTTTTACCGGTGGAGTCAATATGGGGGAGATGATCCCTCCTTTAGATGGAGGAGAGAAGCCCCATATGACACCACTGGTAGAAGGAGGGGTGCTGGAAAGCGGTTTAACTCTTTTAATTTCTACCAGTAGCTTTTTTAAACTACTGGTAGAATTATCTTCTTTTTTATTTATAAAGAAAATTGAATTTTTAAAAAAATGTTTTTTTAATTTCGCAATTTTTTATTATTTTAATTTATATACTTTTACTATTTTATTTTTTTGATTTTTAATTCTGTTTTTAAATCCTAAACTAACAAAGAACTCTTATGTTATAAAAGTTTTTAATAATTTGTCTATAAGTTTTTTTATTAATTTACGTTTTTACATCTTTTTATCCTCATTTTTAATTTTAATAATACTAAATTTTCTTTTGTATTAACTTTTATTTGTTAAGTGTTATATAGTTTTTGAAAGATTGGGTAAATATATTTAAAGTTTTTCTTTTTCTATGATATCTGTTTAATATGTCTAATATATGCACTATACACATATTAATCTCTTTACATTTTTCTCTTTAGATATATTATAAAATAGTATTTAAAATCAGTTGTCAGCCACATGTGGTCTATATGATGCAACATGTTTGCAATTGTTGGCATGTCATTTAAAAATATGTAACTAATTTTGCTTTTCAATATTACCATTAATATGACTTTTAAAATAATAAAATTTTTTATTTGTTTCAAAAAATACTGTTTTATTACTTACAATATAGTATGTTATTACAAGATACTTCTGGCTTTTTCTCTGTTTCAAACCAGTTTAGTTATATCTTTTGTTCACAAATTTTATTAGATGCTATACACATAGTTTCATAGGTTTAAACTGATAAATAGCACTTTATTGTTTTTGTTCATTTTAGATTAGTATAGCAAAAAATTATTAAGATAAAGTTTTATCAAACATAAATAATTTCTCAATTATGTCAAGTAACCTAAGAGCTGAAAATAGAAGAAATCGTCGAAATGAAAGAAATGAGGCCAGACGAGAAGAAATTAATCGTTGCCAAAATGAGAGAAATGAGGCCAGACGAGAAGCAATTAATCGTCGCCAAAATGAAAGAAATGAGGCTAGGCGAGAAGAAATTAATCGTCGCCAAAATGAAAGGAATGAGGCTAGACGTGAAGAAGTTAATCGTCGCCAAAATGAAAGGAATGAGGCTAGACGTGAAGAAGTTAATCGTCGCCAAAATGAAAGAAATGAAGCTCGACGAGTATTATTTAGGCGTGAAATGCATTGCATAGCAAGAAATAATGTTTTTATAGAGAGTAATTACCTAGGAGAAATGAACCATAATTGTCCGTATGGTGGTGCTAAAAAATTTTTAAATGAAACACATTTTTTGTGCTGCCATTCGGGAAAGGTTGTCTTACCTCCACTTTCACCTTATCCACCGCTGATGGTTGATTTAATGACAGGCAACCATGTTGATCGTGCTTTGAATCAAAATTTTTTCAAGCATATACGAAATTATAATGCCTGTCTATCTTTTGCTTCATTCATAGCCACAATAGATCCTCCGTCAAATCGTGGTCCACCCTGTTTTAGAATTAGTGGGCAAATTATGCATCGTATTGGTAATCTAAGACATCAGCAAGGGGATCCACCTGCTTATTGTCAATTATATGTTTATGATCCTAATACTGCTTTAAACTTTCGAATGGAGCAAAATAATTGTTGCATACGTGAGTTAATGGAACTTTTGCAGACTATAATTAATCAGGAGAACCCATATGCGCTTGCATTTAAAAACATGGCAGAAGTTAAAGATGCAGAAATTCGTCAAGCTGCTATAGAAGGTCGACCGATTTCTGTTGTCAAAATGTCGTTGCTTGAGGGTTGTGATAGACGTCGATAAAATCTTCCATCACATGAAGAGGTTGCCATTGTGTTTGTAGGAAATGATGGTGCTCCACCTCCATCTAGAGAAGTTGTTATTTATCCTCGAGGTCAACCCTTAAAAACAATTTCAAGTATGTCTGCAAATCTAGATCCAATGATATATCCAATATTTTTTCCAAGAGGTGATGCAGGATGGCATGATCAACTAGAGCACAATCCTGACCGAGCAACACGTGTTCGAAATCGTGTTACTTTATCTCAGTACTACAACTATAGGCTTTCTATTAGACAAACGTTCAGTCCTATATTTTATGGTAAGAAACTTTTTCAACAGTATGCTGTTGATGCATATGTCAAGATTGAAGGACAGCGCCTTGCTTTTATCAGAAATAACCAAAACAAACTTAGAAGTGAACAATACGATACATTACATGAGTATGTAAATAATGTTGCAAATAACCTTAATGTAAGACCGGGTCGTGTTGTTATACTACCATCCTCATATGTTGGAAGTCCAAGAGCTTTAAAAGAAAATTTTGAAGATGCAATGGCAATTATAAAGAAATATGGTAAACCAGATCTTTTTATTACTTTTACCTGTAATTCAAAATGGAGAGAAATTACAGAAAATTTAAATCCAGGTGAGAGCGCAACTGACAGGCCTGATTTAGTTTGTCGCGTATTTAAGATGAAACTTAAATGCTTCTTAGGTGATATTTTTAAACATGGAGTCTTAGGCAAAGTTGTAAGTCATGTACAGGTTATTGAGTTTCAAAAACGTGGTTTGCCACATGTGCATATTTTATTACACTTTGTAAACGATGATAAGGTAGAAACAGCAGAGGATATTGATAGTTTAATATCAGCTGAAATTCCAGATCAAACTGTTGATCCTGAACTTTTTGAAATTGTAAAAACATGTATGATTCATGGACCATGTGGGATTTTAAATCCCAATTCTCCTTGCATGAAAGAAGGAGTTTGCACAAAAAAATTTCCTAAAGAGTTTAATCCTTGCACTGTTGCAATTTTCAATGGTTATCCTAACTACAGGCGTTTAGATAATGGTAGAGTAGTCGTTATAAAAGGTAACCAAGTTGATAATCGATGGGTCGTACCCTATAACCCCTGGTTATCAAAAAAATACTAAACCCACATTAATGTTGAAGCTTGCATGTCTATTAAGTCAGTGAAGTATTTATACAAATATGTCTATAAGGGTCATGATTGTGCGAATGTGGTAATTAATGAAAGTGTTGACCATGATGAAATTAACACATATTTAGACTGTCGCTTTGTTTCCGCCCCAGAGGCTCTTTGGCGAATATATGAGTATTCCATAAGTAATATGTCACATACTATTATCCGCCTTCAAATCCACCTTCCTGATAATCAGAGAGTATATTTTAACGAAGGAGAAGAACAAGTAGCTATAGATCGTGCAGCACAGCGTGACTCTCACCTAACCGCTTGGTTTAAGTTAAATGCTAAAAATAATGAAGCACGCCAGTATTCTTATCTTGAAATTCCATATCACTTTGTTTTTGGTAAAAGTTGCATGTGGAAAGTAAGACAAAGAGGTAGTGATAAGGTGGTTGTTCGAATGTATAAAGTCAGTTCATTTTGCGAATTATTTTTTCTCAGGTTGTTACTTTTGCATTTAAAAGGTGCAAAGTCTTTCGAGGATTTGCGTACTGTTCATGGTACTGTTTTTAATACATTTCGTGAAGCATGTTATCATTTAGGTTTATTGCAAGATGACATTGAGTGGAGAAATACATTAATTGAAGCTGCTGCAACTCGGATGCTTAAACAAATTAGGCTACTGTTTTGCATCATATTAACTTTATGTGAACCTGATGATCCTTTACACCTTTGGAATACATTTAAAAATTATATGGTTGAGGATTACATACACCATTCAATGCCAGTCGTACTTGCTGAGCAGGCAGCTCTTCGTCAAATTGAATCTATAATTAATCAGAGTGGTAAAACCTTAGCTGATTATAATTTGCCAGCTTTAGATCAGTTTTTAGATAATGTCCTAGAAAATGATGATGAAGATGTTCAGGTGTTTATTGATGAAGCAAACCGAGTTAGACCATTATTGAATGATAATCAACGTAATGTAGCTGATGCGATCCTTGCTGCACTAAGTGTGGAACCTACTAATGAAAATAAGCATTCAAGGTTGTTTTTTATGGATGGGCCTGCCGGTTGTGGTAAAACATTTACTTACAACTATTTAATTTCTGAAACACAGAGCAGGCATATTAGAACTGCAACAGCTGCATGGACAGGAATAGCTGCAACTCTTCTCAAAAATGGGTGCACAATGCATGGCTTATTCAAACTTCCTGTTCCAATTTTGGAAACTAGCACATGTAATGTAACTCCAAACTCTATTCATGGTAGATTCCTGAGACAAATCAGTTTGTATTTACTTGATGAAGCATCTATGATACCCAAATATGCTTTGAGTGCCATTGCTAAGCTATTACAAGATATTTGTAATAACAACTTTCCTTTTGGTGGTAAGGTTATTCTTATGGGTGGAGACTTCAGACAAATACTTCCAGTTGTGAAGCGAGGTCGACCAGCAGAAGTTATAGAATCATGTTTAAAATGTTCTGAACATTGGCAATATGTGCAAAGGTTCTCATTAACTGTAAACATGAGGGTTCAGATAGAAGAAGAGGAATTTTCTCAATGGCTTTTAAAGCTTGGAAGTGGAACATTACCTGTCAAGCCTGAATATCCTTTGCGAGAGTGTATTGAAATACCTGAGCAGTGCTTTCTCAGTGATAATGAATCTATTGTGGAGAAGATTTTCGGTGGTGCAGAAGAAGCTGATTATGCAAAACGTGCTATTTTAACGCCAACAAATGTTGATTCATTGGCAATAAATGAAGAAGTCCTTCATCGCTTACCCGGTGATGTGAAAACATATTTAAGTTCAGATAGCATTGATACTGATGATCTTAATGAAATTAATAACTTTCTAGTCGAGTTTTTAAATAGTTTGACTCCATCAGGTATGCCTGTTTATTGCCTAAAATTAAAAATTGGTGCTGTTATAATGCTACTTAGAAATTTAGATCTCAAAGGTGGACTTTGTAATGGAACCCGTTTGATGGTGCGTGCATCACACAACAATTATATTGATGGTGAGGTTTTAACAGGTGTATCAGCTGGTAACAGGGTATTTGTTCCTCGAGTTCAATTAGCTCCATCAGATGCAAATTTAAATTTTACACTTAAACGCCGTCAGTTTCCAGTTAGGTTAGCATACTCAATGACCATAAATAAAAGTCAAGGTCAAACATTTGAAAAAATTGGTGTTTATCTCAAAAAACCTTGCTTTTCACACGGCCAATTATATGTTGCATGTTCAAGAACAAGATCATTTAATAGTTTGTTTTTCAAAGTTGATAAACATCCATTACAAGGTACGTCATTTAACAAACATTACACAAATAATGTTGTCTTTACAAATGTTCTTAATTTATAATTTTGACAAGTATATTAATGGTTATATGTGTTTTATATTTTTTGTATTTTTTTTTTTTTTTTTTTTGCTATATGTGTATATAAATGAATGTGTTTATATGCGTTTATATATCTTTATTTATATTTATGTGCTTAAGTTTATACAAGTTTATATTAAGTTGTTTCCATGTGAAAAGTGGTGTTACTTGGCAACGTGTGGTGCAAGATTGTGATTCTTGCTAGCCAAGCGGTGTTACTAATTAGTGGTGTTACTTGGCACTTAATGCCAAGCGGTGTTACTAAATTGTGGTGTTACTTGGCAGCGTTTAGTGCCAAGCGGTGTTACAAGTGTTGAGCTAGGTTGTGTTGTCTAGCTTTTTTAATTATTCTGGAAACACATAATCTGAATATTTTGTGTTATGTGCAAATATGTTATGTACAAATATTTGATGCTATGTGTATTCAGTAGCATAGGCAGGGTCTTTTGATGCTTCAGATAGCATTTTCAACCAAACTTAAGTGTATTCACGTTTATAGAATTAAAATACTTTGCAAAAAATTGATGTTTTTAAAGCTTAGGAACAAATGTTTAAAAAAAGTGTTTTTCCTAACCTGAATTTTTTTAGACATAACAAAGTTAAACTCTTCAACAGCTTCTAAATATATATCTGAAACAACAAAAATCCTGCCTACACTACTAGTGTTATTGTTTGTCATCCTGTAATGTTGTTGTGATGTTTTGTGTTGATAGACAGCTTGGCTTACCTTCACGTTGGTGTCTATCGTTAAAAATGATTATTGGGTAGTTTCATTACTGAAACTTACTCCTAATCATTCACTAAAAGCCAAGAAATATTTAAAGAAAAAATGCCTAATTTTTTTGTGTCAGTAAGAATTTTTATCTTTAGCAATGCTGATAAAACTGAATTTTTTTAAAAAAAGAGTTATTCCAGCCTTCCAACCAAATATTAGAGACTTTTAAAAAAGCACTCTCACAAAGTAAGTGTCTAATCTTCTATATAATATTGCCGAACTAATTTTTACTAAATTTTGTTTCGTATTTTTCATTTCTCAAATGAATTAACATAAAACAAATAAATGTGCATTCAGTGTTATCAATAATGATTTTATTTCATTTTTAGATAATGCTTTTATAATCAATTTAAAAGTCTTTCAAATCGTTAACCATTTTCTAAAGGCGAAGAAGAAGAATCATCAATCTTCATACCATTTAATAAAGCTATTTTAATAAAACGCAATACAAATTGTTGTAAATTAGTATTTGAATAATTTTCACGTTGTTACCTTATTTTGCAGTTTCCTATCACTTTGTATTGAATTAACTAAATCCAATATTACAGTTCCTTTTATCAAGTACTTCACATTTTCTGTTTTTGTTTTATGCAGAAAAATAGATCAAATTAATTTATTTGACTTGCCTAGCTACTTATTTTACAGGCCTAGCCACAGTGAGTGTGCATAAATCAACAGAGGATTTGGGTTTGGGCAGGTTGTCTTGAACTAAATGATTTACCTTCTTCATGTTAAGCTCTAAATATAAATATACGGAAAAGGTGCATATGTGAATTTTTTTTTTTCTAGCACATAATCTATTGTTCACTAAATAATATTTGAGGGAGAAATAGAGATAAGGTTAATGTGGAATAGAGTTTGTCTTTTTAAGTGAAAAAATATTTTATAATCTATCTATCTTCTATATAATAATGCCGAACTTAATAGTAGTGTAAGTAGAAAGAGTCGCAACACTTTTTTTAGTAGAAAACGTGTATGCAAATATCTAACGTACGTAATTAAGTAATAATAAAACATACTGAAACATTTTTCAAGTTTTATAGTTTGACTTTGACTTAAAAATTGCATTGCGTCAACCTCTCCTTAATTTTGGATCTACAGCATTTCCGTTAAAAACAATTTTTATATATTTTTAAAATTTCGATATTTGATGTGTCAGCATGGCCGAGTGGTTAGCGCGCTAAGCTTCTGAACGTAATAGTCGTGGTTCAAATTTACCACCAGCGATTTTTTTCTTTAAATTACAAAATATTTGTGAAGTTAAATAATTTAAATGTTATACACTTTAACCGTTTTTTCTTTTTATATTTTATATATTTTTGGGATTTCTAAAAACACCAATAAACGGGGCGAAAATTTGTTGCGTGTGTGTCACGATTTTGATACTGTTCTCACATAATTGGTCCTAATAAGCTACGGATAGTCTTAAAAAAAAAAAATCCTAAAACCTAATAAAGAAAAAATTTGATAAAACCGTCCTGCTACTCCACATGGTATTGCAGTGGAGGCAGGGAAAAAAAAAACAATTAAAAGGTTTTTTGTTATATTTAATTTTTTGCTATAAATATAGCCAGATTAAAAAAAATGTATTGAGATTTTTTAGGCGCGGATTTGAAGCCTTGCACAGCAAATCTGATGACAGCGCACTTAACTTGTGAGCTATCAAAGTTATGCATGTAGTTAGGCGCTTCAACATTTTTTTAAAAATGTAAAATGAAAACAAAATAAATACCATAAGTAAGAGCTAAATAATAACGTTGAAAAATTACCAAACTTTTTGTTATATTATTATTAGTTTTTCAACTTTTAAACCACAAAATTTATAATTTATTTTTTTGCATGACTTTTGACGCTTTAAGCGACTAACGTTTTAAAGAATTGCATTACCGTTTCCGTCTAATACAAAGGTAACTATAAAAGACCGTTATTATTCAAAACTAAGCATATAATAATAATAATAAATATAGTAAATAGTAACTATTGAAAATGGCTAGGACGCGACCATAAACCATGGTCCATGGCTGGTCTAAATGTAGGAAGTAGTTTAGTTCAGAATTTTTTTAAAAAAATAAAAATAAACGGGGTTTAATAAGCTATATACGTATGCGGAAAAAGTGCGTATGTTAAAGTTTTTTTTTGCTCTCAAAGCAAATTTTTTTGATGAATTTTTTTCCACCGTTTACTAAAAAATATTGAAGTAAATAAGGAACAAGTAAAGAAATGATTGGTGTGGAATAAATAAATATAGAAGTAGAAAAAAAGACCTGTATTTACCGATACGGACAGCTAGATTAAGAAAATAAGGGAAAAGGTTTGTGTGGAATAGAATTACAAAGACCCGTATTTTTACGGGTCAATCCAGCTAGTAATAGTAATAATAGCAAAAATAATAATAATAAGATAAGATAAAAAAAATAATGCAAATTATAGTAATAGTAATAATAAGTTTGTTTACAATAATTACAATGAAAAAATAATAATAATAAATAGTATTAATATAATAATAAGCTTATGATTTATTAGGATGGTGTCACTCATACAGAAACCTGATCGAAGGAGTGACACCAATTTTTAATATAGCATAAGTAATAATAAGCAAAGACATACACTGAGAAACATGGACTGTAAACAAACAAACCAAAACACATAAAATATAAATCAAAACAAACATGTAGAAATCAATTTGTAGCTTTTAGTAATTAAAAAAAAAAAAAAAAAAATGTGCTGATGATAATTGTAGTAGTTACGAAAAGAAAATTAAGATAATATTTAAATTTTTTTTTTTTTTTTTTTTTTTATTTATTTAGTCAGTAAAAAAAAAGAATACAATGCCGTGTAGTATAAATAAGATCTACATGACCGGGGTTAAAAGAAGACAATACTTGCCTTATCACTACACCCCGACGTGCTTTTATAAGCAAGCGTGTACAACCATTGAAAGTTAATATACAATTACTTTGTGCCATTTAAAAAATTATATACAATTATTTACAAGTATGTTAAGGCTAGTTACTAATCTATAATCAAAAGAAAATAGTAAAAAGAAATTTAAAAAAAAAAAAATCAAAACTATAGATAAGCTAATAGGATAGTTTATAGAGTTAATAAGACAATTGTTAGAAATAAGGAAAAAAATAAATAAAAATAAAAAATTTTTAAAAAGAATTTAATTCATTAACATCGTTAATAACTTTTTGCCAAAAAGAATAAAAAATTTTTCAGAATTTTTTTAAATTAATATAGTTTAAGATGGAGTAAAGGTATTTTAGGAGATAGTTTTTTGGACTCATTCAACATGCATGCAAGACTGCTGTTCCATTCACTGTTAAACAATAACGTTTGCCATACTTCTGGGATTTAAAAGAAAGTACATTTAGTTTTCCATTGTGTATATTTCTAGTCGAGTAAGAATGTAATAGTCTACTTTTTGTGAACAAGTTTGTATTAGGAGGTGGTATATTTTTATTTAAGGACTCAAAAAAAAAAAAAAAAAAAGATTAGCATACTTTACTAGCGCTGGAAATGTTGGAATGAAAAGTTTTTTGAGGGACTTTGATGTATCTGATTTAATATGTTGGAAGTTTATTAATCTGATGGATTGACTCTGAGACGAAAGCAACTTCTTATTGCGATAGTTTCCAACTTGAACCCAAAATTGACAACAATAGCTAATATAAGATGAAGATAATGCATAGTAAATACTCCTAAGTGTAACTTTATCAGCATAATGACGAATTATTGAAAGCATACCGTTAGCTCGAGATATTTGCTTAGTTCATCAATGTGAAAGTTCCATGAAAGATTACAATCAATTATTACAGCAAGATATTTAATAACTCTTGAAGAATATAGCCGTTTAATATTAATTTTGATTTTGATTTTAACAGTTTTGAAGAAATTATTTTTTCTTGGAGATGAAAAATAAGTTAGTTCAGTTTTTTTGGTGTTGAGACATATTAGGTTAGCATTTAACCAGTGAACTATACCTTTCAGATTCGAATTACCATTTTTACATAAAAAATAATACGAATTTTTGATGTGCAAGAGATTTGTATCATCAGCAAATAGATGGACTGAAGAGAAGTGAACAGAGTTGATTAGGTCGTCAACGTAGATTAAAACTAAAAGAGGACCTAGAACAAAACCTTGAGGAACACCACACAAAACTGATTTATAACTAGAATTGCAACTATTAATACTTACAAATTGTTTTCGATTTGAAAGATAAGATTAAAACCAGTCATTTACAATACCGCGAATTCCATAATGTTTTACTTTAGAAATCAAAAAACTATGGTCAACGGTATCGAAAGCCTTTTGTAAATCGATAAAAACACCACAAACGAAATGACCAGTATTAAGAGCTTTCCTGATTTTTTCCGTTATACTTATTAATGCATGGCAAGTAGAATGTTTCGATCAAAAACCAAATTAAAAATCATTTAAACAATTAAATGAGTTTAGAAAAGAGTACACTCTAGAATACATAAGTTTTTCAAGAAGCTTACTAATGTTAGATAAAAGATAAATAGGTCTGTAGTTAGAGCATGAAAGTTTAGAGCCATTTATAAATATTAGAATAACGCAAGATAATTTCAAAATATCAGAAAGTTTTCTATTTATAAATATGATATTAAATAGTTTAGAAAGAATATTTGAAAAATCGCAGTTAAAATCTATTAGAATATTTGTGAAAATACTGTTTGGACCTAATGATGTTTTTAGATTTAATTTAAATATATGAGAAATTTTAGAAATATTTGTTGGAGATAATAATAAACTGTGTAAATTTGGATGTTTAAGATATTTTTGACAGTTAATGTAAGATGAATGAATATTGGATTTGAGTTTATGAGCAACATTTGTAAAAAAAAGTGTTAAATCGTTCAGATATTAAAGTCGGGTCAGTCCTTACAGGGTAAGTGCAGCATCACTTTTTTTTTCCACAATATAGAGATGTTTAAGCCAAACAAATTATCCCAGTGTCGTATCATACCCTTGGGGAACAGTAACAATATTACCATAATCTTTCAGAAAATAACACCTAGGGCATTAATGGAATCTAAGAAAAAATATTTTTTTAAAAATAGTCCAGTCCAGTATTTTCTTTTATAAATGTAACTACATCAGCAGTAAATTAAGTAAAACATGTTATATTTTTAGAATTTTTCCAAACTTTGGAATGATTCCGAATATTTTACATATTTTAAAAACTTATTGTTACTCGAGTTTTTGAACAGAGTGTGGAAATAAAGTTTTTGACAAATATTTAATATAAGGATTCTTTTATATCAAATTTAGACTTTGCAGGCAAATATTGTTCTACTGGTAACTGTTCTTGTGACAAAAACCTTTATGATGAAGAAAGTCTGAAAAAAATATCTAGGTTGTTTATTTTAAAATATTATATAGACTATTGTTGATGTTAATAATATCACATTTCAGATAAAAGAGATGCAGAACCTTTTTCTAATTAAATCCACCAGAACAAACTATCTGAAATGGAAGCAGGTGATTTAAGACGTCCATCAAACGCCTCACTGACGTCCAGACATCCGTAAGACGCTTAACGGAAATTCCCTGGTATTTAATCTACTATAAAAGTGCATCTAAGTTAATGAATCAACTTGCGGAATAAAAAGAAACATCGCCAGATTATATAGTAAAGATTGGAATAGATGGAGAAGAAGAATGTTTTTAAGGTTTGCTCTAATAGTTTTGATTGTGAAGTAAATATATCAAAGACCAAGTTCTCCTGCAAAGAAGGTTAAAAGCATCACAACTTTAACGGAAGAGTAGACTCTTATCATTATGGCTATTGTTCAGGTTGTTAAAGAGAATCACCACAACATCAGGCAGGTGATAGATCTTTTGGGAATTGCGTCAGAAAAGTATTTCTTAGTATTTGACACAAAGCTTGCTTATATCGAGTTTAACATTGAAGCATCATCCTCAAGTTACTTCTGCAGTTGGTGTTAACTAAAAACAGGAAACGAGCAATTTTACAATCAGTGATTTTACAAAGTGTTTGAAATTGGTTATCTTTATTTAAACTTTTTTCTCTATTTAAAGTCATGCAGGATATTTTATTTCATTACTTTATTCTTGTTTTTTTTTTCAAGACACTTATAATTAGAAATAATGCAGAAAAGTAAAATATTTTATGAAAAGCACTGAAAAAAAGTAAACTCTCTGCAACAGCCTTCATAATAATCTTTTTTTTTTTTTTTTTTTTTTTCTAATTTTATTTTATTTTGCTGTTTATATAAATTACAATTTCCTTTCACCAAAAATAAAATATAATAACAAATGTACAAGTAATAAACAGTCAGGGGCTCAAAGAAGATTAGGATGGCAAAATACCAACCTGATCTTTTCATAGAGCCCCTACAGATCATAACAATAATATATGGTAATATATAGTTAATAAATCAAGTAAAAATTTTAGGAAAAAAAAAAAAAAGTAACAAAGAAGATATATTATTTAAGAATAAAAATAGAGAAAAAAGAAGATGTATCAATTAAAAGTAAAAACACCCTCAATTCTCAAAAAGTAAGATATAATATTTAAAAATACATATAGTGAATAAAGAACATATAGTAATATATATATATATATATATATATATATATATATATATATATATATATATATATATATATATATATATATATATATATATATATATATATATATATATAAATATATATATATATATATATATATATATATATATATATATATATATATATATATATATATATATATATATATATATAATTAAAAAGATATAATATTAATAAATACTAATAGACACAAGAAGTTATAAAAGAATATATTTAAATACAAATTTCCAATTTAATATATGATATTAAATTCAACATATAATATAAAAAGATTTTGTAAGAAAAGAATTTTTTTAAGTTTTGTTGGTGGACAACTTGCCCACGTAATATTTGCATAAGTAATGTAACAATGAATTAAGCTTAAGTATATAAGCTTTAGACTATGTGAATATAAGTATGGGCGAGTTCGATACATAATACTAATGGTTCTACTAATTTTTGATTGTTTATATTTTATGTGTGGGAGCCATGATAAATGATCATCCATAATAACTCCAAAAAACTTTATAGTATCTTGTTTTTTAATTTGTTTATAATTTATGATAAGTTTTGGTAGTTTTAGAGGAAGGTTTTCTTTGTGTTTTTTTATGAAACAAGGTATATTGTGTTTTTTAAACGTTAAGAGAAAGTTTATTTGACCTGAACCAATCATTTACTTTTTCTAATTCAATGTTCATGTCAGCATAAAGTTGATTAATATTGTAGTTAGATAAAAATAGATTGGTATCGTCTGCAAACATGATAGCCTTTAGTTTTAATGATGCATTATTAAAATCATTAACATAAATTAAAAATAAGAACGGTCCTATGATCGATTCTTGAGGCACTCCACACAGAATATTCAGTATTCCAGATTTCTTTTTTTGAACATATTGTTTTCTATCTGATAGATAACTTTTTATCCAATAGCATAATTTATTGCATACCCCGTACTATTTTAGTTTTTCTAACAAAATAGAGTGATCAACGGTGTCGAATGCCTTGGATAAATCTATGAATACTCCGAGAGTAAACTTATCATTTTCAAAACCATCAGTTATTTGGTCGACTAATTCAATAATAGCATGTTCTGTTGAATGTTTTTTTTGAAATCCGAATTGTTTTGGATTAAAAAATTTATTTTTTGTAAAATAATCAAATATTCTATTATAAACTACATGTTCGAAGATTTTTGATAAAACAGAAAGTACCGATATGGGTCTATAGTTTGATACGTTGGCGCGATCATTATTTTTATAAATTGGGTATACTCAGGCAAGTTTAAGTATATCAGGAAATATTCCTTGATCTAAAGATAGATTTACTATGTGGAACAATGATTTTGTAATGCTTTTTTTGTTAGATATAAGGATATTATTGGGAATTTCATCAAACCCTGGAGATCTATTTTTTTTAAAGAAAAATAAGCTGCGTCAAATTCAAGAAAAGTTAAGTCACTATCATATATTGTTTCATCAGTTGCTTTTTTTAGATAAATCTTAAATGACGTTGAAGTTGCTATAATTTTGTTTGCGAGACTAATCCCAACATTTGTAAAGTATTTATTAAACTCGTTAGATATTTTATAAGGAAAAAGTATATCTGGTTTATTAATATTAATTCTTTGAGGTGATACTGAACTTTTTATTCGACTTCGGCCCATTATGTCATTAATTAATGACCATGTTTTTTTAACATCAAACTTGGAATTGCTAATCTGTTTACTATAATACATTTTTTTTGTTTTTTTAAGAAGATGTTTATAAAAAAACTTATAATTTTTGTATATTTTCTCATTCTCTGAACTTTTATTTTATAAGAATTTGTTGTATAGTTTTTGTTTTTTTTAGAACACTTTAAAAGTGTTTTATTCATCCAAGGATTATTTAGTGCTTTTGTTTTAATTTGTATTTCTTCATATGGACAAGTTTCGTCGAATATCGCGTAAAATTTAGCTAAAAAAATACTAAAAGCTTCGTTTGTATTATGACAATTATAAACATCATTCCAATTTTCTAAATTTAATTTATTCGATAGTTTATTTGTATTATTGATGGTTAAGTTAAGTTTTTTTAAATTTGTAAACTTTTGTTGAGTATCCATAAGTTTTTTTTTAATAGTAATGTAGATCGGGAAATGATCGCTTATATCTATTTTAAAAATGCCTGACTGAAATGACGCTTCTAAGTAATTGTTAATAAGTATATTATTAATTGCTGTTTTTGAGGTTTTATTTACCCGAGTAGGTTTATTGATTGCTGGCAAGATATTGTATTTAAACAACATTTCAAAAAACGATTTAGTTTTTGGAAAGTTGTGGTAATTCACCGCGTTTAAAAATTATATCACCGGATATACATAATTGTTTTTTTTTCTTATTTATTTTCAAAACACTCTTTTTAATAAAATTTTGTAACAATCTGATTTCTTTACATAATGGACGGTAAACACACCCAATTATAGTATTTTTATTTTTGTTATTAATTATTTCAATAAAAAGACTTTTATAGTTTTCATATGCTAAGCATAATTGTTTTTTTTATCTTAAATATATATTTTTCAAGTATGTAAAATCCTAGTCCTCCACCTTTTTTATGATTTCCTCGTGGTTGGCTAATTACTTTGTAATTTGGCTAGCTATAATTAGAATTTGATTCAATCAGACTATCTGTTTCATGCCAAGTCTCTGACACAGCTATGACGTTGAACGTGTAATTTATAATATTTAAAAATACTTTATATTTTTTAAAGTTTTGACGCATGCTTCTTATGTTTAAATGTAATATAGAAAAAGAATTAATATCTTTTTTAATTTTGAAATTATAAGAATCAAAATATGATGTATTCATTAAATTCATTTCAGTTTCTTTAATAATATTTAAATTATCTTCAGAAAAGTTAAGAAAATCCTTAAAAGGATCAAAATTTAAATTTTTAAAATCTTTATTAGCAAAAAAATTTTCAGCCATTTTTAAAAATTAAAAATAAAAGATAAAACAAGAGCTTATTCAAGAACTCATATAAATAATATTGCTTATTTTTAAGTAGTCGGCAAAATTTCAACTACATTTAAGTTTTTTTGCTTAAATTCGTGAACTATTAATTTATTATATAGAACTTTTGCATAATAGCCATTTTGCCTATGAGTTTTTGCTTGTGGAAATAGTTCTTTACGAATTCTCCTAGTTGTTTCACTAAAATCCTCATTATTAGATATATTAGCACCTTTTCGTTTGTTCGCTTTATCCATAATTATCGCTTTATCTTCAAAGTCATGCAACTTTAGCACAATCGTTCGCACTCGTTCAGAACCACCATTACCAACTCGATGAGCACGTTCAATCCTAATATCATTTGCAATTTAAAGATTTTCAACAAAGAGTTTTTTGACTTTATTTTTAGTGTCTTCCCAATCTTTTTCATCTGCACCTTCAATGAGTCCATCAATCCATAAGTTATTTCGTCTATTTCTATCCTCAATGTCTACGCTTTTTGATTTGAGTTCAGTGTTACCTGAAATAATTTTTCCTTGTAATTTTTTTACATTAGTTATTTCTTCGACCACCTTTGCGCTTTTAATATCAACACCCTTTACTTTAACTTCCCATTCATCACCAATAAAGTTTATGCTTCCTTTAATTTCACAAAGTTCCTTTTTTACATCATAAACATCTTTTTGAAGCGTGTCAAT
This sequence comes from Hydra vulgaris, assembly GCF_022113875.1. Classification (NCBI taxonomy): domain Eukaryota; kingdom Metazoa; phylum Cnidaria; class Hydrozoa; order Anthoathecata; family Hydridae; genus Hydra; species Hydra vulgaris. The sequence continues at coordinate 45,895,060 of NC_061165.1, forward strand.
TTTTATATTTAAACTGCTAGCAACTTCACGAAAAAAAGCCATAATTGTTTCTTTTTGTACGTGCATTATTTCTCTCATCATTGTTATAGATATATATTCTTTGTGTTTAGCCATTTTTATTTTGATTAAATATTTAAAAATTGATAAAAAAAAGATAAAAAAAGACTATATTGTATAGGAAGGAGCAGTTTTCAGCGAACTTGAGTGTATAGAAATTATAAATGAGCAAACGTAATACAAAAACAAATTACATTGCCAAGTTTTGTGAAAAAAATTCTTAATTTGTAATTATTCAAAAAACATTTTAAATTTGTAATTTTTAAAATCTTATGCTAGATATACCACATGGTTCATCTATTTCGGAAATCCTCTCTAAAATGGAGCTTAGCCGGAAACAGAAATATAAATTACCATGGAAAAACAGAATAATGCAATAGGGTTTGAGAAGCTAAAATTTTCAAGTTACCATTTTAAGGAAGTACATTGTTCAAAGCTACTGGATAACTTGGAAATATTAGACAAGATTCTTAAATCCGAGTTTAATGTTATACCTGATATATTAAGAAAAGTTGTGTGTATAATGACAGCACTAAATATTGTGAAGAAAACTTGTTTTAGTTTAATATAAGACTTATTTTGTTTTCAGACAAAGTATCACATCCTATATAGCAATAAAACTAAAAATAAGAACCACATTAATGACTACAATAAAGTATAATATATTATATTGTACTGAAATAAAATGTATCTTTTAAAGTACATGCTCTAGTTGTTCATGCGTCTCTATTTCTAGAGTTAAGGGCTAAAAATACCCCTAAAAAAATTTTTGATTTTAAGTCTTAAACTGTTCATTAGGACTTTAAATAAAAATACAAAGTTCCATGTTATTACTCGTGTATCAATTGAAACGGTTAAAGTCAGCTATTGTTTACATGAGCGAATTTGAACATTTTAAAATTTAATTAAGATTTTTTTTTTATATATATGTTTTTATAAATCATATAAGATTAATATTTTTTTTATATATATATGTTTTTATAAATCTTTTGTTTCAATTTTATCTCGTTTTAAAATTAATCTTGTATTTGTAATATTTATCTTTAAACAAATACTATATCCATATATTGAGTCTCAATTTGTTTTAAAGCTACAATTGAAAATATATTAAAAAAAATATTAAAAAATATCAATAAAAAAAATTAAAGATAAATAAATAAAATAAATAAACTGCATCTTAAAACAACAATATCTATAGTTTTCACATTACCTATTAAAGACATTAACCTTACACGAGATATTATATCTGACAATACTTCGGAAATTAGTAACAATTTACTAATGAAGAGCGTACTTTATTAAAATTTAACTACGATATATTAAATCTTGCCACTTGGCTTTTTGATTCCGACAATAAACAAAATATGTTTTTGGTAGAGCAGTCACCGATGAATATAAAAGATATCCATTATAAAAAAAATTCTCAAGGAAAATTTTTAAGTGGCAAAAACACTTTCCGAAGACATAATTTTAATATAAATAGTCATAAAAACAAACATTTTAACTAGAAAGACAATTATAAGCTTATTTTAGACCCTTTAAATAAACAAAAATTTCTAAACAATGTTAATAAACTAAATTCTTTATAAAATTCTTTTTTTTTTTATTAGTTTTTTATTTTTTTAACATCTTATTAACCCACGGTCTAGAGCTCTGTGAAAATAAAAATTCAAAAATGAAAAGACTCGACACATTTGGAAGGAACGCAGTTAAACCAAATAATGTCTCCAAGTTTAGTAAAAACTATATTCACTCTCTATTTAAAATTAAGGAGATGTCAAATTATATACACCAAAACAAAATAAATTTATTTATCCGCCTTTTAAACAATAAAGTAACCTTTGAAATTATTAACTACCAACGTAACTACTGTTCAGTTTAATTTTCTTTTTAGATGATATAAAGGAATAATGTGATAATTATATACTGAATATGAAAACCTTAATGCTAGTTAAAAAAAAAAAGTAAAACTTAAAGTTTTAGAGGATGTAATTCCTGAACTACTCTTCACATTTTGGTACTCGCGGTTCAATGTTGGAATGTAAAAGAACAGCGAATAATTTTTAAAAAGAACTTAAAGAAAACATTCGTTAATAATACTTTTTGTTATCTCTTTTTCTTCATTTGTGCTTTTACCTTGTAAGTATAATTTACTGAGGGTGATTAAGAAAATATTATTAATAATAATTAACTTTTCTTTAATTTAATTTTTCATAAAAATATCCTATTAACTTATTTTTAGTTTTTAGGTGTGTTTATTTTTTATTTTCTTTGTACGATATTTTTTTGACTAGTAACTGATCTTAACATATTTGTAAAGATCGGAATACAATTTTCAATTGTATGTTTACTTTTTAATGGTTGTACATGCTTGACAATGAAAGCAAATGTTGTCTTTTTTTAGCCCCGGTCATGTAGATTTATTTATATAACTCGGCATTGTATTTTTTTTTTTACTGACGTATTAAATAAATAAATAAAAATATTTTCAAGATATTTTTTTTTCATGTTAGTTTGAGATAAAGCTAAACGAAAGGTAGAAAATTGTTTGAAAAAATCAAAATAATCATGACAACATATATGGGTTTGATTTTAAAATATCAAAAAAGATAAGTAAAAAAACATGCACCAGATTTAAAATTTGCTCCGAGAGATTCTAAGATTATTCAATCGGATACATCTAATGGTACTGTGAAGCCGGAAGCAGACTTAGACGGCAATATTTTACTTGAAAAATTGAAGGCAGTAAATTCTATTCTAATTTCAAAATACTTCTAAACACAATATAAAATGTTTAAATTTTTTTCTGAGAATAACTGCACAACGGCATTTCGAAAGGTATGTATTGCGCTCAGCGTATATTTAATAATTCCAATGAGCTTTGGTTCTGGGTTGTAATTATGTTCTAGATTAAAACTTACAAAAAATTAAGAACAACAATAACTTAGAATAGAATAAAATTTTAGGCAATCATGTTGATTTGAGACATCACTATTGTTTGTTTAGATTAGTTTAAATATAGTTTACTTAAAACAATTCTTTAACTTATATAAAATTGTGACAAAAAAAATTAAAACAAGTTTTTTTATTTAGTAGAATGTAGCACAGTAAAGAAAATAACGCTAATGCAACGGTTAGAATACGGTTAGTAAAAAAATTAGCGATATGTTACCGTTGTGTTGCGCGTTATTTTAGTTAGTTTACGTATTATTAAGATGTCATAGTCATATTTTTAAAAACGCGCAATTTTGTGTTATATGTTTAAGACTTTTCAATAAGCATTTCTGAGCAACTGAGCAAGGATCACGCGAAATTTGCTCCAATTTTTTCGCCTTTTACCATCTTAAAACTAACAAAAGTGCTATTTGATTAAAATAACGCTAATTTTGTTAAATCTGTTGATGATATAATTAAATCTCTTTTGATTTACATCTTTAAACTTTCTTTTAAAACAGTTATTTATCACGTTTTTAAGATTCGCGATGACTTTTAAAAGACTGGCGATGATATTTTAGTTATAGATCCATATCTAGCATTATCGTTTTTACCGAATTACTTGAAAGAATAATTTATAACAGGCTATTTAATCATTTATGATAAAACGACGTTGTTTTCAAATAATTTTGCTTCGATAAAAATGTTCAACTAACATGTAGTGGGTGAAATGGTCAATCAAACAACATGTGAATTATTTGCTAAATACATTACATTTGGAGTATTCATTGAACTGTCAAAGGCTTTTGATTCCGAAAACCACAATATTCTAATAAATAAAACTTGAATAATATTGAGGAATAAACAATAACTTACTTTGGTTTAAAAGTTATATGATCAATAGAAAGCAATTTATATAACATGAGCAAAAACAAACAACTCCATATGATGTAACTTGTGAATTTCGTAAAACTCTATTTTAGAACCTTTATTATTTCTAGTTTATAAAAATGATTAAAGTTTAGCAACTGACTTCTTTTTGCAGATGGCTCGAATCTTTTAATTCACACAGAGATGTTAAAACACTTTTTAAAACAGCTAATAAACTATTATTATTATTATTATTATTATTATTATTATTATTACTACTATTATTATTATTATTATTATTAGATACGGAAAATAAATAGCTTGTTGTTGTTGTTGTTGTTGTTGTTGTTGTTGTTGTTGTTGTTGTTGTTGTTGTTGTTGTTGTTGTATTACTTTTCTAAAAAATCAGCAAAAAATAAAAAGTTGCCCATAAAAAAAAAAAAAAATTGTCTCCTGAAAGAAAATACATAAATAAAAGTTCAAAATTATGCTTGATCGATGTAAAACGAATAAATAACTCTGATGTAAAACAAATAAATAAACAAACAAACATACACAAAGCAAGCATTAAAACTGTAATAAAATATAAATGAAAAAAAGTTTACGGAAACAAAAGGTTTTTCTGCAGAAAGTTAGATATTTCTACTTTTTGAATTCCTCACTTTTCTTGATTTTTGGTAGGTCTAAGGTTAACTTAAAACTTTTTAAACTAAAGGGTGTATTTTTATCTTCAACAGTTGAGCGCTTTATAAAATGTTGTTTATATTTATATAACATTTTTATAATCTATAAAAAACAATTTTATTGTTAAAGCAGTTAATCTTGATGTTAACGAAATCTTAATATGTTTATTTTCATTATACATTTTAAATTTCATTTTTTAGATCAATTTTTCACCTGTCATTTGGATATTACACATTTGGCGCTTTCCTGTTAGTTACGCACTTCTGCAAGATATATTTACAGATGATGTTAATATGGTGTGTCCACCGATTTTAGAAAGTATTCAAAGTAAGTTTTTTGATATTTTGCAACAGATATTTGCATATAAATATTATAAAAGTTTTGTATGGTAAAGTTTTTGATACAATTGGTGTTTTGATAAATCAGCATTATTCTTAAGTCTTAAGAATAAATGCTGAAATATTATTAAACATTGAAGTATCAGCAATAAAATTAAAAACAATTTTTAGCTGCGTGATTACTCCATGCCGTTAGAAAATTTAGTGAGATTTATAGATTCATTGAGCTTCTTCTAGAAAATTGAATTGTTTCTTGAGTCTCTAGGTGATCAAAAATATTAAAAATTAGAAGCGGTGCTGATTTTGAAAATTATTGTTTTAATTCTAAAAGGAAAAATAAAATAAATTAAGTGTTTTGAAGCTAACTAAAAAAAACTTTCTTTTTAGTTATTAAAAGCTATTTGTGTAAGAATCAGGCTAAATCTTGAAACTGTGGAAGAGACAATCACTAAATTGCTTGATTTTTTTTATATATTGGTCAGGAGATAGAACTTGTTGGGAAAAAAATAAATTCAAAACTGTTTTGTTCATTCGGAATACGGGGTAAAAAATTTAAGAAGTTTAGTTTTTAGTTCCAAAAAAACAGATTTAAAGTTTGTAACCTTTGAATCTATTTTTTTGAAAGACAAGAAGTTGCACGTAACTTTTGTAGTTAATATCAGACGTAGCTCTGAGTTGCGTGACACCGTGCTTCTGACTAATTATCATAGTTTAAAAGTACAAAAACATTCAGTTTCGTCAATTTTTAATGGGAGTTATTTCTAAAGGCGAAGTGTTGCACACAATTTATCTTGCAGGATTTGTATGTATTGAAGGTATTGAGTCTAAAAATGCAAAGAAAGTAATGTAGTACTAAAGGCCGCTTCATATATTAATGTTTGAAATAGAAAAAAAATAATCAACGCCAGCTTTAGCCCAACAAACGACATTGGTACGGAAGGAGGCGTGAACTTCCTGTTAAATGCTCTCCTGAGGTGCTCTATGATAAGACCTATGTAAGGACTTCTGGGAACACCTAAATACAAAAAAAAACAAAAAAAAAAAACAAAAAAGAACAGGTTGTTATGTATGAACTCTATTACGGAAACTACAAATAACATTAAATTACGCAATTACGGAAACTACATAAAACATTAAATTATAATGCTATTCCATTTTGTTAAGTAATATTGTTATTTTATTTATGATTTTATGGTTTTAGTTAATAATCAATATTATTTTTTAACTATGTAAAGTATTAATTCTATTTAAAAACTTTTAAAAACTATACTTATATTTTTAACTTGAAATTTTTTTCTACCAATCACTATAAAAAATAAAGAAATTACTCAAAAGTTGTTTCATTCTTTGGAAAACAACTTAATCAAATAAGTTACTAACCCTAATGCTTATAAAGTTACAGGGATCTCTAACATGGTCTTCAAATTACTTTCTAAACAGTTTAACAAAATGGAATAAGGTAAACAGACACAAGGATAGATTTGAGTTGTATTACAAAATCTGGTTGGAAAAAGAACTAAAAGCAAGCAATCCGAGTTTTAAAACAGATAAACTAGATAAAAGCCAAAACTTGGCCTTGACTTTTTGACCACCTTCATATCACAATTTAGGAATGACGTTTTTTAAAAATTAAAGTATTGGACTCATATTGTTTTTTACTATTGAATTTTGTTTTAGCTTGCGTTTGTACTTAATGCAATCATGATGTTTTTTTATTTAAATTAGCTGTCTACGGAAGACCACCAGGTGCAAATTCCATACCATTAAACCAAGCTTCTGAAAAAACGAAAAAGAGGGAAGCAGAAAAAACAAGTTTTGCTGTCACAAAAAAGGAGTTATTTTATTCACTTATTTTGAAACTAAAAGAGGAAAAAATGTTCAGCGGTGCCAAGGTAAATTAACCTCAATACAATATTGCATTACCTCAAACATTAACATTAATATTAATACTACAGTCTTTAACCTCAATACTATATTCATTTTAATTTGTTTAATTTATTTACAAATAAAAAATGCAAGGAGGGGGGAGGGGGAGATTTTCTTAGTGGATTGTATTTATCTCACTTTTCAAGTTTACATTTTTACACTTAAAGTCACGAAGCAAATTTTAAAACCAAAAAACAATAGTGCAGTTAATTCAACAACAATATATACTGGAAAGGAAACATTAGCGTTAATTTTGGACTGATGACTTAGTAAAGTCAATTACCAAACAATATGTTGAGAAGCAATCTTTATTTTTATATTGCATTGTTCCAATTGAACTTTATATTGAAGAATTCGATTCACTATGGAATAATGAAAAACCATCCTCTACACTTTACTGCCGATCAGTGCGATTTCAATATGTAAAAGAAAGTGCTGAGGTTATTACTCAAGAATAAATTTTCTTAAAGAACAGTAACTTGAAACCAACAATCTTTAATTCCTATGTTATTAAACATAAGTTAGAATGCACAATGGTTGATGAAAAAGTGGCTGCTATAGTATCGCCTTTAAGAAATTCCTTTCAAGTATGTAGTAATTGTGGACTGATCCCTTAAATATTAACACCTTAAATGTTTCTTTTTCAAAAATCTATAATACAGTTTCTACTAAGCTTGGATTGAGCAAATTACATGCATGGATTATGTGCTTTGAATGCTACTCTTATATAAGATATAAAATTGATTTAAAAAAATGGCAATTTAAAGGAGATGATGACAAAAATATTGTTAAAAAAAAAAGATTATTGTTCAACAAAAGATGAAAGATTACTAATGTTTAATAGTAGATGTACTAAAAAGCAGCGGTTCAGGTACAACAAATGATGGAAACACGGCACGAAAAGTATTCCAAAACTATAAGTTGTCTGCTGAAATAATTAGCTTAAGTAATATAAATATAAGTCTCATGAAACGTTTCTACGTAATTCTTTTGCTTTATCGTACAAACATTAAGTTAATGCAGATGAATTTGAAAAATATACCAAGGAAACAGCAGAGCTCTACGTTTTTCTGTACCCATAGTTTCCAATGCTTCAAGTTGTACATAAACTTCTAATTCATAGTTCTCAAGTTGTACAATATAAATCAGTCCCAGTAGGTCTTCTTTCTGAGGAAGCTCAGCAATGTCGAAATAAAGACGTTAAAAATAATAGAGAACACTTTACGGGGAAGTATTCAAAAAAAATCTCAAACAAAGATGTTATGCGAAGATTATTGTGCAGTTCAGATCCAATTTTTAGCTTTTGACGAAGGAGTTGGAGATGTATTAAAAAACTTGAACTTAACAAAGATTGTATTAAACGTTTGCTGGAACTTTTTTTAATTTATAGTTTTCAATTTTCACTTTAATTTCTGATAAAATATCTCTTAAATAAATGTTTTTTTTTAATTTTTATTAAAAGGGAATTAACACGTCACAAACATTTTAATTAAATAATGCTTTGAATTTGGGAATTATTGTTTCTAAAAAACAAGCTAATGACTAAAATCTTTAAAGGCCTACATGCTCTTTTCTGTTAGGGTGTTTAGGGTGTCTGCATCTGCAAAAAAAAAGAAACTGCATCTGCAAAGTCTGCATCTGCAAAAAAAAAAAAACACGAAGATCTTTTTTTGACAAAATGGTTTGTTTTTTTTTGCAGATGCAGACACCCTTTTGGATGTCTACATCTGCAAAAAAAAAACATTTTGTCAAAAAAAGATCTTCATGTTAATTATTCATCCAATTAAATCAGCTATAGGTACCTAATGGTATTAGCGCAACATTTAAAAAGTATATAATCTACAATTTATGAATTGTTAAATTTATTTTACATTGATTAAAACTTATAAAGTCTATAGACTTTATAGGTTTGTAAAAATAATAATTCTCAAATAATTTTTACATTTTATCTGTATTGCTTTTATTTTAGGGCACTGTTTTGTAAAACAAAAACTTGAAAATTAATATATGCTTTGAGTTATATTGTTTCCACAGTATATCACATAACACAACCATTCACGTTCCATTAAAGACAATTTTTTTTGTTAAGTAAGGAATCTCTTTTTAATATTAATTCTTGATTGTTTGCTGTCTGATTACAGTCATCGTTTTGCCATAAACATCTTTGTTAAAGTTAATCTAACTATTTTCATCATTTTCTGTTGTTGGTTCCACCAATAAACTTTTTGTTTTCAGGTTACTAAATCGACCGCAATATCGATTGTACATCTTTAATATACACATTTTACATATGTAATTTATGTAATACATATGTTTACATATGTAAACAAACACACAAAATTACAGCTTGTACTGAAATTTTAATATTTTAGTTGCAACTATTTATTAGTCATCAACATAATCTAACTTGTAAAAGTTTAACAGGAACAAAGCCTACATTTGAAAATAAAGATCTAATCTGTTGGCTAGTTACATATTGATCAGGCAAAATTTCCCTTCTAAGCTGCATGTGAACCTGCTTAGTTCTCATTTTATTATCTAATTCTTCTCCACAAATAAGGTATTTATACAAAAGTGCTTTATGCTGACTTGAAAATATAAAACAACTTCTAAATGGTAATGCCCAAAATTGCAATACAAAAACGTCCATGCAAAATGATTGTCTGTCTTTTACAGAAACATTGTTAGATAATAAAGAACTTGGCATATTTAGTGGTAACGTAACTTTCATTATATGAACAAACGAGCTGCAAGCTTTATCCAATAACGTTAATGATTTCGGATGTGTATAAAGATTGGATAGCATGTATTCTTCTAACTCATCATCGCTTTTAAATGATAAGATACAATTCATTTCAGTGCAAAACTTAATGAACAATATTGCTTGTCACTTCTTTTCTATTTTCCTGCAGTGACTTGTTTCCCTTAACTAAATATCTGTTTTGTTATATGGCAATAACAAATAAATCGAGTGTGGAATTTTAAGATTTCCATACTCCTCTTTAACTCCCTCACCGATATTGAAATAACGCTACATCTTTATAATTTTCTAATTAATCTTTGGTCATTTAACTATGGTTTTATTGTTGCTAATTTGAGCAAATGCTACTTTTGCAGCTTTAGCGTCAAAACTATAATGCATGGCCTTTTGTATATCTTCATCAATCAAATGATTATTACCAGAATTAACGTAGCTCCTAAAATTGTTTTTGCAACTGCACTACCTCTGTCACATTGATCTTTTACACAACACAAATGATTAAAGTTACATCCCAGCAAAATTCTTTCTTGGCATACATTGTACTTTGCTTCAGCTGAAAGATTACTTTAATAACAGACGTCTATATCAGATATGGCAAACATATTGATATGCGGTTGATCAATTCTGTCAGGGTCTAAAACAGCAGTGACTAACAAAACAACATCACTTATTTGCTGATTACACCTATACATTGAGGTGAAGTAAACTGGTATGAATGACTTTCCTGCTATTTGGTGAAGAATATGTACATATATAAACTCTATTTGGTATTTCTGTATTTAACCGGAAGAATATTTTGACTAAAATCTTAAAGCCAGAAAGCAGTTTCATTGTTTAGTTGCTTAAAAGCTTTGATTTTTGCACTTTTTTTGGGAATCTCTTATCAAAAGTTTTATATAGTTGAATACATCTTTTACAGCGATTTTCAAATCATAAATGAAATCAGCATCTTCAGAACTTTAAACTGCTAGTTTATTGATCATGTCAATAATTTTGAACAAATCAAAACAATTGGCGCAATATTGGTACTATAATTGGTTTGATAACATGTTGTCAGATACCTTTTTTTTTTTCTTAAGGGACGCTTCAAGAGATTTAGAATTAAATCTACTTGCCAATTTCTGTAATGTCTGAAAAACATTCATACCTGAAACAGTGACACTATCTGATCCAGCTTAGCTTTTATTTATTTGAAGGTTTTATTGCATGCATTACTCTTTACACACTTGAATCGGATAATTTTACATAATTTTTTTTACTGCAGCATTTTCGATAGAACATGATAACGTGGCTAAAGTTTGTCTTCAGTATTGTATGAACTGTATTTTGTTCTTCACGCCGTCCTATTTACCCAGTGGGCACCCGACGTCAATCCGACGTCGGATTTACGTTTGATTTTCATCAGCGATGTCAAAAGACCTATTCCGACGTTGTTCCGATGTCAGTAAAATGACGTCGGGCGATGTCTTTATCTCAACATCCCCTGACGTCGTTTTGATGTATTTTAACGTTGTTCCGACATCTTATAAAAGACGTCCAAAAAACGTCGCAGTACTGACATCGATCCAACGTCGATAAAAAGACGTCGGGCAACGTCATAATATTAACGTACTCCGATGTCTTTTGACGTCTTCCGACGTCAATCCAACGTCCTTAAAACGACGTCGGAACAACGTCTTAAGACATCGCTGATGAAAATTTAATCGAAACCCAACAATATGTGTGCAATTGCGCTCTTCAATAATTATGTGAACTAAGCGTGTTTTTTTATTAATGGAAAAAAGTTTGAATAAAGGTTGATAAAACATCATGAGGTTTTGTAGGATGCACTAGCATAGTTTTTTAACTATTAAGATTTTCGAGTATACATTTTTTATAATATATAACTATTCGTTTTAATATTTATATAATATTTAAACAAAATTATTTCTTATCAAAGTAATAATTCCCAAATAGCTACAAGTATAAGTTACTAAATAAACGCATCACTTAATATGTCCTTGTGGTGTAGTGGTAAGCGCATAGAAATTAGTATCTAATAGACCGAGGTTCGATTCCTGCCATAGGCAACGTTTTTTAGTTTTCAAAAAACACGTTGGATTTACATCGGAATGCCGACGTCGCGCGATGTCAGTTTATCCGACGTCAAATAACATTTCCATTTCCAACGTAAACCCAACGTCGATCCGACGTCGAGATCTGACGTCGCTCGACGTTCGTTCGACGTCGAAATGCCCACTGGGTAAATATAAGCACCATCATGCAAAACACCATTTGTTAACATAAAATCTAAGAAAATGATCACACTTTACTTGATAAAGGCTAGATTAAGCAAACACTTTCTTCTCTGAAACTGCCAACCCTTCATTAGATGCTTTTTTTTTATATCATTTAGGTGCCTCAAAAAGTCTTTACGGTCCTATAATAGAGCACCGCGAAAGCCAACCCATTGACGAGAACGGACGCAATTTTTAAAAGCTCTTTAAAAAATTAAGTGAAAAAAAAAAAAAATTGGCAAAATACACTGCTAAACAAATTAGAGATATGTTAGAAATTCATGAAAACACATTATTGTAAGTTTTCAATGACAAAAATGTTTGATAAAATGGAATATAAAATAATTAGCATGCGAGAAGAAAATAATAATCTAAAAAAAGAAGTTCGCGGATTAACAAAAAATACTGAATTTATAAGCGTAAAATATGATAGCATTAATATCAAACTTGCAGAACAAAAAAAGAAATCAAATGCAGTAGCTAAATAAAGTAAAAGCTTAAACAAAAATTGTACCAACCTAAAAAAAAATTTGACAATGAAGATAAACTTACAGAGTTAGAAGATCAAAGCAAGCGAAGTAATTTGAGATTTAGGAAATCGAAGAAGATCCGAATGAGACATGGGAAGATAGTGAAAAAAAATTTCAGGTTCTTTTGAAATCAATATTTTGGTTTACAAATAATGTAAAAATTGAAAGAGCCCATAGAACGGGAAGGAAAGCTTCTGATGGAAAAAAAAAAGTAGAACGATTGTAGCAAAGTTTTTCAATTACAAAGATAAAACTGCAGGGTTGGATTAATTTATTAATGTTATCAAAATAATTAAATCAAATAAAAGCCTCAAACCACCGTAGATCAGTAAAAACCTCAGAAAGTCCTGAAAAATTAGGCAAAAACTTTATATAAAATACTTAAAAACCAAAACAAATGAAAGCAAAACCGTATACAAAAGTTATACTAAACAATTTGAAAATAATATTAAAATGCAAAATAAAAATAATACTTCAATTCGCTAGAGAAACATAAATCTCAATTAAAAACGCACTTGGCTAATTATAAGTGAAATCACGGGCATAAAAAACTTAAAATCGTGTTCTCTACCTAACGCTATTAAAATTAATGATAAAAATATAGATGATCCTAAAAAAATAACAAACGTACTAAATAAATTCTTTGTTTCTATTGGACCCAATCTTTCAAAAAACAAATGAATCTTTCCGGCCCAAATGAAGGTTGCAAAAGTAACACCTATATATAAAGGTGTTAAAGTAACAAATGTTGGGACTTATCGTCCAATTTCAGTTTTGTCAGTTTTTTCCCAATTTCTTGAAAGAATTTTAGTTGATCGAATTTTTAATCATCTCTCTGAAAATAATATACTTTACAAATTCGAAAAATCACAATTTAATTTAGGTATTTTTATAGACTTACCCAGCAAACATGTCAGCGTTGAATCAACGTTGAAAACCTGTCGCAAAAGATGTTGCAGAAACGTTGACAAAGTAATTGAATTTGCAAAGATATGTAACGTTGATAAAGAGACGTTGATTAAACGCTGTAGCGTAACGTTGATAAAACAATACTAAAAGCCGTTACAAAAATGTCGCAACTAAACGTTGAAGAAGCGCTACTTAAAAAGAGTTGCATAAGCCTCGCAATTTAACGTTGAAAAAACGTGACCTGAAAAGCGTTACTGTAACGTTGTTAAAGCAGTCGGTTTTGCAAGGATTTATAAAGTTGGCAGTAAAACATCGATTTAACGTAACTTAAAGACGTCGAGTAAAGTTTGAAATATAACGTTGAATCAACGCTTAAATGCGCTGAAGAAAATATCGCAAAATGTTATTAAATGTAATTAAACTTGGGTACGATATATATTGAATTGGAAAATAAAATTAAATTCTATGTTGAACTCTGCACTTGTAATATTTCTAAAGTCGATTTGTAATATAAACAGTAATGTACAACGAAAAATTTTCAAATATACAATTTATTCATATAAAATATACAATTTATAGATATATAGATAAAAATATACCCATTTTTTTTAACATTTATGAGTGTGAGTGGATTTAAGGATATCGTATCGATAGGCCAGGATATCTTTGAGATACAGAATCTAAATAAAAAAATAAAACTTGTATCATTAGCAGTCTGATAGCAAATGTTTAAAAAATGTTCTTGAATTAGAATAATCATTACTAAATTTAAAAAGTAAAAACAAATGTATATATATATATATATATATATATATATATATATATATATATATATATATATATATATATATATATATATATATATATATATATATATATATATATATATATATATATATATATATAAATAACGTGATCGTCGTAATAGCATAAAATAAGTAATTATTTTTAAAAACAATGCAATGTTTTTTACACTTGAAATGTTTTGTAGTAAACGACCGGAGTTGATATTTGACCTAGGCCGGCGCCAGGTTTGATAAAAAATAGCCGGGGCCGGGTTTGTGATCAGTATTGCATAAACATTTATACATCCTAAAGTATAATTTTTTAAATTTATAATTTATGTTATACTTTGTATATATATGCATATATGAACATCATTGTGATCAACAAGATCATCATAATGATCATTATCATCATCATGGCATAAAAGCAGAAAGCTTGACGATAATAAGGAAAACTATGATGATCATCATCATGATCATGATCATGATTATGATTATAATCATCATCATTATTATCATATCATCAATATTAGGCTTTAGCCTTCCTCTTTTAAGCTGTTTCCCAAATATAAACAATCTAGTGCACTTTTATTCCTAACTAAAGCTCAATTATACAATATGAAAGGAAAAACTCTTCAAACTTTCTTACTTCTACCACAATCAGATTATACTGAAGTTGCTAACACTCTACATGTTGATACCAAATTACTTTAACATTTTTTAAAAAAATCTGTCTAAGATTATGCCTCCTTTTTATATCTTGTTAGAGTCACACCACACATCCATCTGATCATCTTCTCTTTTGGCAAATACTACAGCATTTAAATACTAAAGTTTATATAACAATAAAAGGATATTGTACTCTAGCATCTAAACAAATAGCAAACAGATATGATTATATCCACAATGTGTGTGCAAAAAGTGAATCTTGGAAGCTTACATGGTTCCAATTTTTTAAAACTCTAGAAAACATTTTGACCTCTCCAAGTATCCTACAATTACTCTTCACTCTGTTATCAGTTTCTTATAATTTTCTAAGTAAAGGTTTTGAGGTCATTAAATTATTTTTTTCTAACTTATTAACTTATCTAAGTTATTCTTGAAGGCCTACCCTCTTCTTTATTTCAAGTAACTTTAGGTTGAATGTTTGTTTCTGTAATATTTTTTATCTACAATAACAATCATAGTAAAACCTAAAGTGACTAAGTTTGCTTATGACTCCACTTTGTAATCTTGTCTTGACAAAAAATCATTTTTAATAGCTTAGAACAAGCAGCCATTTTTAAATCTGACATTCTGTAACAGCTAAAGGTTTGCAGTGGCGTCTGGATTTAAATTCTGGGATAAAAATCCACAATTTTTGTTAGACAACAAAAACTCATTTATTAACTGCAAAAAAATATTACAATATTGTTGGCATTCCTATATTGACAAATAACAACCCTCTTACACTCAGACAAAGTCTAAAAGCACATTGTAAATGTAATAAGATCAGCTTTATCTAGCAAGGTAGGGCCACTTTGCCAAAAAGTCTCATTTTTAGGTGGGGCAAAGGCCCTGGTCACTTATTAATATTTTGTAAAAATTATTTACATTTTCAAAAGATTATTTTACATTAATTGAACTCTAAAAAAATGTCTGCCAAACATCTAGAGGTTTCTCCAGATATTTGGTAACTAGAATAAATGAGCACCTTTAAAGTGATAAACAATCTAATATATTTGAACACCTAAATTTATCTCTTAATTTAAGAAATCTGGCTAACTGTGGTTCTTAGGAGATTTTTGATAATGCCCCAAGAAAACACAAACTAAACATAAAAGAAGTCCTCCACATTAAGTGGGAAAATCCCTCAAATAATAAACAAACTTCACTTTATGCTATAAACATAACTATTCAACTTTACTGTCAGATTACTATTGTTTATATAATTTTCATTTTTTAAACTTAGTTGTTTTGTAATAAATATATTGGTTTGACAGTTAAATTTTTGTTCGTTGTAATTTTTATGTAAAGACATCTATTTTTTAATATTATTCTATTTCAGAGTTTTATTATTCTAAATTAATCATTTGAAGATGTAAATTTTACGAAACATGTCCAGAACAAAAAACATTGTGTTGATTTTACAAATAACATATATATATATATATATATATATATATATATATATATATATATATATATATATATATATATATATATATATATATATATATCCTTTTAGTGTAGTCGAAAGAGTCGTTTAATGTTAAAAAAGTCTTTTTCGACTACAATTTTAATTACCTCGTCTCTTAAGCTGTTTTTGATTGTCATCGAAATGTCAAAGCAATTAATTTATGCGGAAGTAGATTAAAATTATTTGTTTTTTAAAAAATTTTTAAAAAACCGCAATTATAACGACTAGAAAGTTTTTTTAATTAGTGGTGTTTTTGTTATTGACTTAATAAAAAACATTTTTAAAACATGCGTAAATGTTGCTACATCGACTATCTTATAGCCTGACTCGCAACAGAGTGCTGCTACATCGACTGACAAACAGCCTGACTTGCAACAGGGTGCTGCTACATCGACTGACAAATAGTCTGACTCGCAACGGAGTGCTGCTACATCGACTGACAAATAGTCTGACTCGCAACGGAGTGCTGCTACATCGACTGACAAATAGCCTAACTCGCAAGGGAATGCTGCTACATCGACTGACAAATTGCCCGACTCGCAAGGGAGTGCTTCTACAATGACTGACAAATAGCCTGACTCACAAGAAAGTGCTGCTACATCGACTGAGGGTTTGGTTTGGCCAGGCAGTTTATCAATTAAAAAAAAAAAATTAATTTTTAAAACTTTTTCTGGTCTGGTTTATTAACGCCTTATTTAAAACTACAGTTTATGGCAGTGGTTCCCAACCGGTGGTCCATGGATCCCTGGGGGTCCATCAGAACTTTTTAAACGGACCACAAGATAAACGTAAATTCTAAATAATTTTTGGTAGTGAAACATAATTTTGATTATTTTTTTCTGTTGAAAGAAACAAATTAAATTTTAAATTAAAAATGTAATTTATGCGAGAAAGCTGTTACACAAAATTTGCGCTAACTAATTCGACGAGGACTTGCGGACCTCTACGAAGTAATAAATGCTATATAATATCATTTTTTATCCGTAAATTTAAAATTTTAAAATCTTATCTCATGGTAAAGATAACCTTACTGATTTGTTTGAAAGAGCGTAATTTGTGTTATTTTCTATAAAAATTCGATACTATACTACTCTTATCTATAGATGCTTTTTATATTATTTTTTAAATACTTTAGATGTCTAAAAGTAAAAAAAGGTCATACTTAGATGAATACATGAGATATGGATTTACCTACATGCTTAAAGAAACCATTAGCTACCCACAGTGTGTTATTTGTTATAAAGTACTAGGAAATGACTCTATGAAACCTTCAAAGCTTGCTATTCACTTGAATAAGTGCCATTCTGATCTCCAAACAAAAGATACTGATTTTTTCAAAAGAAAATTTGAATCACTGAAGAGATGCAAATTGGATAAAACTGGGATTATTTACCAAACTCAACAGAATATAGTAGAAGCATCCTATAAGGTTTCATTTTTAATAGCACAGAACAAAAACGCTCACACAATGGCTGAAGAAGTTATACTTCCGTGTACAAAAGAAATCGTTAGATTATTATTTGGAGAAGAAGCTGCAAAGAAGGTAGATAATAAATCTTTATCAAATACTACAGTCAAACGAAGGCTAACGGATATTTCATCAAACATTAAAGAAAATGTTATTAATGAAATTAAAGAATCCCCATATTTTTCTATTCAGTTGGATGAGTCCACAGATGTAAGTTCAATGGCACAACTAATTGTATATTGTAGGTATATTCACAATAACAAACTTAAAGAAGAATTTTTGTTTTCTTCTTGCCTTGAAACAACAACAAAAGCAGATAATTTTAAGGAAATTTTAAAACAGTTTTTCAATGAAAATCAATTACAATGGAAATATTTGTTTGGAATTACTACTGATGGAGCTCCTGCCATGATGGGTTGTAAGTCTGGATTACAGACTAGGGTGAAAGAGATTGCTCCAAATGTAGTTGGTGTACACTGTTTTATTCATAGACAGGCTTTGGCAACCAAAACTTTACCAGGTAGTTTGGAAACTGTATTTAATCAATTAGTCAAGTTGGTCAATTGTATAAAATCTTCTGCTCTTAACAATCGCCTAGAGAGAGAGGCTTTTTTTACCATAAAAGCCTCTTTTGATGAGGATATATATATATATATATATATATATATATATATATATATATATATATATATATATATATATATATATATATATATATATATATATATATATATATATTAAAATTTTTTTAAATAAAAAAATATTTTAAGGTGTCCCTCAAGACCATCTTTTTTTTTCAAAAAAAACTTCAACCTTCTACTGAAATAAAGAAAAATTATATATAAATTTGATAAATTATATATATATATTTTTTTAATATTAACTTATTAGAATTATTATAAAAAAACATAAAACATTAACTTAGGGGGTGGCAGCAGGCTTTTCTCAAAAAAGTTGATTTAAGAGTTACCCTAAAAAATGTATATATATATGTATATATATATATATATATATATATATATATATATATATATATATATATATATATATATATATATATATATATATATATATATATATATATGATATATATATATATATATATATATATATATATATATATATATATATATATATATATATATATGAATATATATATATATATATATATATATATATATATATATATCCTTATCTTGTATATCGAAAGAGACTTTTAAGGTAAAAAAAGTCTCTTTCGGCTATATCGACTATCTTATAGCCTGTCTCGCAACAGAGTGCTGCTATATCGACTGACAAATAGTATGACTCGCAAGGGAGTGCTGCTACATCGACTGAGGGTTTGGTTTGGGCAGGCAGTCTATCATAAAAAAAAAAAAGGTTTTAGAAGTTTTTTAACATTTTCTGATATATATATATATATATATATATATATATATATATATATATATATATATATATATATATATATATATATATATATATATATATATATATATCCTTATCGTGTAGTCGAAAGAGACTTTTATGGTAAAAAAAAGTCTCTTTCGACTACAATTTTTATACCTTGTCTCTTAAGATCCATTTTATTATCGTCGAAATGTCAAAGCAATTAAACTAATGCAAAAGTACATTAAATTTATTTGTTTTTAAAAAAAAACGCAACAATAATGAAAAGAAAGTTTTTTCTTAATTAGTCGTGTTTTTGATTATGTTTTATTAAAATTTATTTTTAAAACATGCGAAAGTGTTGCTGCATCGACTATCTTATTGCCTGCTGCCAAAAGGGAGTGTTGCTATATCGACTATCTTATAGCTTGTCTCGCAACAGAGTGCTGCTATATCGACTGACAAATAGTATGAGTCGCAAGGGAGTGCTGCTACATCGACTGAGGGTTTGGTTTGGGCAGGCAGTCTATCATAAAAAAAAAAAGGTTTTAGAAGTTTTTTAACATTTTCTGATATATATTTATATATATATATATATATATATATATATATATATATATATATATATAATACATATATATATATATATATATATATATATATATATATATATATATATATATATATATATATATATATATATATATATATATATATATATATACTATATATATATATATATATATATATATATATATATATATATATATATATATATATATATATATATATATATATATATATATATTAAATAAACTACCGGTTATTTAAACTGGCACTTATTCGAATTTTAATTTTTAATTTTCATTCCCTGTGAAGTTTTTATAATAAACTCATGCAAGTCTCATTAGTTATTTGAACCTGCAAATAATGTAATCGACGTTTTTTTCGCCTTGACGATTATAAAAACACCTTTTAAGCAAAAAAATAAAAATATAAAATGGACAACTTTTTCAATAAATTGTAAAACATTTATTGTTTTACAAAGAAAAAACTAAAGAAGCATCTCATTCCAAAGGTTTTTTCTACTTTAATAAATTTGAAAGTAACTTGAAATAAGTCACTTTAAAGATGATTTTTACTTATTCGAACTTTCAATTATTCAAACCAAACTCTTATACACAAATAACTTGGAGTTTACTGTATACGTTTGTGTGTGTATGTATATATATATATATATATGTATATAAATATATGTATATTTATATATATATATATATATATATATATATATATATATATATATATATATATATATATACATATGAATTCTTTCTTTCCAATCGTAGTATAAAAGTTGTCCTTGATGGACAGCACTCTTCTTCTTATTCTGTAACCTCAGGGGTTCTCCAAGGTTCAATCCTTGGCCATGTACTCTTTTTAATTTACATTAACGATCTTCCAGATATTCTCACATCTAAGGTGGCATTGTTCGCTGATGATACTACCATTTATTCTTGTCACGATAAGAAGCCAACTCCCTCTGATTGCTTGCAGGGGGCATCTGAGCATGAAAAGGATCTCACTTCTGCTGCAGCATGGTGCTCGCAGTGGCTGGTGAACTTTAATTCAGACAAAACTCAATTTTTTTTGGCCAATTGTTATCGCAACAATTTAGACCTTCCTATATTTATGAACGGTAATGTACTCGATGAGTCTCCTACCCTTCATCTTCTAGGATTAACTCTTACTTCTGATCTTTCTTGGAAACCTTATATCAAATCCGTTGCAAATTTAGCATCTTCTAAAGTTGCTTCTCTTTATCGAGCTCGTCACTTTCTTACTCTGTAATCTATTCTCTATCTCTATAAATCTCAAATCCGGCCTTGTATGGAATACTGTTGCCATATCTGGGGCGGATCTTCTAATGATGCACTTTCTCTTTTAGACAAGGCGCAAAAACGCATTGTAAACATAGTTAGACCTGCTCTTGCAGCCAACCTTCAACCTCTGTCACATCGTCGTAATATTGCTTCTCTTTCTCTTTTCTACAAATACTATAATGGGCACTGCTCTAAAGAGCTAGCATCTCTTGTGCCATCTACTAAAATTCATTCTCATGTTACTCGTCATTCAATTAAGTCTCATCCTTTTTCTGTTACTGTTCCTAAGTGCTCCAAAAACTCTTATTCGTCTAGTTTTTTTCCTCAAACATCAGTTCTTTGGAGTTCGCTTCCTTCATCTTGCTTTCCTGATTCATATAATTTGCAATATTTTAAGTCGTCTGTCAATCGTTATCTTGCTCTACAATCTTCATCTTTTCTCTTCCAGTAACTTCCAACACTAATTAGTGGTTGCTTGCAACTTTGTTGGAAGCGAAGATAATTAAAAATATATATATATACATATATATGTATATATTTACATATATATATATATATATATATATATATATATATATATATATATATATATATATATATATATATATATATATATATATATATATATATATATATATATATAATAAGTTTATATTACTTACTTTGTTCATAAGATCGAAATCAGTTAAGACCATATCATTTCTTGATCTTTGATCCACCAGAACGTCACTAAATAAACTTACACTGGTAATCAAACTACCACAAGTCAAATAATTTAGACAGTAATATTAAAATCAGCTTTGACCAATAATTAAAACTAGGTGTTTTTTTATTCTTTACCATATAAAAAACAAAGAAAAGATAAATCAAAAGAGAAACTAAAAGGATTCACAAACATAATTACTTAGGTTCTTTGGAGTACTCTGTAGTTGGGAAATTATATCCTTTGCATACTTCATTATCTATTAGTAGTTATTTAGTAAAATATATATAAACAAAATTATGTAAAACTTAAATGTATAATAAGTGTAAAAAGATTACAATATATATCTAGGCAATAATAATAACATGAACAGATTTCAAATATTCTATAATAAAAATAAAATAGTTTATTTAATATAGTACCTAACCGTTAATATAAAACTGTAATAGTTTTTTTAATAATTTAAAACAATTGAAATAGCAATGAGTAATGTAAAATTAATGACCTCCAGTTACTTTATATCTGAGTTCGTTCCAGGAATCATTGATTGGAAAATGATTATAGGCAGCTTTCATTAAATGAACACTAGTTTGACAAAACAACCATTCATCTTTCACCTCATAAGATTGAGTAAATGCCTCTACTTCAACACTGTTTTTAAAATAAACAAATAAAGACCAAGATTGTGAAGCCATTATGATAGATTATCTAAACAGGCACCATTTGTTTTATTTACACACACACACACACATATATATACATACATACATACATATATATATATATATATATATATATATATATATATATATATATATATATATATATATATATATATATATATATATATATATATATATATATATATATATATATATATATATATATATATATATATATATATATATATATATATATATATATATATATATATATATATATATATATATATATATATATATATATATATATATATATGAATATATATATATATATATCTTATTTACATATAAATGAATATATAAATTTCTTGCGTGAATACATATAGCTTTTATGTATTGAAAATGTTTACAATGGAGACTTGGAAAAACTTTAATGACACACAATATTTTCTCACTAAAATGCCTCTAATGAATAAAACTTTTTTTTAACGATTTATTACTCTGACAACTTACTTAAAATGGTCCAAATTTTGCCGCAGACTGAGCTGAAATTTAATTGGTATAAATATATATATATATATATATATATATATATATATATATATATATATAAATATATATAAATATATATATATATATATATATTATATATATATATATATATACATATATATATATTATATATATATATATATATATATATATATATATATATATATATATATATATATATATATATATATATATATATATATTTATGTGTGTGTTGAACAATTTTTAACAACCTTTGACCATTTTTATTAACTTATAAATTGAAAACAATTTAAGAAGTTGAAAGAATGCTGTATTTTAAGTTACTAAAGAGAAAAAGAAAGTTTTAAAAATTATTTTTAAATGCCGGTTGTAGATAAATTTCTCTTCAAAAGTAAAAAAACTCCAGCCAAATGGAGGAGACTTCATAGGTCTGTATACAGACTCATTAAGAAAAATGACGTTGGGACAACGTTATTCCAACGTCTTCCGTATCGTTGGAAAGACGTTGGTATGATGTTATAAATGAAACAGCGGAAAGACGTCATTTTGCTAACGTTGTTGCAGCGATGTAAAATGACGTTGTGACAACGTTACATTCGAGCTAAATGACGTCGGAAAGGCGTTATAACAACGTTAAATTTTAAGAAAAAAGACGTTATGAAGACGTTGTGCAAACGTTGTATTTTGAGCGAAATGACGTTGAGACAATGTCTATTCTATCGTTGTTTAGACGTTGGAATAATGGCTGAAATAAAACATAGGCTAACGTTATTTTGATGACGTTGGCCAAACTTTATAAGAAAAACAATCACCAATGTATTTCTAACATTTTCACGATGTTATTTCTACACTGCAAAGAGCAATAAAGCACTATGTTGCACTGTATAACATCGTGCTGTGATGTTTTTTTCCTTTTATTTATTTAGTTCATACATGGCAATTATATTAGTCCAGGTAACTAATTGAATATGGAAATTAAAAGACTAAAAAAGAAAAATAAACTTTACAATACTTCTATTTCAAAATTTTAAAATTATATACAATAACTTAGAGTGAAACTAGTTTGATTTTTACATTCTTTCCAAACTTCTAGCATATCTCAATTAATTCGTGTATTCTTTGTTTGACACTAAAAGATAAATTCATATAAATAAACAGTTATAAACAAATTTAATTAAAAGCATTATCAACATACGAAAAACATTCAGAAAGAACAAATAGAAAAAACTAACATAAATACCAGAAATTGATCTAATTTTTTATTTGATGCTCAACTGAGTTTTCCTTTTTTTGAAAAATTATTGACAGAAAATCTTTGAGCAAAATCCTTTGAAATAGAAAAAAATAACTTAATTTCTATTATAACTATCAAAATAAAATTTTTTAAAATAACAAACTTTTATAAAACACCTTCTAACATCCTAATTGAAACATTCAAATTTGCAAAATTTGAATTTTTCAATTAGGATTTTAATGAAATATTAGGATGAAAATTAATTTTCCATTAAAAAATATCTAAAATTAAATAAAATTTAACAAAATGTCATTATTAAATATATATTCATAAATGTTGAAATAGTAGGGAATATATGATTCTCAATAAACTGCATTCAAAAACTAATCCAATTGACAATAAAAAAAATTTAATTAGATAAAACAAACAAAATTTATTCAAAACACACAATCATGACATAATGGAAAAAAAAACATTTTTTGTTCTACCCTTAAAACTAATAACTTTGCGTTTGAGTTCAGTTTTTTGAACAGTTTTTCTTTTTACAGAAGCGATTTTTGGCACAGTTAATATTTTGTTATATCTTGAACTGCATGGTACAACAAAGAATTCATTAAAAAGCCGACATGGAATTATTTCACAAAGTAAATAATCGAAATTGATTTCAATAACCTGTGCCAACTGACCACTTTTCAAAAAAAACCAGCTATCTTTACCACCAGGGACTACTTTTAGTTTGTGTTTTTTTCTCAAAAATTTATCATCTAAACAATCTATTTCTCCTAAACGCTTGAAAATTTGAGCAAGTGGCATGTTCTTACCACGAACCAATCTTTTCAGACGCTGCAAATAATTTTCAAACGAAAAGACAGACATAACAAGTAGGGTCAATTGATATTTTATAACATCTTCAGAAAAATGAATCAGGTTATGAACATTATATGTAGTAAATGTTGGACCATAATAATCCACAGACTTAGATACAAACCAACTTAACAGCATTAATGCATAGCCAATGGCATTAGAACTAGAATTATTGTCATCTAACACACGAATAGCAATACTAAGACAAAGAAAATGTAAATAAAGATCATGTTTTAATACATTTTTCAATACATAGGGACCAGTATACATAAGAAATGAACGAAACTCTGTAGCTTTCCATCTTTTAAACTCTCCTAGTGATCTAGGCTGTATGACAAAATCAGATGGCATTTTACCAGATAAGTCATTTAATTTTTCAGTTATGCGGTTAATTTGGACATATGACAAACGACATATGTTTGGTCCCTCTGTCCAAAATATTATTAGTCGTCGAACAACCCCAAGACAAACTAAATGCATATAGTCTAAAACAAAGGTAGAAACACAAGGTAAATTAAAATCAATCAAAGGACTTCTAGATACTTGATGACCTTTATAATACATTTTAGAAAACTGTTCGTCTGAACGAAGAATAGAATTAACCTGAATAAAAACAACTCTTCCTTGCCATTCACCCTTGTCAATACATCGTTCACAGCCATGGTAAGCATTGTGTGGCTTTATGCATTTAATAAAACCACGTGCCAGAGCATCACATGTCCAAAACTTTAAACTGACATTAAAAAAATTATCTTTGTAAACAAGACCATTTTCTGAAAGCATTTTGAATTCCTCCAAAAACTGCCTGAGAAACTCCATAGAAGAGTTAGGTTTTTGTTTGCCACAGAAAAAAGCAACAGGAAACGGAGGTTTTGAACCAAATTGACAAAGTAAAGGCCAAAGCTGAGTATTGCTAGATTTAAAAAGCGGCAGACCATCTAAATTTACTATTAAATGTATGTTGTTATTGATACTTGCTTCATCAACTTGGAGCATATTTTTAATACCAGTAGCTAAACCTAGATAGATATAGTCACCAGAGCACATATTTTCAGTAAGCACACACTTAGGCGTTTTAAGTAAAGTTTTAGAATTTTCTGGTAAGTCCTCGTGTCCGTGTTTTTGCAACAAAATAAGCAAATCATTTAATGAAAAATTTGTAACTGCATGCTTAACCGCCCACTGAGAAAGATCATATGCCAAATCAGGACAATGTTTAGAATGAAAAGATTCAAAAGAGTTACTAAAATCATCACTTGTTGAAGAGAGTTCAGTTATAGGTAATGTAGAATCACCTTCAAAAGTATCAATACTATTATGAATTGGACTAGAAAAAAACTCACCAGTTGAACTTTGATAATTATTATTTTCTAATATACTGGCAATCAAAGAATTAGTCTTTCTCCATATTGTAGACCTTGATGTCATTGTATATCTTTGTATTTCTTATCTATAATACTTATAAAAAAAAGAATATATATATATATATATATATATATATATATATATATATATATATATATATATATATATATATATATATATATATATATATATATATATATATATATATATACATACATATATATATATATATATATATATATATATATATATATATATATATATATATAACAATTAATTTATATAAAAATTATATAATTTTGTATAAATAATATTTTATCATTAAATGTTGCTATTTAGTATAAAAACACAAAATATTACACAAACTGTTAAAATTTAAATAAAGCTTTTGTAACTTTTTAGAAATAAACTTTCATCATAAGAATCTTAAAAAAAATTGTAAGTAAAAAATGACTTTGATACATAATTTAACCATTGATTTGATTTTTATATTGATTAATATTATTATTTATTTATAATCCATCACAAATAATAAAACAAATAGTAAATCTTTTAAAAACAGAACTATATTTATGTTATTCAAAACAATGATCAAAAAATGACACATGATTAAATAATATATGGTAAACTAATTTAAAAGATCTTTAAAGTTTTACAAGTTAAGTTTTAAAATTCACATAAACAAAAAAAGTTTTTTCTTCTTAATATTTATTTAATATTGTGTTTAAGAAATTCTAAAGAAATGTTGAAAAATAAAGACTTTATAATATTGAAGTAAAAAAAAACAAAAAAAAAACACACTCAGTGAAAAAATTATATAAAAATTATGTTTTACTGGCTTCTTCTGCAAAATTCGAACTGAAAGACATGACATCATTTCTGGTGCTTGTCCAAAGTGTTTTCCGGTTTTTACGATCTGCAGCATATTTTAAATGGTTCATCACTACTATTCGTACTTCTGAGCTGGTAGCATCCGGAAAGACATTTAATACTGCTTCTAAGATAAACAATTATACAAAAAAAGTATTAGGATGCAGTATTAAGATAGATTAGTATAATATATTGGGCAGACGTGTATTTCAGGCACCCTTCATTACTAAGTCTGTAAAAAAGTTTTATATGAAAAAAATATTGTTGAAAACCATACCCTAACCAAACCCTAGCCATGACTCTTAGGATTAGGCTCAGCGTTTGATTAGGGCATGGCTTTCAATAAAATAAACTTTATCGTTGGCTTCAGGGCAAAAGTATAATTTTCAATAAATGTTAAACATGACTCGTTTTTTACGAACTTACTAAAGGAGGGGTGCCTAAAATACACATCTGCCAGATATTGTTACAGCAATAATGCTATTTAGGAAAATGTTATTTAAAAAAAAACAACCTATAAACAAACTCACTATTTATTACATTATACAACAAAGTTTTTTCAAACTTAAGCTTTCCTTTTAAACCAATCATGCTAAATTTTGTCTGAAGATCATTTGACATTAATCTTAGATGAAAATAAATAAAACAACTAAAAGATATCATTTAGTAATTTATGCTGTTTCTGACTTAATAGTAATATGAAGTAAATGTAACATATAAAAATCAAATTTTGAAAGTACAAAAATTACCTTTGAATTAGATCCTTAACCATATATTTAGGTGACTTTCCACCAACACGTGAGAGTTGTTTAACCTTAAATAGAAAAAAAATATCAGCCCAATTGAAATATTTCACACAAAAATTTTTATATAGTGTAATAAATTTTTAAACATTTTAATTAGTTAATAATACTTAAGTTGTAGTAATGCTACAACCTAAATACTTTAAAAATAAATAGGTTATAAATAACGTGACATTAGTTGCAAAAGCAATTGATTAATAATCATTTTATTGTCCATCTTTTTTTCTCTAAATTGCTTTTAAAAATATTAAAATATAACTCACAAATTCTTGTGCAAAACTATTATCATGCATTTTAAGTTCAAATTCATTCAAATCTTCTAATGTCAAGAATTGAGTTGGAATTTCCGCACTTAAATTATGTGACAATGTACTTTTGAGTTGACATTGTAAACATGTTTTAAGTTCACACAGTAACTTGATGACTTCATACTGGAATTCTACACACAAAAATAATTTATCTTTAATTGTAATACTTTTTAAATATAATATGCCTCCATAAAATAATTATAATAACTGACTTATATAAAAAATAAAATAAAAATATAGTATGTATAATATTTTTTCAGTATGTACAAATACTGAAAAAAAAATCTACAGTCTTTGATCACTAATTGGAAAGTTATTTCTGTTATTAGCCAGAGTAGAATGTTCTTTACTTTTTGGTAATCCACAAGAGAGTCCACTCTGTGTTTCAATTTTCTCTGATTGTAAAAGAGAACAATAATCTGGTCTTCTTTTACTTTTACTCTGAGGAGATAGTGAACAAGAACTACTGGAAGATCGAGAGCGTGATTTCCTTGAATTATGGGATTTTGATGAACTTTGAAAACTAAATACTGACTGGGTAGGTTGATTCAAATCAATATTTACTTTATTCTGACTAGCTTCTTGTGAAAGATTTAGGTGCTCTTTTTCTAATTTTGGGGTAAATGCTTTTTTATTTCTAAAACCTGATTTGATTTCAGGCTTTGGAGGAAGTGCACTGCAAACTGTTAAAAATAGAAAAATAAGAAAATAAATAATTCAATGAAAAAAAAAAATTTAATTTAAAATAATTAACTCAAAAAAATTAATTCCAAAAAATAATTAAGTATCAAAAAAACTTAAAAAATAAATATCAGAATACTATATAACTTAATATGCAAACACAAAAA
The DNA here is from genome assembly GCF_022113875.1 of Hydra vulgaris. NCBI lineage: Eukaryota > Metazoa > Cnidaria > Hydrozoa > Anthoathecata > Hydridae > Hydra > Hydra vulgaris. Next base: position 45,924,240 of record NC_061165.1, read on the forward strand.
ATTACTTTTTACCTTTTTTTGCAACTTGAGACATATCTTTTTTAAAATCAAAATCACAAGAGTCAGTATCAGTTGTAATATTATATGAATGGCAAGTCATAAAATCTTTATCAGTTAATTTAATTTTGAGAACTTGAAATTTAAACCAATCATCTTCAGGTTCAACCTGGTCCCTTAACTTTTTTTCAGCCCCTTTTTTTGGCCATCTCAAAACTTTACCATTAATCCAACTTAAAGGAACAGTGTCAGAGTAAACCTTGTTTTCTTCAAGCCACTTTACACGACACCATTCAGACATAATAGCACACTACATAATGGTAAAACAGAAAAAATAAATAAATTTTTTAAGAATAATATCAATAAAAAAATAATGTTAAACTACAATCATATTTACATCAGTAAAGTTAAAAAAATGAATAAGTTAAAATTATTTATCAATATGAAGTTTTGTAATAAATTATTATATAGAAAAAACAAAATATTACCTTTACAAAGATTTATTAACCTAAATAATGTTATAATGTACTTTTTATGAAATTGTTTTTAATGTAAAAGAGAAAACAATAATGTTGAAAATACAAACACTATGATTTTGTTTTCTTCGTCCAGCAAGTTATAAAAAAATAAAATGCTAATCTTCAAATAAAAAGTACCACTATATATATATATGTACATATATTAACAGACACACATTACGGTTTATAAGGTCTGTCTAAGTTATAAGGAAGATAATTACCTTGTCTGAAACTAATTCCACAAGGAACTTAAAATAGCATAAAATTTCTATAAACAAATAAATAATTTATCATGTATTAACATAATTGAACTAAAATGTCAAAGAAATAGTAAAAATATCAAATAAATACTCCATCTAACTAAAATAGTAACTCCAACTAACTAAAATGTCAAATAATTAGCATTTTATTTCTTGAACAAAAGCCTAATTAAACGATTTATATACCCATTATTTTGTTATTTATTTGTTAATAAAAACTTAATGTTTTTTTTAATTCCTTGTGCACCAGAAAAAAAATTTTGAATTTTATTTTAAATCATCTCAGCCTTAGAACATTCTACATGCAGAATTTTCTGAGACTAAGTTGATTTATATTTAAATTTTTAAACAAAAATAAAATGTATGTATATATATATATATATATATATATATATATATATATATATATATATATATATATATATATATGTATATATATATATATATATATATATATATATATATATATATATATATATATATATATAAAGTGTAAAAAAAGTTTTAATGTCAATCAGACTAATGTTTTTTTGATTTTCATAGTAACATCTGCAATGTCAAAAATCAAACAACATCTGAACAATGCTGGTTGTTTGTACAACCAGCATTGTTCAGATGTTGTTTTATTTTTGACATTGCAGATGTTAGTTGACAACATTTTTCTGACGTTTAACAAAATTAACTTTTTGTTAAACGTCAGAAAAACTGCAAAGATTTTGTTGATTTTATTAACAAAATCTTTGCAGTTGGTCATAATGCCCGTAATGTTCTGAACGTAAATGTAATACATAAAAATATAGTTGACAAAATATAAAAAATACCTAAAAAAAAAAAAAAAATTATAAGGCACATTAAAATGTTTTACACATAACATCTTAAAACATGTTTTTTTTTTTTACTGCACCAAGGACAACATTTAAAAAAACCAAATTTTGTTAACAAACAGTTAGAATTGAATAAGTAATTCTGATTGAATGATGGCAAAACCATAAGTACAAAAATATTTTTATCCAATTAATTTTTTAATAAAACAAAATTTTAAAACATTAAAATTATTCAATAACAATTTAGTTATACTGCACCCAGCCTAAAACACTAAAAAATATTGATAAAATAATAAATAGGCTGGCATAAGTTGTAACAGCAAATAATTTACAGTCAATTAATTATCCAGCTTTTGTAGTGCACGTGCATATATAAAACATTTAACGTTCAAAGAATTTTTCATATATTTGGCCCAAAAAAAATTTTTATATTATTGCGTAATATTTTTTTTAAGAATTCAAAGAATTTTTCAAAAATATTGCTTTGAATTTGGAGTTGGAGTCGTTCTCTGAAAGTTTCAACAATTGTAGTCAGAGCTGTTACTTTTTTTTTACAACTCCACACCCCTAGATGCAACAACAATCAAGCATCCATAACTGTAGAGACCCTCTCAGCCATGGGGAGGTAAATATCAATAAAAAATAAATCAATAAAAATAACCTAATATGTAAACAACTAAAAAACTAATTTTGATCTTTTTATGAAACTTGAGACTCAAAATCTTGTGAGTCAGTATCAGTTATAATATTATAGGAGTAGCATGTGATAAAGCTTTTATCAGTAAATTTAACTTAAGAATCACTTAACTTTTTTTTCCGTTCCTTTCTTTGGCCATCTCAAAATTTTCTTTTTGACTCAACCTAAAGAGATGATGTCTTGCACAAGCGACTTTAAATGACACCATTTAGATATAATAGCAATTCATTATAGGGTACCAAAGAAAAAATAAATAAATTTTTTCAAAATTAAACCAATAAAAGGAAATTTTAAATTGATTATAAATCTGTATCAGTTTACTTCAAAAAAATGAAAAATTTAAGTTTAATATAACTATTTATTATATAACTATGTATTCTTTTCAAAAAATAAAATAATCTTTAAATATCTTAATAAATGTATTTACTAAAAGCATTTTTTAATGTTTAAGAAAAATACATAAGTGATAACAATACTAATTCTATAATCTTGTTTTTTTTTTTTTTTTTGCTTTTTATAACAAGTTACAAAAAAAACAACTAATCTCTATATAAAAAAATACTACTATAAAAATTCATACAAGAAACAAATTAAACAAGTGATAAGAAAGGTTATTTGGTAAGTTCTAGTCTAGAATTAGTTCCACAAGAAACTAAAAATAACATAAGATAATATATAAAACAGTTTAATTAAATGTCATAAAAAATGAACTCTTTAATTTTATTGACATTTAATTAAAAATTTTATATATCAGAAAATTTTACTATATAATGTTAAATATACAAAAGCATAACAAAAACGTTTTTGAATAGTTTTGAAAGTCAAATAAAGTTTTTGTAACTTTATTTTCTCATGACAATGTTTAAAAACTACATATATAATTCGACTAGAGAATATAAAAAAATTATGTAATAAACATTAGTATTACAGATCATAATGCCTAAAAACCAGATTAAAAATAACATTTTCTTCATTAACGGTTTTTCAACCATTTTAAAATGTGCAAGTTTTTTTTGTTTTTAGTTGTGTTGATGACAAAAGTAAAAACGTAAATAAAGCAACGTTGTTCCAAAGACGTTCTAACGTTAATCAGGCTAACGTTGGTTTAATGTTAAATAACCAACGTTGTTCCAACGACGTTTTAATGTTGACATTTAAGACGTTAGATGATAACGTTTTTCCGAAGTTGTTCAAACGTTTGTTAGACAACGTTAGAATAACACCGTTATGCCGACGTTGTAACATCGTTGGAATTTAGTTAACTTGCGTCGCGACCAAAATCCAACCAAATTACAACAACGGCACGACGTCTTTTTCTTACTGGGGATACTTTACAAAACTCTTATACAAACTCATAATAAAACAATTAATAAATTTTAAACTATAAAAATATTAAATTTTTAATAAAAATTAAACTCTTAAATCTTGATAATAATTCCCTAATAAAATTTCCAAACCATCATGCCAATTTTTTAACAAAAATGACTAGACATCAGGCCTTGCGGTAAAGCGTCGGGCGATATGAATTTTACGTCGTCCAAGAGCGATTTTGCGTGTAGCTAGGGCTATTTGCGTCGAGCAAAAAAATTTTTGTTTGAGTATATTTAAAGATTTTAAGCGGAATTTTAATGAAGTAATTTACGATTATTTTAACATTTAATAAAGTATTTTAAAAACCGCACGCAGTTGAAATAAAGGTTTGAATTAAAAAAAAGTTAAATATGCTCATTATTAGAAGAAGAAGAAAAAGAAAAAATTCAGATTAAAAAAAAAATTATAAATCTTTTAAGCTAACATTTTAATAAAATTATTCAGCAATAGCAAAGTTGTTGATAAAATTGAACAAAAATACTTTCTTTTAGTTTCAGATTTTAAACTTAAATAATTATTTTACGGGGGTTTGTTAGGTTTAAAAAAAAAAGATTTAAAAATATTTATTAACTGTTAGACCTATTTAAAGTATTTAAGAGTAATTTCGAGGAAACATTTTAAAAATTGGTGAGCGCAAATTAAAAAAAAAAAAAAAAGGATTAATATTACAACGTATTCTACTTGATTCAATAAAAAAGTACAGTTATTAAAATTTTTGTAAAAAGTACCTAAAAAAATTACTTATTTAATAACGATGGCTTTTATGTTAAAAGTTACTGAAACTCAACGAGGCATGCTCAAGAACAGCTGCTGAAAAATAAAACGTCCATAGTTTTTCGAATAATTTTTATGAATAATTTTTTCGGTGAAATATTTCTTTTATACCTATAAGATTTTTGTTCTAATATTTTATTTTATATTCTTTGAAATAAAATTCCTTTTTAACATTAAAAATCTATTCAAAACGTTCGTTTAAGTTTTTTATTAATACGAGTGATTGTGCTTATCAACCGCTTTAAGAAAATAAATAAAAATAAATAAATATTATATAAAATATATACTACCAATTGAAATATACTACCAATTGAAATGCCGCCGCTTTTTATTAATAAAATTAATGTAAAAAGAGTAACTTACACTAAACTTTTAGGTATTATAGTAGATGAAAATCATTTACGGAAAAACCACATATAAAATAAAAAAATAAAATAAAAAGTATTGGGATTCTATATAAAACAAGAAGCAATTCAAATAAACATACTTTAACTCAACTATATTACTCGTTAATTCACTGCCATATTAACAATATTGCCTGAGTTAGTACCAACTAAATTAAGTTGAAGCCTTTATTTTGTTAACAGAAGCAATTGACACGTCTTATTAATTTTAAAGATCGTTTTACTCATGCATATCATTATCATTTCCTAACTGATAAATATAGAACATATTGTTTAAAATTTTATGTTTTTTGAAAGATCCACAATTTGGTTTGAAAAGCAACAATATTTTTTATAATTTTTTTTTTTTTTTTACTATATATTTAACTTCAAAAAAGTTTTATTATGCAGCCCCTATAAGAATAATAAAATATTTACTCCATTTACGCAAGTTATTTAAGTGTGGTAAATAAATGCAACGAAGAATTTCAGATATGACGATGATAAGAAAAGCAGTTAGTGGGCGATTGTCATTAAACAATTAATTTTACCATCAAAATACTTTAATTTTATTTTAACAATCTAAAAGTTTTTTTGATTTATTTTTAACGAACATGAAGATCGTTAAAATAAAATCAAGACATTTTGATAGCAAAATAAATTGTTTAATGACAATCGCCCACTAAATACTTTTTCCATAACGTGATATCGGACATTCTTCCCAGTGGGCAAAAGAACGTTTTGCGAACCTTTTTTTAATGGTCCCGTAGAAACGTTTTTTTATGGTTTTTTAAACTTCCAAATGAAACGGTGAACAGACGTTTTTTTTAAAAACGTTTTGTGAACGTTTTTAAATGGACCTACAAAAACGTTTTTCAGTGGTTTGTTGAACCTCCATATGAAGCGATGAACGGACGTTTTTCTGAAAACGTTATTTATTGGTTTTTATTACGACTAAATAAAACGTTATGTCGTTTTTAACATTTTAATAACAACCTTTTTTTAAGTATCAGCTATTTAAGTAAACAACTTACGTTGTACAGAAAAAAACCTTTCCTCAAATGAAAACTAAGGTGTAACAGTATAGATCCGGATAAATAACAGAAATTTTTAGCATTATGTGTTTATAAATATTTAAGGCATACAATAACATAATAAAGTAGTTTTTTTCGCTATTCTAATAAGCTATTTATTCTCTTAAAAACAATCGCTTTTCAACTTTTCGACCAAATCGATATTTGCTGTATGTGATACTGTTTCTAAAAAAGTAGAGTACCAAGAAATCTTTCATGCAATTCACTAGCATGTAGAAAAAAAGGTATGAAAATAAAAGTTACAATAATAAGAAATAAAAAATGGAAAACATCACACAGTATATTAAAGGACTAATATAAAAATTTAAAAAGTACCTATACTTACTCTATTCAATAAAGTTTTTTAAAAATGATCTATTTCCATAAGTTCCAACTTTTTTAAACAAGAGTAGAACACATTTTGACATTATTTCATCCAAAACATTATTAACTGAGCTGAAAAAAACCTTCACAGTATTGCACGTGCATATATAAAATATTCAATTAACTTTATGTTTATACTAAACCTCAATGACCGTTTCATAAATTTGTCGAAATTTTTTTTTTTAACTTTTAGCTTGATATTTTTTAAAGAATTCAAAGAATTTTTCAAAAAATTGCTTTGGAGTTGGAATCAGAATCGGAGTGGGAGTCGGAGTTGTACTCAAAAATGTCAACAACTAGAGTAGGAGTCGAAGTTGTTCCTTTTTTTTTTACAACTCCACACCTCTGGTCAAGATAAAGTTTTGTCAATATATAATATACTTACTTTTATAATTTATTCTGACGAAAAAAAGTAAACAATAAATATTTGCGTATTTGTTAACCTAATATACAGTCATATTCTTCAAGTTTGTATAACCAATTATTGTTACTACAAAATAAAATAGTAACAATCATTGATTATAAAGTGTTTAGTTTTTATCTCAACCATACCAAGTAATATATATGCATTTAAACCAATAAATAATTATTATGTTTGGAAAGATTTTTCTAACTGCAGGTTTATCTATCATATATCTATATCTCATATATCTATCTGCATATCATGTATCTATCATATATCTGTATATCAATCTATTTATCATATATCTATATTAATCTATTTATCATATATCTATATCAATCTATGTATCTATCTATATGTATATATATAAATATATATATATATATATATATATATATATATATATATATATATATATATATATATATATATATATATATATATATATATATATATACATATATATATATATATATATATATATATATATATATATATATATATATATATATATATATATATATATATATATATATATATATATATATATATATATATATATATATATATATATATATATATATGTATATATATATATATATATATATATATATATATATATATATATATATATATATATATATATATATATATATTTATATATTGTCAAAAAATCGTAATTTGTGATTATTTTTAAGATTACTTTCTTTAAAATTACTGACTCGGCTTTTAGTGAATGATTGCAATAATAAATTAACTAAATGAAACTTTTATAATAATCGTTTAAAACGATAGACACCACGTGATGGTAAACCAAAGCCGTCTATCAAAAATATTTATGAGGTCACAACACTTTTACTATGATTTTGTCAAGTCATAACATTTATAGTATTTTTTTTGAATAGAATAAGATAACACAATATATGTAACTTATAATAAACTGTTTAATTATTTTAAAAATAATATTGTTATTAAAAAAAAAATTTGTAACAAACTTTAAAAATAAAAACAGGTGAAAGAAAAATATCTTTTTCTTTATGGTGTAATCTGATTAATACTCTCCAGAAACAACATTAAACTCTCCAGAAACAACATTAGCAGCAAGCTGTATCTTTTTCATGCAATGATCAACAGTTTCAATATCAGTTTCATCATCTTTTTAGTAAGAAATAGTGTGTATTGAGTCATTTTTTTTACTATCATTTTTTTTTACTCTGCAATTATATAAAACATATTTGCAAGCGTTTGGATCATACCCTTTGTGGTCTAGTTTTTCCCCAACAATTCTCCCTATTTTAACATCTACTAAATCATATAGTTAGTAGTTAGATAAGTGTTTATGATATGAATTTATAATTTCATTAAAACTGAGTTTTGATTGTTCACGCTCTAACTTCTTTTTATCTTTTTCATCAATTTTTTGGCGCCCCAGTGGGCACGCGGACGGCTTTAGGACGTCTTTAAGACGTCCCGATTGGACGTCTTAAATTGGTGGATTGAGAAATACAGAAAGTTCCTGCGTGGAACGTTTTAAAGACGTCCCAGAAGGAACGTGAAAAAGACGTCCTAGGAGGAACGTAAAAAAGACGCCTTACGAGGAACATAAAAAAGACGTCCCGATAGGACTAAGAATTGAGTTTAATTTAAGTTACAGTTTAGAAATAATGAAAAACATTAGTTATGGAATGCCATAAATAGGTCTTATTTGGTGGGTATTTTTTTATACGTTAGTTTTTAGACTTAATAATTACAAATACCATTAGAAAAACAAGAATTCAACACAAAAATTAGTAAAGTGAAATTTATTTACAGAAATTAATTACAAATTAGGTTCGATGCATCTATCACTTCCACTATCGACAATTTCTAGCACCAAATTTTTTTGATCTGGACCACGTTTAAAAATGTTGCTAGCAAATGAATGAACTTTATTCTAAAAACACAGTCTAATAAATAAGCTATAATATCTTATACAAAATTTTCAAAGTCAACTTTTGCAACTGATTATATAAGAGTTCACAGTTGATTTTTGTGCGAGTGTGAGTTTGCAGTATTTAAAAATCGTCAAAACTAAGCATACAAAATACTATACAAAATATATTACATCAACAGGTATACCTATAATCGTCTTCGTTAAATTTGTTTCACGAAAACTCTTTTTTTTACCAGCTGAGTTAAATAAACTCATCAGTTTATTTTACATTATTCTAAATAAACAAATGACAAAAATAAAATCAGATCAGATCATAAGCAGTTTAAAAATTATGAATATAAGTTCATTTACAAGTCCAAATTACCCAGCCAGCATTTGGTCCAAAAATCACGTTTTTCAGGATCAAATGCGGGCCAGGTATGTTCTGCTAAAATACATTTAAAAAGTTTTTTTAGCAGAATATAATTTCCAAACTTACAACATATAACATTCTACAATTATATATCACAAATGTGTTTAAGATTTACATCCATGTTTCCACACTTGTATGGTTTAGATGGTTCTCCATAGCAATGGCTTTCTCAAAAAGATTTGCAGCAATATTTTACAAACAGATGCCCAAACGTCGTATGGATGGCGTACAACCTGCTTAGGCAGGATGTACTACATGGTATCAGTAGCAAGATAACCTGACTTGACGCTTGACAAACAGACCTAAAAAATATGGATATGAAAAGAAATTACGTCATGCACAAAAAGAAAACAGTAGATAAAGCATTAATGACATTAAAGAAGACAGACATCAATATCTGTATTTTGTGTCAAAAATATTTAATATTTGTGACAGTAAAAACTGAAACTACAAATATATATTTTTATTATATTTTAGTATAAAAATGTATAAGTTATAATATTTTTTTCTGTTAATTTATTTAAGCTCTTACCTTAAAAAACCTTTATACAGTCAGTGGCAAATGCAGGTTTTTTTAGGTTCCATATTTGACACTTTCAGGCTTTGTGCATACTTTAAACTTTTTATGTCTACCTGGAATGACAATGAAAAAAATAAATTATAATCTATTATTTGTTATAAATAATACATAGGTGCTTGAAAACTAAAATACCCAAAAAATTTTGCTCTTCTATATCTGAATATGAGGGAAATGAGTTGATATTAGCATTCAAAAGTTATGATGTACATTTTGCAACCTCCTTATTTAAGGAGGGAAACTATTCTTTATATGGTCAAAACTTTTGAAAGCTAAAATACTAATAAAGTTACAAACCTGTTGATGAAATTTAATTTAATATTAAATAAAATACTGTTATTTACAGAATTCATTTCCTTCACATTTAGGGATCGGAAAGGGCAAAACGTTGTCATTCGACATAAGGATAAAAATAATTAAGTTTGCAGATTGGACAATGTGCTTGAAAATGTCTTATGTGAATACATAATAAAATACAACCTGTGCTATTGCACATGCATTTACATATACTCTATGGTGTAATGTATACAGATAAACAATAAAAATAATAAATAATTTAACAACCAAAACTTATTAGTTAATAATTAAGTAATTATTATTAAAAATTATTTGCATAGCAAAACAAAATACAAAAAGTAAACACATACTTAACAATCGACGCTTTCACAGTGGCATAACTAAAATTACCACCAACGTTTGATAACTAAAGCTTCAAAAAAAATACAGTTAAGAATAAATAGTATTTTATTCAACACGGAAATGTTTTAGTTCAAAATCATAGTTCTAAATCAAGAATTAGGTTGAAGCTGGCAACCGAATTGAAAAAGCAAAGTAGTCAGATAAAACCATGCTGATACAACATTTAATCATCATATCCAGTTTAAACAATTTGATTTACGTTTAAGGAGAGCATTAAATATGAGGAGAGTATTATGTATTACTAAATTCTTTTCTACTTGTTTATCTATCATATTTAATGACCGTCTGTTAGAATATAAAATTTTAAAAACAAAAATCCAGAATTTCAATAAAAAACACAAAACTTTCATTAACAAATATACATTCGTAACATATTACTGGGTGTTGCAGGTGTGTTGTCTTTTTCATATCTTTGTTTTTATACCTAATTGTATACATTTTGATAAGAATTGGAAAAGTTATAATATTTGAAGTTACGAAAAACTATCAATTTTGTCATTATTTTTTCAAAAAATCCTCACAAAATTTTCTAATAAAAATATCATGTAAAATTTTGATTTTTTCACCATTAAAATATAAAACAATCATATTCTAACATTAATAAATGTATTATTTAATTTGTTTGTGCACTAAATGTTAAATCATTGATATATTAATAAAGCTTTATCATTGTATTTTTATTAAATGTTGCAAAAGTATAATAAATTAAAATATATATATATATATATATATATATATATATACATATATATATATATATATATATATATATATATATATATATATATATATATATATATATATATATATATATATATATATATATATATATATATATATATATATATATATATATATATATATATATATATATATATATATATATATATATATATATATATATATATATATATATATATATATATATATATATATATATATATATATATATATATATATATATATATATATATATATATATATATATATATATATATAAAAGTGCAACTTTCAGCATAAAATTCAAAATTCTATGTAGATGAAATGTAGAAATAATAATCATAAGAATACAGTAAACTCCCAATATCTCAAACCTGAGATAACTCGAACTTTCCTGTAACTCAAAGTACTTTCGATTATTATTAGTAGTACACATATATATTTTTTCACTGTTATATCTTGTTACTATATTATATATGTATGTTACTATATTATATATGAATCGATTCATATATATCATATTGTCATATATATCATATTATGATATATAATATAGTTACATGTATTTATAATATAGTAACAGGGATTAGGTTATTGACTGTTAATTTCAAAGAAAATAAAATTAAATATGTATATAAAAATAATGCAAATTTAGATTTATTGACTGATTTTTATTATATTATTACTGTATGAGTATAAAATCTTAATTTTATAATTTTATTTCCTGACATTTACATTTTAAGTATTACGTTTAAAAAAAACAAACTGTAATACTTAAAATATAAATGACAGTAAATAAAATAGGCTTTTATACTCATACAGTAATATAATAAAAAAATTAGTTAATCTAAATTTCATTATTTTTATATGTATCTAATATGACATAAAAAATAAAAGTAATGAATTTAATAATGACATTCGTGTCATTATACATAATAAAAAGGTTTTTTAAAACTGAAAGTGATAAACTTTCTTATTTTCGGAACGGACGAGAAAAAGACGTTCATAAGAAGTCTTATTATAGTTCATATTGTGAATAAATCGAGCGGACGTGAACTGAACGTACATAAGACGTCTTTTTTCCGTCGTGTGCCCACTGGGGCTTGGATGCTTGTTTTTTCGCTCCATTTTTACCATGATGCAGTCAACCTCTAAATCTATTTTCATGTGAGACATTTTTTTAAGAAGTTCTCCATCAATAGAGCATAAACTTGTTATTGATTCTAAAGTGTTTGGCTTAATCGATTTTCCAAAAAATTTAGTTTGTTACAAAACAACCCTGCTGGATTGAATTTGCAAGCTTAAACTGTTTATATAACATTTTTCACAACCTGGATACCAGCAACATGATCAAAAGTTGTTTTCTCTGATGTGATATTAAACATTTTTCTTCAGGGTCCAGTAAGAAGTTTTCCAAATACTGCTAGCACACACATTTGTTTGATTGCGATTCACTACAAAATGCTTCTTGAAGAGTTGTTTGCAAACTTTTACAATTTACTGTTTCAGTTAAAAGGTAATGTTTAAATTCACTGTAATGCTTTATCAAAATAAAACAAATACAAAAAAGAACTTAATGCGGTTTCCATGATACCTTGGAATGATACCTCATTGCAACTTATAATTGTCTAAAAAACTTACAAAACCTTTTGAATCACCTTTTACATCTTTATATCCCATTTTGTTTATAGCTAGAATAATCAAAGTTGACATGCAATCCTTTCCATATAATTTACAACTCTCATTCTTTAGAGACTTTAATGCTAAAACATATGTGGCAATTGTATCAACATGGTACAAATGGCAGTTTATTTCATTGAGATTTTGTGCCCAGGTTTTACAAACTTTGCTTACAGTAAGATGATTAACAGCAGCTCAGTCAGACATTGTGTTTGATATGTTTTTAATAATTGAATTACCAGATTCATTATAATTTCACATTTAAAAATCTGAATAAATAAAAGCTACATAATCAATGACATTACATATATGGTTTTCATAATCATCAGTTTACTTACTAATTATTTGTTTAGTCTATAAAAAATATGATCTTCAAGTAAACTTTCACTTAGCTAAAGATAATCCTAAAGTTGACTAGTTTTTGCTTTTAGTAAATGTAACAACTAGTATTACTAGTTGTTGTATTTGTATTACTAGTTGTTTTAGTAAATGCAAAAACATGCTAATTGTAGCTTTTAATAAAAGCAACAACTAGTCAATTTCAGGATTGTCTTTAGTTAATTTAAAGTTTACATCTGTTAACATTTTTTACCATTTTTTAAACTAAAATTTGAATTAAAGCAAAGAAATGTTAAAAATAGTCAATTAACTTTATGTTAAAATAAATAAAATTTTCATATTTCAAATTAGATATTAATTAAATAACATGGTATACCTTCAGCTATATGACTTTCCATACTTATTTTATTATTTAATCAAAATCATACATAAAATAAAACAATTGATTGCCCTCTCTGCCTCCCAAATAGACATCAAGTAAAAATAAGAATGAGATACCAACACTGCGACAAATAATAGAGTGCCTGCGACAATTAGGAGTTCAATGAAATTAAAGATAAATGAAAAGCTAAAATAAAAGAAAAGTTAGAAAAAAAATTTGTTGATATCTTCGACAATAATTTCATCCTGGAAGTACAACCAAATTTTTGACATGAATAAAAACACCAATAACGCGTATCAAAACAATTAAAAACAACACAGTATTAAAGTTCAACTATTCTAGTTTTCAAAACTACTCTATGTTGATATCAAATACTAAAAAGTTTTCCAACAAAAAAACTCTTCACCACGCTAACTCAAAGCAGACTTTTAAAAATGTGGCCCATAATTTTAGCACAAAAATTCGGTTCCGTAAAACGATATATCCGCATACCTAATATATATACATTTAGTAAATATAATTAGTAAATTTATAATATATATATATATATATATATATATATATATATATATATATATATATGATAGATAAAGCTACAGTTAGAAAATAATTTTCAAACATAATAAATATATATATATATATATATATATATATATATATATATATATATATATATATATATATATATATATATATATATATATATATATATATATATATATATATATATATATATACATATATATATATATATATATATATATATATATATATATATATATATATATATATATATATATATATATATATATATATATATATATATATATATATACAGTATTTAAAAAAGACCATAAAACTTAGTAAGAGTTATCACATGAAAATGCCCCGTAAATAAGTAAAGTTGCACATGCGCATTGCGTTGTTTTCGGCATGGAAAAAAAGTTTTCTAAACGTTTTTTAAAAGGTCCCGTAAACTATGAATTTAAATGATTAAAAAAAAACGTTTTTTAACGTTTTTTGAACGTTTTACTTCTACATGCGTTCTTCTAGCGACCATAAAACGTTTACATAACGTACCTGTGTCTACTGTGTTTGTTCCGTTTAATCATTGTTGGTTATTTGTTTACGACATAAATTTACTATTTCTTCTATTATCGTATATTATAATTTGTTATTATTTGTTTCAATTGTTAAGATTTCAATATCAATCTCAGAAGCGTTTGAATTTTTTTCTAATATAACGTACATTGATTTATCCTATGCTACATGCTTTTTTCGGAAGATAAAAATTTTATTGTGCTGCCAAGCAAAAATTAATACACGTCCCTTATTCGCGGATACCATAAAATAACCAATTGTACTTTTTTTTTCATCGTATTTTTTTTTGTGGTTTATTTTTCCTAAAATTTTAACATTTTGTACTTTCAATTGTATCTTAAAATCTGAAGATCACAAGAGTTTTTTTTTTAATTATATTAGGACAATGTTATATTAACAATTTAACATAGTTATGCTTTTACAAAACTTAGCGCCTCTGCCGTAATGAGTTTTTTGTAAGTATAAAATAAAGTTTGTTTCCAAAATTAGGCCTTAATATATGAATAGGCCTAAGGTATCACATAAACTTCTTTGCATTTTTAGACTCAATACCTTCAATACTTACAAATCCTAAAAGAAAAATTGCGTATAATACTTCGCCGTTAAAAAAATTAAAAATTTACAAAACTTAATGTTTTTGTAATTTTGAACTATAATAATTAGCCAAACGCACAGTGTCACACAACTTTTTCATATTTTTATATTCGCATATGTTTGAACAGAGTTATTAGGTTATATAAAGCAACTACCTTGCCTTTATAAAATATGGATTGAAAGGTAGCAAAAACTAGTTTTAAAAAAAATATTTCAAAAAATCTCAAAATTTTAAACTCTGATTCCGAGTGAACGAAATATTATTAAAAACCTTTCCTAGCAGATTTTCTCTATATTTTGGTTAATAAATAAAACTCAAACTAAATGGAGCAGGTTACTTTCATTAACTGTCTGATTTTTACAAAAAATAACTCTTAAGTATTAATAGAAGAAGCTCAAATATGTTTAATATAACCAATTTCCTCAAAACTTGGATAACGTAGTTTGAGTAGTCTACTTCTCTAAATTATTTATTTTAAACCTTATAACCTATGTACTTTTTATGATACAGTCTATGTATAGTTTGGTGTTGTCCATAAAAAGTAAACAAGTATGATAGCCTTTACTATTAATATTAATATTTGACATATTTGATACCAACAAACGAAAGTAGTCAGTTTCTACCAAATAGTAAATTGTGACAAAAATTTTAGAAAAACTAATGAAATACTTTTTCATTAATTTTGTGAAAACTAATAAAAAAGTATTTTTATCAGTTTTCATAAGACAAAAGTCATAAATTTGAAATAATAATTTTTGATATTAACAAAAAAACGTCTTGCAGTTTGATGAAATAAATACTCTATAGATCACATAACCTTCATAGCTTGTAGTTTTTTTGCAAATTAACCTGTATTAGTGGAATAATATCTTGTATTATACTATTTTTGTGACTCCAACATGTGAAAGGAATGAGAAATAATCAATTGCTCTTACAATAATTTGTTCATTATCTTAAATTAAATATGTATTTTTAGCGTGATTTTCAAAATTTAGCACTTCACTTCAATCAGTTTAATGATCTTTACTACAGAAAATAAAGTTACTCTAGTTATAACAGCTTTTCAGTAAACAGTTTTTTAAAGCAGTGACATGTATTGCTCATAAATGCTTTATTTCAAATACCTATCCTTATATCAATAAAAGAACGTTTGAACTTTGTCTTGTTTTATTATTTATTAAATTAATTTTTTGAAATATTTCAAGTATTTTTATTTTAGTCACGAGCTGTCACGCTAAACAAGTTATTTATGTTGTTGCAGTAATATTTATTAGAAATAACATCATTATTAGATGTTTGCTCGCACTTCAAATGTAAGGCGTAGATTTTAAAGTAGCTACGCATATTGACAAATTTACTTAAAAAATAAAAAAACTTACTCATTTAAAAGCAAAACTTTTTAAATCCGTTGATGCGTTTACACAAACACAAGCAATAACTAGATTTCAAAACTCAAATTTTTTTTACTTAATACTATGTCAACACACGCACAAAAATAATAAAAAACAATAAACATTACGAACGGTAAAGGCTAAGGTCAATGATAAACAAGCAGGGGCGTGTCTAGGGGATGTCCGCTACTTCGTTGGAGGTACCCGAAAAAATTAAATAAAAGTTTTTCAACTTGATTATATTGTTTAAAAAAGTCTTACTATATATAACTTTTAAAACCAAACTACAGTTGATAAATATGTTTTGGTCAAGTAGATGTTTGTATAAGGTAATATTATGTTACATTTTTGTTTTGTATTTCAAAAACTCATATTGCATTTAATTAAATATGCATTTAGGAATCTAAAATTAATGCGTTTGCAGTTTTTGTGTTTAATTTTGTTTTAAATTAAAGAAATTTTACTTGATTAAATTATTTAACCCGAGAGTTTTATTTTTGCCTTCGGTTTATAAAAAAACAAACAATGGTTTTGGCTATAGTTCATTTTATGTAATAGTTAATGTAATATAGTTTATTTTATGTAATATGCTTAATGAATTTTTATTAGTAACAACTTCTTTATTTCATTCAGCTCCTCCTAAATTT